>CM077227.1:5860712-6460712 GCA_039654775.1 Spinibarbus caldwelli | reverse complement strand
ATATATATACACACACACACACACACACACACACAAATGTATCTCAATAAATTAGAATGTCGTGGAAAAGTTCATTTATTTCAGTAATTCAACTAAAATTGTGAAACTCGTGTATTAAATAAATTCAATGCACACAGACTGAAGTAGTTTAAGTCTTTGGTGCTTTTAATTGTGATAATTTTGGCTCACATTTAACAAAAACCCACCAATTCACTATCTCAACAAATTAGAATATGGTGACATGCCAATCAGCTAATCAACTCAAAACACCTGCAAAGGTTTCCTGAGCCTTCAAAATGGTCTCTCAGTTTGGTTCACTAGGCTACACAATCATGGAGAAGACTGCTGATCTGACAGTTGTCCAGAAGACAATCATTGACACCCTTCACAAGGAGGGTAAGCCACAAACATTCATTGCCAAAGAAGCTGGCTGTTCACAGAGTGCTGTATCCAAGCATGTTAACAGAAAGTTGAGTGGAAGGAAAAAGTGTGGAAGAAAAAGATGCACAACCAACCGAGAGAACCGCAGACTTATGAGGATTGTCAAGCAAAATCGAGGACAAGGAATGGACTGAGGCTGGGGTCAAGGCATCAAGAGCCACCACACACAGACGTGTCAAGGAATTCGGCTACAGTTGTCGTATTCCTCTTGTTAAGCCACTCCTGAACCACAGACAACGTCAGAGGCGTCTTACCTGGGCTAAGGAGAAGAAGAACTGGACTGTTGCCCAGTGGTCCAAAGTCCTCTTTTCAGATGAGAGCAAGTTTTGTATTTCATGTGGAAACCAAGGTCCTAGAGTCTGGAGGAAGGGTACAGAAGCTCATAGCCCAAGTTGCTTGAAGTCCAGTGTTAAGTTTCCTCAGTCTGTGATGATTTGGGGTGCAGTGTCATCTGCTGGTGTTGGTCCATTGTGTTTTTTGAAAACCAAAGTCACTGCACCCGTTTACCAAGAAATTTTGGAGCACTTCATGCTTCCTTCTGCTGACCAGCTTTTTAAAGATGCTGATTTCATTTTCCAGCAGGATTTGGCACCTGCCCACACTGCCAAAATCACCCAAAGTTGGTTAAATGACCATGGTGTTGGTGTGGTTGACTGGCCAGCAAACTCACCAGACCTGAACTTCATAGAGAATCTATGGGGTATTGTCAAGAGGAAAATGAGAAACAAGAGACCTAAAAATGCAGATGAGCTGAAGGCCACTGTCAAAGAAACCTGGGCTTCCATACCACCTCAGCAGTGCCACAAACTGATCACCTCCATGCCACGCCGAATTGAGGCATTAATTAAAGCAAAAGGAGCCCCCACAAAGTATTGAGTACATGTACAGTAAATTAACATACTTTCCAGAAGGCCATCAATTCACTAAAAATGTTTTTTTTTTTTATTGGTCTTATGAAGTATTCTAATTTGTTGAGATAGTGAATTGGTGGGTTTTTGTTAAATGTGAGTGAAAAATCATCACAATTAAAAGAACCAAAAACTTAAACTACTTCAGTCTGTGTGCATTGAATTTATTTAATACACGCGTTTCACAGTTTGAGTTGAATTACTGAAATAAATGAACTTTTCCACGACATTCTAATTTATTGAGATGCACCTGTATATATATATATATTAGTCAAAATTTTGACTTTTGCTTTTTAATAATGACTTAGAGTCTTAATTTATGACTCATGTATCTCCACTTTTTGTTTGTCAAAATGTTGACTTATCTCAAAAGTGTGATTTATGTCATTATTTTAATCTCATAATTTTGATTTAGCTTGTCATAATTTCTTACATCCTATCAGCAATGCCTGTAATGCTACATTTTAAAATGAGTTACTGGTTGAGATTAATTTTCCGCTATTAATTTTTTTTTTTTGGCTCATCTGTGGACAAGCGTGTTTTACAGTTTGGGATCTCCTGGTCCATAGAATTGAAATTCCAGATATTCCAAAGACTAACAGCGGCATGTAAAGCCCTGGGTATGGTTGCCATGGTTACCTGGTCATTCCATCTGAAGTCCAGGGTGATGCTGAGACGTACGCGCAGGACAGTGCGTGTGATTGGTTGAATGCTGGACTCCATCAGGATGGCGGGTATCTGATGAACACACTGCTTCACCTTCAGCCCAATGTTCACGTGATGCAACATGTGACCTGTGCGCACACACAAAATGAAGGAGAAAAATGGAATATTTGACCTTAAAAGCCTACGATGAAGTCTAAAACTGACAAATCCACAAAATTGTTCTTGTGTCAGACGAACCGATCTCATCTTTGCCCATGTCTCTGAGTTTGTCCACTGTGAGGTTCCTCTCCTCCATTCTGGACAGCACTGAAGGGGGCAGCGCGCTGAACTGTCGCAGCGGGTGGGCCCAGGTGGGCCCAGCCCCACAGACGCTTGTCAATCACTTTACACAGGTTCAGCAGGCGGTAGGTCATGGCCGGCCAGCGCTTCCTCAGAGCGATCTCAAACAGAGCCCGCACGATACGAGCAGCATTCTGACCAAAAAGACAAAGAGACTCTCAATCACACAATCAAGTCAATCAAGCGGATCATTGGCCGATATGACAGCGCTCTTGGTCTGCACAGAGGCCACGTACATACTGCAGATAAATTCTGTTCTGAGAGTGACATCCAATTTCTTGAACCAGCTCGCTGTTATTATAATGTTATTAAACTGTTATAAACTGAAATGTTTTTTTTTTTTTTAACTAGTTGGTTATAAATAGTTGACATTGCCATTATAAATACAGTAATGCATTATAATAAATACAATGATGAAAAGAAAAAACATCAGAGAAAATACATGTCTCCCTTCGCCAGATGTGATGTAATCAAATCACAGGAAAAGAGGTACAGGTCTTGACTCATTTGCATATTATCATACCAAAGTGTTTTTCTTCACCAAAGTTGCTCCTACCTATGGAAGTCATTTCTGCCACATACCATAATAATTATATTAAAGTGCCCCTATTATGGATTTCTGAAAATTACCTTTCATGCAGTGTGTAACACAGCTCTAAGTGAATGAAAACATCCTGAAAAGTTTTAAATCTGAAAGTGCACCGTGTATAAAGTTATTGTCTCTCAAAAGAAAGAGTTGACTCTGAATCATTGAAACGAGTCGTTTTTAAAACGAATCCCAAGCCGTTTCATGTTGACGTCAAAGTGAAGCATATTGCCCGCCCACTTGTTGCGCACGCAAACCTGGGAAAACTTGATTTTCGTGTTGGTCTGAATGAAAATGCAACTTCATTCTTTGCCACTAGGTGCCGCTTTTGGAGCGGTAAAAGCTCACAAACACTGCTTTAAATGAAATCGACCAATCACCGCAGATTAGCGTCACGCAAAGGAGGGGTTTGGAAAAATTAATCGTTGAACGAATCGTTTGGGAGTTGTTGAGCAAATAAGGTAAAAATAAATGCATATTATAAGAAAATTTAAGTGTTTTTTGACCTTGCATGCATGTCAACCTGTTGGTGGGGACTCCCAAAACCAAAATATGAACCTTTCATAAACCATAATAGGGGCACTTTAAAAAAAAAAAAAAAAAAAGGTAACATAATAAAAACATAAAAATGATAAAAGAAGTCGAAATGATGACATACTAATTATTATTAGTCAAAATCATGACATGTCAAAATTGTGAGATACAATTCATAATTACAAGTGCTTATGTCACAATTTTAATCTCATAATAATGACTTTCTATATTACTTATGTATGAAGACTTAAATTGTTTGTCAACTTTTATTTTTTTTTCTCATAATTATGATTTCTCAAAATGTTGGTTTATGCCATAAATATGAATTTTTATCTCATAGTTATGACTTATGTCATCATTTTGACGTATAATAATTTAGTATCTTAGTATATGACGTTTGTGTCTTATGTATCTATTTAGTCTCTTTTATGTATCTCAACGTATGAATTCTCATAATTTAAAGTTTTTGTTATAATTTTTAATTTTATCTCATAATAATTACTTAGTATCTTAGTATTTCAACTTTTTAATCTTTTTTTATGGAGCACATAATTTTGACTTTCAACTTTTTACGTCAAAATGATCATTTTTATATCAATTTACATTTTCTATGTCATGCCTTAGCATGTCATAAGTGAATCTTAGCTTCTTACATGACTTGGTATCTCATAACTAGAATTTTTCCAAAAAAAAAAAAAAATCCCCCTAATGTGGCAGAAATGTGCTTCCATGCCTACCAGGTATGGTCTAGCGATAATCCAGAGAGGTTCAGAGAAATTCTTGTGTTTTTGGTTCATTGGTTTGCATGTAACCCAAATTGATTTTTATGAGGAGATTATTTTAAGAGCATTTTGTACGTGCAAACACATGCATTTTAGAAATAGCTTATTCACAGGCAAATCAGTCACCTAATTATGATTAATTTATTGCACAACTAAAAAATGTCTGTTAATAAGAGGTTACTGAAATAAAGTGAGAGGTATTCAGCTGGTTGTGTAACTCAGTAACAGCTACTTGGGGGTGGGCAACCTTACGCAGTATAAAATAGCTTGTCTAATGCAAGAGCGTCTTTTTAAACAGATTTATCAAGTACTATTCTCTTCTTTGGGGTAGAGCTTTTTAAAGGGCACCTTTAAATTTTGTTCATTATCTAGAACACATTTTATGGAATGACTAATGGCCATTTGCTTTGACTGCTGCCGGTATAAATCAGAGCCAAGCGGCTGTATGTTTGATGGTGGAGTGTGAGTTATGTTCGGATGGCTTTGAGAATCCAACATTACTTTGATCTATAAGGTGCAGGTTTACTCATAGATCTGACTGCTATGATGGACTGATCTTGTCACTGATTGATTGAGCAGAAATGGACGACTGTTAGCGAAGCGGGAGGACAAACACCTGCTGACCCACATGCTGCTGTTTAACAGGCCTCAAGAGCAACCCAACTCTTTCATCCGACACTCATCCGTATGGATGAGTACCAGCAGAACAGTCCCCACGATCCAATTCAAAACACTTCAGTGAAAGCACAGCACACTAAATGCACAGCTTTGAACTTTAGATGAGCTTTGTGGATGCATGTGAGTCTTTGGGTCGTGCGGTCAGAGGAGTTCGGAAAACAAATTATTTTTAGTTTCAATGATTTGTTCCAACGATTTGATTACTTAATAGTGTTTAGTAGTGGCATTTTGCTATTACCACTACTTGCAATCAGTTGAAATGCATTTCTAAATGTGTGTTAATTTATGTTGTTCTGTGAATTTTGGCAGACAAATTCCAGTCATTTCAATAGCAATCCATGTGATCCAGAATTTTGCAATCTGCTTGGTTTGAAAGTGACTTCTGTGTGAGCTGTGCTTCCTACATTGCTACACTATTGACAATAGACAATGAATCTTTTTTTGCCTGTGCTATTTCGCCGATATTTCGCCAAAATTTCATGAATGTGACTATGTAAATTTAACTGATATCTCAAAGTTGTTGTTCCAGATGAACACAAGAAAATATTTTTAAAATAATGTTTTATGGTTTTAAATAGAGCATATAACATTTAGAACAAATGCCCCTTGAATATCTCAAGTGGATTTCTATATTTCACAATAATGTTTGCATTAGTGTCTGAAATTCTGGCTCTTTTAGAATTAAAAGGGCAAATCTATATATATATATATATATATATATATATATATATACACACACACACACATATACGTATATACATACAAATACATATATATATATACATATATATATATATATATATATATATATACACACACACACACACATATAAATTTATTTATTTATTTATTTTCCCTTAGCTATATTGCCTAGTGTAAGTCATTCAACATTTCCTTTGCATTCCAGTAAAAATGCTTTGTGAATTATTTCAACTGAATCTTTATAAAATAATCTCACACTCTGCAATCACATGCTGTGAATTAAACCAATGAAAGGTCATAGCCATTCTGATCTACAGGTGAATGATGGGAAGGGTCTCTCTCTCTGAACAGATGCAAAAACCATTGAAAGAATCATTGTGTGTGTAAATCTAAACATATATATCTAAAATCTCTGAAGGGTGACGGAAAGAGATATCCCAAGCCTGAGCATCACAGAGGGTCTGGATTTAAAATCAACATATGTTTGACACGGAAATGACTCCCACTGCCGGATTCCAGCTGCACATCTGAAATCAGCCGAATTAGGAGCAAAGAGGGAATTTCTCAGAGCTATTTCAACTATCTGACCACATGGAAGCTGTTATAATGGAATCGCAGATATCAGAGATAGATGGCTTCCACAGAGAATCTGAAGAGATGGTGGGGAAGAAGATATCCCATCTTAACCTCTGAGTCACATAAACACTACCAAATAGTTCACTCAAACATTTGGTCAAAATGTGCTCCTCCTTATGGTGCATGAAGCATGTATGTTGGTGTTGTTTCATTCTTTCTTTCCGAAGACACAAAGAAGATCTCATCCAAAATGTTTAAGATGTTATTTTATCTACAGCATTTATTCATTTATTTACAGAAGTAAGTAAGCTGAATTTGGAATGACATAACTGATTATTTTTTGATGCCAATATCTTAGAAAGTAGGGTGGCTGATGGTCAATACAAAGCCAATATAAATGATATCACAGTACTGAATTTAAAGATAGCAAAATGCATAAGAATAGCTGAAATTTCATGTATATTTATTTTACATAATATTTACTAAATTATATAATATGAAAATGAATAAATGTAAAAAAAATAATTTGAACTTGATAATGAAACTGTAACAAAGAGATTTATTTAGATGGCAACTTCTTGATTCTGTAATTCTATTATAGTACTTCTCACAAATATAGAAATTGTTAAAAAAACAACAACAGTGCACTCAGAAATCTGGTTAGTTTGTGTGCACTGGAAATCATATTTGATCAAATAAAGACGAGTTAGCACTAATTTTACAAACACAATGTTTATGACCAGCAGTTCTGTATAATAATCTATTCGTCAGAACTTTTAAATGGAGACAGTAAACTAATAAAGATGAAGAATGGGAGCTCTGTGCACTCATGCTGTCAAAATAAACGTTCTGCTTCTGACATATCAGCCAAAAATATATATTGACCGATGCTGATAATGAAAAAAGGCCATTTATCGCTAGACATGATGGTGAGTAAGTGATGACAGATTTTTCATACTATTTCTTTAAAACAATTAATCAATGAATTGATTTTTGGAAATGTTCAGAGTGAAGAAACATGATGTGATTATTTCAGACATAAATATAAACTTCATCTGCCATGTCCAGTTACATATGATTTGGGTAGTTTAATTGGTATATTTCTATTCGACTGATTTAGCAATGTGTCAACCACTTTTAAGAAGCATAAAATGAAGACAAGCCATACTGATCTCTTTCTGTGTTTGTGTCTCTCACCTGCGCTACATAAGAGAGGTCAGATATGAGGGAGAAGCTGTCCACCTCCCCGATGTACGTCTGGAGGAGGATGTTTATCTTGCCGTAGCCGTTCTCCACTCCTCCGGCCGCCGGCAGCTCACAGAAATTACACAACATCTTCTCCAGTTCCTCCAGCTCCTCGTCCCGAACCTGTGCGTGACACACAGAAAACATCAACAGTGTTAATTTCGTTAAAAAAAACAATGTCAAAAAATATTAGTTCACAACCTTTTTTTTCCCATGACTAAGACGAAATGAGGGCTAGACGGCACCAGCATCATTAAACAGTAACTGTGACTATATCAACATGCTATATCGTTGATGAAAAAAAGACAAGACTAAAGTGTAGTTTAAAAAATACAAAAAAATCATATGTAAATCCCCCTAACAAAGCTTTTTCTTAAAAGGACACATTTTCTATCCAGTGTTTTACTTTATCTCACAACCACTGGCACGCATTCTATCTAAAAACTGAGGAAAATGTGCAGATGATCTGAAAACACTGAACACCTTTTACAAGTGTACAAGATGGAATTTAGTGATCTCCACTGAGGTTCTGCTCAAATGAAATGTAACAGAGCCAGTTTTCATTGACTAAAACTAGACTAAAATTTCCAGACAATCAGTCAACTAAAACTTGACTAAACAAAAACAGGATAGGTTGGTTAAACAGACATTTGATACAGGACTAAGACTACATTAAAAAACAGCTGACAAAATTAACACTACAACACACCTTTAAAATATACACTTTATTTACCCCTTACTAAAAATTAACCTATGGTCATCTGATATCTCACCTTGATCTGCTCAAATTCTTCAGCTTTTGAAACAATGCTCAGAATATCTGCTTCAGTCTTCTGTGCGTTGAAAAGTTCATTGAATGTCTGTGGAATGTAAAGAAACGTATATATGTTAAAATAGACACATATGCATGTAACACACATTAAACTTAGCTGTAAGAAATTCCTGTCTTATCTGTTATATTCTCATTATGACTCTCAGTGTCCTGAGTAACTCTGTAAGATTTGATAAGATTTATTGTTTTTGAAAGAAGTCTCTTCAGCTCACCAATGCTGAACTTATTTGATCAAAAATACAGTAAAATATTAATTTTCTGACATTAGTACAATTTAAAATAACTGCTTTCCATTGCATTGTAAAATGTAATTGATTCCTGTGATCAAAGCTGAATTTCAGCATCATTACTCCAGGCTTCAGTGTCACATGATCCTTCAGAAATCAGTCTAATATGCTGATTTGCTGCTCAAGAAACATTTCCTATATTTATCAATGCTGAAAACAATTATGCTGCTTCAAATATTTGTGAAAATCACTATTGTCTTTCCAGGATTTTTTTGACAAACATAAAGTTTAAAGAATAGCGTTTATTTATTTATTGATTGTAGCAATGTAAAAAACTGAAAAAAATTTCCGAAAGGATAATAATAAACTTAACCAAAAATCTTTACAGTCATTTATTAACGCTTAATGCATCCCTAATAAATAAAAGTATTAAAAAAGGGGGAAAAAACTATAAATAAAGAATAAATGAATAAATCTTACAGACTTTAAATTTTTGAAAAGTAGTTTAAATTTTAAATGTCAGATTTCAGTGTTGACTAAAGCTGTAATTTGTCTTTTTAAAATACCTGGTAAATCCTTTAGCCTGACTGAAAATGTACAATACTGATCTGATTTTTGTAAAGTTTTCTTTGAATTCTGAATTGAATTTTCTTTGAATGAATTGCAATCTACAAAAGTTTTATATGTAGCATCTCTCACCTCAATAGTGTTGTACTTTATGTAGAAGTGACTGGCTGTCCTGCCAAGGTCTGTGGATGCAAAGTAACCAGTCCTCTCGTCAAAACGGATCATTCGTGTCTTATCCAGCTTCCTGCCGGATTCCACAACTAACTCCTTCCTGTAGAGCTCCAACAGCGGGTCCATCTGAATAACAGCACAACATTAATTAACACTTATCAAAATATTTCACAATAAATCATTTGACTATAATAAACTATAACAAGAAAGGAATTTACAACGAAAACATGAATAAAAACTGAAAAGCATCTAATCTAATCTAAGATTTGATCACTGATTATATTAACAACAGATTATGAGAGCATGAGCACCTGATAGGCCTTGTGACTGATCCCGTAAGCGAGTGGATTGGCTCTCATTTGCACGTACAGGTACGTGTAACTCAGCCACCGGACGGCTTCATCAACATTAGTGACCGTCCCTAGAGCGATCTGCACAAAACAACCAACCACAAAATAAGCATGCATCGTATTTCACAGCATTAAACCAAATCCTAGTGTTTTCTAGAGGTGTGGTTTATGTTTGTATTGCTAACCATGTAATTGAGATCTTGGGCACTATATGATAACTGATATGACCATGCATAAACACAGAAATACATGTTGAAAGGATTTTAAGCTAGCCTTCAGCTGATGTATAATGCCACTGCGCCATCTATTGGACATACCGATCATGAGTTCTATTGAAATGGCCTTCTAGATGCTGCCATCATGTGGCGGAAAGAAGAATAGCCCATGCCATCTATTCCACTAATGAGTTCATTAAATCATTTTATTATTTTAGAATAATATATAAAAATATAATATATAAAATATAACTAAAGTGAAACTACATGTTCAGTACAAAGAGAAACAATCCGACTTTAAGTTCACTGTTAACTTAATTTGTGGCTGTACTGTATGTAAAGGACAAAATGCAAATTAACTAGTTTGTAAATGTGCAGTTTTTAATATGACTCTTCAGTTTGAATTTATTGTTTACTTTATTTTTTTCCAGTATTATTTATTTATTGGTAATTTTTCTGCTTCAGCCAGAATATATTTATTTGCCATGATACACAGTATATATACATACACACACACACACACACACACACACACATATATGTATATATATATATATATGTGTGTGTGTGTGTATACATATATATATATATATATATATATATATATACATATATATATATATATATATATATATATATATATATATATATATATATATATATATATATATATATATATATATACTAGTGTTATTTTGGTAACATTGATATACTAGTATATTTGTTAATATTTTTAACTAGATTTTATGTTTCTGTTTTTCTGTTTTCACTTTAATTTTAGTTTAAGTTTTAGTATTTTTTTTTTTTTTTGCTTTTGTCATTTTTGTTTGTTTTTAATGTTTGTTTAAATAGTATTTTTTAAGTTTTATTTATCAGTGTCAGTTTGTTTATTTATTATAGCACTTCAGCTTAGAAATGTTGGCAACTAGCCAAAATAAAATAAGTTTTTGATTTCATTTTTATTTTCATTTTTTAAATGGTTTTAGATTTTGTTAATGATAATAAATGTATTATACAACTGTTTTAGCATATACAAGCATATACAAGGTGTAATGGGATTCCATTTTAGATTTTAATTAAATACAATTAAATTTAATTAAATAAAATGAAAATAAATTAAATTGAAGATGATGAGATTGAAACAACAGATTTATGCCAAAAGTCATCATAGATTCATATGTACATTCTCACAGTAGAGTTGTGTGTGGGGTTGTACCTCAGCGTTGAGGTTGTCGGCGAGACTCTGCTGGAACTGGCTCTCGATGGGGTTCTGCTGAGTCAGGAGCGTCAGGTAATGGCTCAGCTTTTCATGGGTCGTGATGATGGTTCCTTCACCGTACTTATCAAATTGTGGCCGTCCAGCCCGACCAAAGATCTGCATCACATCCAGGATGCCCAGATCCACCAGCGCACCACGCTTGGCATCACAGATATTAGTGCCCTGATATCAGAGACACAGGAATCATTTAAAGCCCATCCTGAAGATTCCAGCATTACGTTTAATAAAGCAGAGGTTCATGCACACACACACAAGCCTGCAGCCATGTGCTCTGACCTTGATGATGACCGCGTGAGCGGGTAAGTTAACACCCCAGGCCAGCGTGGCGGTGCACACCAGAACCTTCATGTATCCTCTGGAGAACATGTTCTCCATGAGCGTGCGGTCCTGCCGTAACATTCCAGCATGATGGATACCAAACCCGTCCGGAAACATCTCCCTCACCTGCTTGTTTCTGGAGCGCTGCACCTGTGGCACACACATCACCACACATCATCATCACACACATTGGTCTAGAATGAGTAGGGTACAATAAGGTAAAAGGAACATTTGATTTTCTTCACCTGTAAACTACTAGACAGCATGAAAACTCACTACAGTACTTTTCTAAACATCCAAGATTCACTATGCACATGGAAATGTGATGGATTCTTGATGCGATTGCAGGCATGCAAAGATGTTTTGACTAATTAGATCCAATAATTCACGTTTTTAAAGATGTTATAGACAGGGGTGCACATAAATTTTTCAGCCTGGTTCTCATAAGAGAACCTGGAGATTTGGTTTGGTCCTCACACTGCATATAGTGTGACCCATTAAATATAATTCTAACAAAATAAATTAATAAGAGTGATAGTATTATAGCACTTTATTTATTTAGTTTTTTTTTAAATAAAATAATAAACTAAATAATAAAGTGTGATAATACTATTATATTTTAAAATGAAAAGTATTAAATACAAATATAATTATTTTATAGTAAACTTAAAAATAAAATGCTAACATTTACTACTACTTTTTTTATTATTATAATTTTTTTTTTAAATATGAATTTTCATCATTTTCAAGCTTAAAATCAGCAAGCTTTTGTTTTGGTGGGTTGCCAGCAAGTAAGTATATGCGCCTTTGTGGAATATAGTGGAACACACAACACTATTATAAATTATTTATTCAACACACATACTTATTTTTTTCATTTCAGATTTGCACATATTAGACCTGTACACCATAATTGTCTATATTATATATTGTGTTTTTGCTATTTGTACATTGCCTATTTGTATATTATTCTTTTATTATCTGTGTCCTGTCCTGTTGCTGTCTTCTGTTGCACTGTAGAGCTTCTGTCACAAAAACAAATTCCTCGTATGTGTAAGCATACCTGGCCAATAAAGCTCATTCTGATTCTGATTCTGATTCTGATTCTTTCGGGTTTAGCACTGCTGCTGATTGAAGAGCGTCAGTGAATGAAATGTCACAGTTTTGCATTGTGCTTTGAAAATGGCAGCGGATAGCGTACATTTATTCTTTTAGTTTTTAATAGAAATCTTATATAGTACAGTTTGTCAATCTAAAATGGTAATTGTGCATTAACACCTGTCAACCATGTCGGTACGCAAATGCGCTGTCTGAACTTAGTTACACAGCGCATTTTTTATTTTGGTCGCGCATGCGGACTTGCGTACCACTTATTTAGGAATTGATAAATTTAGGTAAAATATATTTTGAAACAAAGGTTTTGTTAATTATTTTCAGTTTTGTTCAAGGTAATATAATTATTAGTTTTTTAAACTGAAGAATATGTAAAAGCATGGGATTAGGGGTAAAAAGCACTCTTGCTATTGGGGCTAAAGGCACAATAATTACCAAACATGATAATAAATAGCTGGCTGACATTTACATTTGTTGACGCAACACAGATTCAGATGGTTAATGTCATTTAAGTTTGGTATCCACATTAGAGATAATCACCATATCTATAATGAAAACATCATATTTAATAATATTACATCATTCATATGATATAATACATGTACTGTTTTGGCTGTAAAGCCATATTCATTTATTATGGGATCTTCCATTAAAGATTCTTTACATTTTTTTTTTCTTTTTAATGAACAGTTTAATTACAATATATTTATTAATCAAAATACATTATTTTATTTATCAAAATAAACAGAAAATAGCACAAAGCTGAAGTGACTGTTTTAAGCATTAACTTAAACTAAATGTTAGACTTTAGCTAAAGTATGTGTATAAATATTGGGTGCCTTTTGCCACTTTTATCATTTATTTTCCCAATGTTCAATAAAAAGGATAGGTAACACTTTATTTTAAGGTGTCCATAATACAGAGTAATTACCTAGTTAAGCACTTAGCAGTAGCCGCTGTACTTACATGAAACAAAATGTACTTACCATGTAACTAAGTTCTAGACATTAGGAGGCCCTAGGCAAAAATGATGTTGGGAGGCCCCCCACCCCCAATAAAAAGCACTTGAAACAAATATGATTCCTAACCTTTTTATTTATACAACATTTAACTTCAAATGTTGTATATTTATACTTATACAGTACACAAATTTGGTATTTTAAATGTTTTTGAAAGAAGTCTCTTATGTTCATCAAGCCTGGATTTAGCCTATTTGATCAAAAATACAGAAAAAAAAATAATATTGTGAAATATTATTACAATTTAAAATAATGATTTTCTATTTTATTATACTTTAACATATATTTCTGTGATACAAAACTGATTTTTCATCAGCCATTACTCCAGTCTTCAGTGTCACATGAACCTACATAAATCATTCTAATATGCTGATTTATTATCAATGTTAGAAACAGTGCTTCATGTTTACTTTATAACATGTGATACTTTTTTTCAGGATTTTTTGATTATTAAAAAGATGTATAAAATAAAAATATAAATCTTTTATAACAATATAAGTCTTTACTATCACTTTTTATCTATTTAACACATCCTTGCTGAATATTACTGTTTTTTTTTCTGCATTTTTGATTAAATAAATGCATGCTTGATGAGCATAATAAATTTCTTTCAAAAACATTAAAAATAGTAATGGGTCCAAACTTTTGACCGGTACTGTATGTACATATTCATCAAACTTTATCTAAGGTAATCTCTTTTTTTTTTTGATGAAGATGTTATTGTTGCTGTTGTTTTTATTATTTTGCTGTTTTATTTAATTTAATCACAGTTCCAGAATACCACTTCAGTAAGTGCTTTTATCTTTTTTTTCCCCTAGCTGGGTATGGGCAGGATTTCCCCCTCCCATTTAACCCTCTGGTGCTCTTTGGTCACTTTTGACCGAAATGTGTTTTTGTTTTGAATTTTTAAAAATCACAGCTTCATCGGAATGGTACGAAACTTGGTGACTTTTATGGCATTTGGAATGTGAACACACACAAAAAAATTGACAGTTTGATTCGAGCAGACTAAGTGGTCGTAAAAAAAATAGTCACACTTGTGGTCTTCGGACAAAAGTGACCGACCATAGGAAATGAATGGGAAATTAAGCTAATTTTTGTATGTACAATCTACAGATCTGCCACAATGCAGAACAAAGTACAACACAATGATGGGGTGAAACTTTAAAAAATCAAGAGTGCAAAACCAGCACATCCATTCACACACACACACACACACACACACAAACACACACACACACACACACACACACACACACACACACACACACCTATGAACTGGTGTGACTAAAATATGTAAAATAAAAGCAATAATTCAACTACAATGCAGTAAAAAAAACTGGACAGCAAGGAAGGTGTTACACTCTAAAACATCAAGAGTGCAGAAAAGACTAGAGGTCGACCGATAGTGGATTTTACCGATACCGATAGCTAGGTTGGACCACGCTGGCCGATACCGATTAATTAACCGACACTGAACGAAAACTAAACAGAGTTTTACTATTTTTAAAAAAAGCAGTAACAGTACTGAACCATACTTTGTAAATGAATAAAAATTTGTATTAATATGAATTACTATATTGATTATTAAAGTTATTTCATAGTTTACTAATGTTAAAAGAAGAAACTTTAAAATTTAAAGATGAAGCCTATTAATAAGAGTAAATGTTGAAATGAAATGAACATACTCTAACAAGGAACAATACTTCTACACCTTTCATTAATGTTACAAATGAACTCTTATTTTTAATTTTTACCATTTCATTTCAACAGTCATGCTTAAAGATGGCTATATACCTACACAAGGCTATATTAAAATTACATGCACAGGTTATTGATATTGTATATGTACTCTCACATTTTATTTGCTGCTATTTTAGAACACTGTATGATTATCTAATCAAAATATTAAAAAAAATATGCAAGTGACACACTGTGCAAAAGCCCAGCGCTGCGTCTTGGAGAAGTCACGGGTTTCACACACACCAGACGCGTCACGTTCAATTCAAGCATAAATGTGGCATAAATGAGTTTGAAGTTCGGTGTTTAAAAAAACAGAGCACACGGAAAGAGAAAGCGCGATCTGTATTACAGCTCTCTATATGAAGCATACAGACTGTATTAGAGCCACAGAAGGACAAATGTTTTGCTGAAAAATGCACAATACATAATTTATAGCCTAGGGTGAAGTCATTGTGTACATTAACAATGATTTTAGACAAATAGGCTATAATGTTATTTAATGGAAAACTATGTGAATGGCGCTCTGTTCCGTGGCAGGATTTTCTATGGGCTGCATTTAAATGCGCGTTTGAAGTTTCCTGCTCTGTGCAGCGTGCTTTGTCACATGCCAAAACAAACAACATGTGCTGTCAGTGATTTCCGCCTCTAGAGGCCGATCTCCTACTGTATAATGACAGCAGACCATTCTCAACCACTCCAGCAACAGACGCAACACGCAAAACTATCGGCAAATCCATGCCGATAACAGATAGTTCCGCAAATCAACTATCGGTGCTGATTAATCGCCAAAACCGATGAATCGGTCAACCTTTAGAACAGACACATCCACTCACACACACACACACACACACACACACATTCAAATGAACTGGTATGGCTACAACGATATAGCCATAGTGAGTCAGAAAACTGAAGTAAGAGGTTGAAATCAGATCAGACCCAGAAGGATTAAGCTCTGATAAAACATTTTTATAGAATTTTAATGTTTTGTGTAACAAAATGCTTTCTCTGTGTTCAGATTTGACTGTAGTAATAATAATTCAAATACTGACGCTTTAAATCAACATCTAAAAAAAAAAAAAAAAAAAAATCTAAACCTTTACAAAAAGTTGTCTTTGAAAATGTCTAAATATATATCCAAACCCACAACTTAATAAAAATAAGTATTTATGTCTAAAAAAAAAATTAGAGAATGTATAGGCCTTTTATATAGAGCTAAATGGGAATCTATGGGCTATACCATGGAATTGCAGTTGTTTTTCTTATTTTACTCCCACCAGATGGCATTAATCTGTCTTAAAAAATTGGATTTTAAAGGCATTGTCTCTATTTTAACATGAAACACTGCCATAATTGTAAAATAAAATTTTGCATTGTTTTCAATGGGAAATATGCATCATAATTATTGCACACATATTAAATAGTACCATTAAATTCTCTCAAAATACAAAAGAAAATATATTATTAAACAAACATATGTTATACTGATTTTAACTCCCAAATAAGGAGCACCAGAAGGTTAATCAACATTGACTACAGATATTGTCATATTATTAATATCAATATGATATTATGTATTGCATTGTTACCCTAAATATGACACACACACCTATATTTATATATATACACAAATCAAGTGGAACAGAAAGACACGATTGCTACTAAGCAGAAAAAAAGTTTAGTTAGTTGAAACTGAAATTATAAGTGTTATGTTAGAGCAGTAATCCTAATCATCAGCCGAATTTAGAAGATACACCTGAGATACTTTATTTGAACCATTAAAAAAGTTCTAATGTGTTTACTTTGAATTTGCGTTGAATACAAACTGCTCTGATTTTACTTTTGCAGCTATTTTGCTAGTCAGCTCCCAGCGCAATGTCATTCATTGTACGCGCAAAGCGTCACGTCTGCATCAACGGCGCTCGTGCTCCTTTAAACTCGTAATAAAGCGGTCAATGATCTTTCCAGAAATTACACTGATCAACAGAGCAAGTTTATATTTAAAATATATAGCAATCACTCCAAAATAGATGACAACAACTCACACACCTGCATTAGGAGCTATACTTCTTTGCATGCCAATTTAGCCTTTTGCATCGCATAGTTCGCAGCACCTGAAATATGTGTTTGTTACGCAAACATTCAGAAGGCGGGACCCGCTTTGAAACTGCAACATTAATTGGTTTAATTGCAGATGAGTGACAATTCAACTATATCCAATAAACAATGGGGCTAGTATTTCTGCCCGTCTTGACTGGTGGATAAGGGATGTTACGGTTATGGAGGCCCCTCCTCAAAGCCCGAGGCCCTAGGCAATCGCTTATAGCTAGCGCCGGCCCTGACTAAGTTATGGAACAGCCTGTACTTACAGTTTGTAATTATGTACATGTAATAGTAAGCTACTGTTACACATATGTAACAGACCGAGTCTGTTACACAGCTACTTATCTAACCAAAAGATTGTTACATATGTGTTGCAGACTTTATACAACGTAATTATAAATGTAAGTACACAGACATAAGTGACTTAAAATAAAGTGTCAAGATTGTACTTAAGTGTACTTCATGTGTGTCTATACTGTACACCCTGTATAGCTGCACCTTAGTTTGATTTAACCCACCAGTACACAGCTTAAATACATGTAATACATTTCCAATTACATTACAATTACATAATATTACACAAACATAAGCTACTTAAAATAAAGTGTATCAAGATTGTACTTAAGTGTACAAGTAGCTGTGTAACAGATCAGCCTGTTAAATATGTGTAACAGTAGCTGCCTATTACATCTACATAATTACAAACTGTAATTACAGGCTGTTCCATAACTTAGTTACATGGTAAGCACATTTTATTTCATGTACGTACAATGGCTACTACTAAGTACTTAATTAGGTAATTACTCTGTATTACGACACCTTAAAATAGTGTTACCAAAGGATGGAGATTGTTTCCACCTAGATGTGGAAATACTAAATATTATTACTAGGGATGCATGATATTGGATTTTTGCCGATATCCCGGTATGCCGATATTTCTCAACTCATTTTGGCCGATACCGATACCGATATATTTCCTTTTGTTTGGAAACAACACCAATTCTCTCCTGTCAGGGCTCTAGACTGTGACCGTTTTTTGAGAATGTGCGAGTTAAAATTTGACATGGTGGCATTTGTGCTAGTGCACAGTCTGCGCTGCTCCAAAGCTCCTGCTCCATACAGCGCGCGCTGTCGAGCCGCGGCACATTGTAGCAGGTCAGATTTCACTGATAACGTGGAGAGAGGCGCTTTCAGAGCGAGCGCTTCGGGTGTAGAGCCTGGTTTTGTAGAACTTGTGGACGCATCGAGTATAAATCAGCCTTCAGCCTTTACTCGCAGCGTCAGCAACAGAGGATTTGGTTTTTAAGCTAAAGTAAAAGACCGCATCTTAAACCAGAGAAGGTGAATATGTTGGCATTCTTGTGGGAAAAAAAAAAAACAAACAAACAAAAAAAAAAAAACATTTAAAACCTGTCAGCAACATCCAGTTTAGTTTTACATTTCTTTTTGTTTTCATTTTGAAAAGTACCTCACGTCTCTCGAAAGTGAAAGTGAAAGTGCACGTAATCATGCACTATGGGAACAGTGGAAAAGTATGCCTTTAGCCTTGTTGCACCCAACTTCTCACTAGGGTTGGGCCGATAGACGATGCCATCGTCCATCGCCGATGGCTGATAGACATCACGATGTTGAGCCGGCATCGTGATCCCCCACCCATACCCCCCGCAATCCGCCACATCCCAATACCGTGTTCGGAAAGAAAATGACGTGTTTCACTACTTTCTCTCACAGTTATATCATTGGGCAATTATACTGTATATAAATTGCGGGTATCAGGGAGCCGCAATTTTGCCTGGCAATGAAACTGCTTTTGAATGCACAATGGCTTTTTAGTTTCACTTTCACTTTCGAGATTCGCGATCACACGTACTCTGTTGTCAGTGGTGCTCAGGATCTGCAAATCATTTGTCATCGTCCTCAGTCATCTCTCCTTACTCTGTTTATGTGGTAAGTGAAATTTTATGTACTGTAATGTAACAGGCAATCGTTGGCAGTCGGTATTTGTTTTCCGTGCCTCTCTGAATACGGATCCCCCCGCGATGTCATCGTCCATCACGATGTTTCACTGTAGACATCGTCCAATGCCAATTTTGTTGACATCGCTCAACCCTACTGTACTTCTCACATGTATATGTTTGGCAGATTCAGTAAAGTAGAGATGGAAACAAGTAAGGCATAGAGCAATGATTATAAACAACTGAGTGACTCCATAACTATATGCAAACATACCAAAACTGGGCTTGAATTTTAACTGTGTGATTGGTTATGATGGAATTTTGGGTAGCAGCTTGCTATTCAAAAGCCTTCTTTAAATATGCATGTCCAAGCTATTTGAAAGCGGGCCTGTTTGCACAAATATTCTCAGTCAATCAACAATGTGTTAGTTTGCATGAGAAAGATTTCATTTGAGAACGTTGTAAATAAGGCCTAAAAGTGAAATATACTGAAAGTAATCCATTGGTAGGTTGAGTGCAAAGTCAAACCTGGACTATGTCTGAAATCTGTACAATTTCTCTGAGTAGGAAACGTTTTTGAATACGTAATTACTTTGAAACTGGATGTACTATATTCAGACCATCAAAATAAAGTGTTGGCAAATTTTAAGCACACAGTCTACAATTGCACTTTATTTTACAGTACTTGTACTTACAGTGTACTTACCCAAGAAAGCGTTGGGGAGTATATTGTAACTACATGGGTTAAGGTTAGGTTTGGGGTAGGTTCAGCATTAGTACCTAGTTATTACCCAGTAATTCTAATTGCTATAGTAAGTACATAATATGTAGATGCAGAACAGGACTGTAAAATAAAGTGCTACTCAGTCTACTAATACTCCAATGACTGCTAGTTGACATGTAGATGCAATAAATTTATTTACGGTTACCAGAATGTCTAAAGTGGATTATCAAAATAAAAGTGTAACCTTTTCTGAATCTTGCCAGAAGTAGTAAATCATTTGGATACATTTTACTTGCTGTTTTATGAATACTGTGAATTCAGACATACTACTGGGCTCACTGTTTTACACCTACTATGTAGTAGGGAAGTATGTGATTTCAGATGCAGCCATAGGCTCAATCAATGGCATGAGCGTGAGGCGGGACTTTGTTTTCGCTACAATGTCAGACAGTGGGATTGGGAGAGTTTTTTGCAATTCCATTTGGCAGAAATGACAAACGTCTTTAAAACTAAAAGCCAATTGTAAAATGAAAGCATGGAGAAAGATTTGAATCTCTCCAGCAGTGGCCTCGGAGCGCTGTGATTGAGATGTGCGTTGTGTTGACTGCGGATGAGGGTCGTGACCTGCGCTGGCAGCAACGTCCTCACCATCAGATGCTTTGATCTCACTCTGCCTGAGTCTAAATGGAGGTCAACAGCAACAAGGCCTCAGTGCCGCTGAGAACAGCCCATTACAGACACGTCTGTCCCTCTCCAACCCACACAGAATATCAACTACACCAAAATCTGGCTTACTGCAGTCTCTCCTCAACACAAACACTGTGTGAAAACATGGTATCAGATGGTAATTCTATGGTGCTTTGATATATGGTGCTGAATGATTACCATATTCATTCACCACAATATTTAGATTGCACCTAATGAATATCATGGTGGCGAAAAACCATGGTATTAGGATAATTTTAATAATAATTTAGTTTCATTGACCTTATATTGCCATTCAAATTAATGTTAAGAAAAAATACAAATACATTCTCTCCAATAAAACTACAGACCAAAAAATAAAAAAATAAAAAAAATAATAGCATACAATGTTCAAAGCTAAAAATTTTCAACCAGAAATAATTTTTTGTTTTCGTCTGAAACAGTTCTGTTTATTTAGCATTTCTCTGTGTCAGTGTTAATTTCATGCACACAATGTGGATAAAATACAGGTAAACATGTCAGTTGCATTGAGACCAGAGCTGCGCTGACTATATCGATTTCTCATTTTTAATGGATCTTCATTTTGACAAACCGAGATCTTTTAGTTAATGCTATTTTCACTTGATATGCAAACAAAACTTAACTAAATGTTATTTGTAACATGCCTACTGTCCAATAATCACAATAAGCGTTGTGCTTTGTTCGTTTTGATATGAAACCAAATCTGTGGTTTTAAATTGTCAATTTTATAACAAAATTCAAAGAAGAAATGTTTTGATGCTCTTTAATGTGGCATGAGAGATAGCAGTAGCTGGCTCTGTTCAAGCAGAAGCACAGAGAACACATGAACCGATCATTTCTTCCTCTCTCTCTCTCTAATCACTCAATTAGTGTTTCCACGCATGGAAAGATGTCAATAAAACAGCTTGTAAACATGTGTCACTTAACATTACATTTACCTAAGGAAAGCCATTCAATGTCCATGAACTCATTAGACTAACTGTAGAGAGAATAATTTTGATAAAAAATGTATCATATAACATATTCATTATAAATTTGTTTTCATTATTTAATGTTTGTAATAAATCTGTTATGAAAAAAAAGTATGACGAAAAATGTTCATTGACGAGCTTTTTTCTTATGACTAAAATGTGAGACGATGATGAGATGACAATAAGGTCAATAAAAAATAACTATGACTATATCAACATGCAATTTCATTGACGATAAAAGACGAGACTAAAATGTAATCAAAAAATTAAAACTTCACCAAAAACCTCTTTTTATTTTCGTCAAAAAAAAAAAAAAAAAAAAGGAGACAAAATGTTATTGTGGACTGCTGTACATGACTCTACTACGCAAACTTTTATGTGTGCGGTTGCCAGATATCAAGAGTTCAAATTGCCGAATCAGAGCTTCGCTGTTACAAGGATACATTTTCCGCCCGGTGCAATCTGGCATCCATACGCACATGCTCACTCTTCATTGCAGATGTGCCACCAACGATGAACTGAAAAAACCAACAAACAAGCCGGAGTTTAGCGATCTAAAAAGTGTCAATCAGCCAGTCTGTGTTCTGTCATGAGATCTCGACTATATTGTTTGCGATTTTGGTTGCGGAACAAATGCCCTTACCGCTGTTATTTTAATAGGGAAACATAGGTTATGGCAATTTGGAATTACAGTGGAATTACTATTAGTGCACAAGTCTTTGATATTAATTTATATAATAAAAAGCCTATAATAAAACAGTACACTAGATGAGGTAAATAAACCATGTGTATGAGTTGACATTCTACTGATTTGTGCATACTGGTGAAAGTGCAATACCTGAAAGGCCAAAGGAACTTTCTCAAATGACAACAATCATTACGACTATAATTTTGAGCAAAAATAATTTTTATCAGTTTAACCATTATACAGAATGACAAAAAAGTGAATAAGATTTCATTGACTAAAACCTGACTAAAATGCACATTTGTACATTTGAGTAAGACTAAGACTAAATTAAAAATGACTGCCAAAATTAACACTGCTGTACAGTTAATTAATAATAATCTTATTACTAAAATGTCTAAAAGTTTTCTTTGACCTAAACTAGACTAAAATACTTTAGATGCTCTTTGACTAACACTAGACTAAAATGCTGAGACTTTTAGTCGACTAAAACTTGACTAAAAAAAAAAAAGAATAATGTTGACTAAATATGATAAAACATAACAAGGACATTTAACACGGGACTAAGACTAAGACTGAAAATATCTGACAAAACTAGAGATGCACCGATTGACCGGCCAATGATCGGAATCGGACGATTTTTCGCATGACCGGCCTGGATCAGTGACCGGCCGGTGAATCTCACGTCTAGCCGATTCCGAGCCGATCCTTTTATTGCCAGCGGCGCAGGCATTCAGTGTAAACGGCGACTGATAATGTATTTATGTCGTGCCAGATGAGGCTTGCACAACCTGAGTGAGTTTGTGAGAGAGACAACAACAAAAAAAAAAAGACATTTACAAAATATGATTTAGATAAGCAACATTATACGGCCATGATGTTTCCCCGCATATCAATATCAACACGATTGCAATGTGACACTGATTTTATACAATAGTATTTCAATTAACAAGAAGTTAAAATTAAGTGACTTAGATTTTAGACAAAATATTGACTGTTTTTGCTCAATTTCGCTGACGAAAATAGTGCCGATCAAAGCCACAGCAGAACTGTTGTGTGTCTCCGAGCAGCACATAGCGGTGTTTCGTTACTGAATGAATCCATGTTTTTGAACGACTCGAGTGAGTCAATGATTCAGTGGCCCATTCATAAGGACAGTCACTTACCTCGTTTTTGAATGAATCAGCCATTTGAATGAATCGGTTGAATGAATGAATAAATGACTCACTCATTAAAACAGACACTTGCCGCCACCTACTGGTGGTTTAGTCACATTTAAAAGTATCATTGCATTTTTTTCAACATTTATTTGTATGTTTAAAAAATATGTAAAACATTAATCTTAGAAAATTATTTATGCATTTGAAATTTTGCAGTGTAAATGCATTTATGGTTCCTCAGCTTCATCAAACTGTCTGTGTAAATGCATCTAATGTCACTTCAGATGCAGTTTCTGTTGTCTTAGCAGTGGAAAGATAGAGTTTGTTAATACTAATTTCATTTGAATGGTAACAACTCTACAGTTTCTTATTATGCTAACTGAATTAATTGAAACAAAGTAAGAATTTGATGTGAAAGATGACACATTTAATAAGGTTAGGGGGAAAAAATGACCATTTATAAACAGTGGGAAATTACATCTGTTTTGTTACATACAGCAACTCATTTTAAGTTAACTATTAATTCCTCTTTCCAGTCACACAGCACTTTATTTTGAGAGTTGTTTAAGTGAGAGAAAATCTGTAACTTAGTCCAGATTGGGGGAATTGTAATGTTTAATAATTTCTTTTATGTAAATTTTTGTACTGAAATTTGCATAGATTTTTGTTTGTATATGCTGTCAATTATAGTTCTTAGAAAGAAAATTGGAATCGGCAAAAATCAGTATCGGCAGGTCACACTTCCAAAAAATCGGAAATCGGAATCGGCCAAGAAAATTGCAATCGGTGCATCTCTAGACAAAACTAATACCACACTACACTATTGTTATTAACCCCGGGTAAAGGTGAACAAGATTTTACATGTGCAATTTAGAAAGTGGGGTTAGGACTGCTTTTTACTTGGGGTTATGAAAGCCTGCTTCATGTGGTGGTTTCACATGCTGCATTCATCCAGTCACCCAGCTTATGAGTACACAGGGTTAATTGTTAACCCCAGGTACATTGTGAGCAGTGTGAAACATGAAGGAAGATAACCCAGGAATCTGTTTATCCAGGGTTTAGAATGACCCAAGGTTAACTATTTCAAGTGTGAAAAGCCCTAAAGAGGTTATCTGGTTTTACTGAATGCCTGCCTGATTGGGTAATGGCCAATCATGTTTAAGAATTCTGGAGTAGCACACAATTCAGTTATAGAGGGCACTTTCTCTCTGTTAATAAGTGTTATTCTCTTCTTCACATGTCTGGTGATCAATATGCTGACTGACAGAATATAAAAGTCCTTTATGATGGCGTTCACCGCATTTCCTCATCAAGCTGCTTCCATTTGTTACATAATGACAGGTGTAAAATACCATCCTGTCTTATTGAGATAAATTTCTCATTGCTTACCACTGATCATTACACTGCTTTAATGAATTGACCCTTCATAAGAAATTCAGTTCCAAAAAAGTTCTTCTGCTATTTCTGTTCTTCTCTAGGTCAATTTGGGGCTCCAATCAGCTGGTCTCTGTGGATCCGTGGATTCTATCAGAGCTATAATGAGAGCGCTACTCTCTGTTTTAATGTGGCCTGTGGCACAGCAGCAGCGATCAGACGACAAAGACGCGTGTAGTAACTGAACGTCATATTTCAAGCCATTTTCTGAATTCAAATGCAGGTCCCTATATGAAGTCCAAAGTGCTAAATTACACTTCTAATGTGAGATTCTAAGAAGCGATTATGACATTTTGCATCATTTTCATATTGTGTCATATGCAATTTCATAACATCACCAGCACACAATGTATGCTCTTTACCAGCATGAGGCCATTTCAAATGCGTGAATTTGACAAATTTGACATTGTCTGAACATGTAAAGCTGCCTGCCCATGTAAAACTGGATATTTGCAAAGGCATTAGAATCAGATCAGAAAGGTCAGATGAGTGTGTTTTTTTTTTTGTTTCTATAGATTGCTGTTTAGTTGCTAGGAGGTTCTGGATTGCTAAGGCAGTGATATGTTGCTATTAAATAGGTCTGGGTGGGCAATATCAAACATCAGTTTGATGAACTGATATTGATTCTTAAATCCCAAGAACTGATCTTTTAGTCAAAGCTCCAATAATTGCAATATGCTTTGTGCTTTGTTACTTTTGATACAACAAGTCTCAGCTTTCAAATTCTATCAATTTTAAAACAAAAATCAAACAATACATCTGGTTTTGATGCTCTTTAATGTGGTGGAAGAGATTGTTGTAGGCGGTGCAATTCAGGCACACGAACCAATCATCTTTTTCTCTTTACTATTAATTATAGCCTGAAATAAACATGAATGAACATCAGAAGGTGTTGAAAGAAACAGTAACAGAAAAACAGTTTACAGCAATAGTTTTTCTCTTGTAGAAAAACTGCACCTGATCTATTTCCAAATTAATCAATGAATCAAAATTAAATCATAATCAAAACAAGAGCTTGTCATTCTGAATTAAATCGTGAAGTCAATACCATGTTCAATAGCTGAAGTGAGCACAGCGGTTATTTGGAGATTGATATTTGGTTTCTAAGGTGTTGTAGATGGTTGCTAATAAATTATGCAGTTGCTATATATTTAGTTTTTTATGTTGGGATATTGCTATGTAGTTGTTTACTAGCTAGAGAGCTAATCATAGTTCACTTTCTAGGTCTCTATGATTTTCAGGAACTCTAAAAATACTTAATATAAAAAATAAATAAATAAATAAATAAGTGCGTCACTTCAGATTGGGAAACTGCATGCTTCTGTCAGTTGTTTTCATGTGTTTACGTGTTCGGCTTGTGGCTACAATTAGAGAGGGCAGTTGTGTAAATGTTAAAACAATCAGCCAACTAGAACTGATCATGGATTATTCCAAATGGCAACTTTCACTGACCTTTGGAGAATCACTTGTTGACACATGCAAAAACTTATACTTGAAACTTTGCTTGTCCCTTCAAAAACAACCTTGAAGGCACAAGCAAGTAGGGAAAGCAACAGAGCCTGCTGTAAAACAAGAATCAATATCAGCATGGCTTTCTAGAGGTGGCAACAGCTCCAAGATCTGAAGAGATTTAAGACTGACCCAGAGATGTTTTTTTTTTGTTTTTTTTTTCTTGCTGGACAAGTAAGATATTTCAGAGGGTTGAAATTCAGAGCATTGCTGAAACACAACTGATGTAAAATACAAAGTAATGTCCTTCCACAAATAGCTTGCAATTTTGTGCTTAAATCACAGATGTTGATTGCGAGCATAAAAGTTACAGTAATATATCACTCAAAATTGAAACTGTCATCATTTACTTATCCTCATGTTGAATCATAACCTTAAATGTTGACTAACATCAAACCTAACTGATTGTAGCATGTCACATGTCCAAACAACATGATATTTGTGCCACTATATTTGATGTAGTCACTGTGTGCATGCATTCATCAATGTTTGATTTGATTTGAAATTATTTGTGTGTGTGTTCTGTAAAAGAAAAAAATACAAATAAAAAAATAAAATAAAATAAAATAAAATAAAATAAAATAAAATAAAATGTGTCTGGAACAACATGAAAGCGTTACAATGGTGACAAAATGTTTGGAATTCCTTTACTATCCCCATAGTAATATTTCTTAAACATTCCTTTATGTACTATGAAATAACAATGAACAACTTCTTTTACAGCATTTCTTAATCTTTATTAATGTTGGTTTATAAATATATACTAACATTCAAAAGTCTGGGGTCAGTAACATGTTACTATGTATTTTAAAAAAATGTTTGTGCACCAAGGCAAAATATTTGAAAATACAGTAAAAAGCAGTAATAATGTAAACTATTATTATAATTCAAAATAACTGTTTTAATATATTGTAAGGATTCTTTGATGAATTGAAAGTTCAAAAGAACATTTATTTATTTCTCTAACAATGTAAAGGTCTTTACTGTCACTTATCAATTTAATGCATCCTTACTGAAAAGAAGATTTTATTTCTTTAAATAAATAAATAAATAAATAAATATCATACTGACCCCAGACTTAGTGCACAGTGGTGCACATTTAAAAAATAATAATAATACTTTTTAGTTTATTAACTACTGCATTAACTCATGATAAATTTTACCTTATTGTAAAACATTACCAAAATCACAATGCCAAAAAAAGATAAACAAGCTGGATGAACATTAACCTGAATTAAGCTGTTAGGTTTCTCCCTGATTCCAGAAGAGAATGCTAAGAACATGAAACTGGATTTTATAAATACATGGTTTGATCAGCTCAACCGCAATATGCCCAGAATGTAAAGCAGCTCTGTTTTAGTTTCTCTAAACATATCACACATTTCCTATACTCACCAGCAGCAGAAAACACATCATCTCAGAAAATAAGTAATCACAATAAATAAAAAGGTAAACAAGAGAAATACCCAAATGGAACGAATGCAAGAGTGTGTTTGAGATGGAGAGGAGTGGCATACATTCTCCAGGGCACTGCGAGGCTCACAGGAGGCTCTAATTGAAACGCTAAGGTTGGCTTTGAGGTGTCAGAGAGTGTTAAAGCTGCGCTCTCTGAGCGTAAGTTAAAGTGAGGCTGGGGCAGGCGCTCACGTTCGGAGGTTGGATTCAAGATGGCAGCGCATCGGCTCTCTGATCAAGGCTGATTAAGGGCCGCTGAAGAGAGATAATTTCCCTGCGCGCTAAGCAGAAGCCGGGGCTGCCTTCCACCGGCCGCGGCAGACAGCACTGATTAGCCATTACTCGGCCTTAACACAAGCAGACAGTAGCCATACCGCACCGAGACATGGCACACACCTCTGGGGTGATAGAGATACTGAGACGTGACGAGATCTGAGCGAGCAGCCTGTGGCCATCGTAAACACAATGACCTCTGCTTCTCAAATGACGCTCAGAATCTGTATATAAAAAAACAGTCTATGAGCATTGCCTAAATGAGAACTTGACACATAAAAAGTATTAATGTCCATTGAGACAGGGACATTTACAGGGCATTTGACCAGAAACTCAAATCCTTTCTTTTTCCACAATCTCTTTCATTCCCACTGACACATGGTAATTTTCTTAGCTTTAGCAATATCCATTCCGCCACTTCTGCTGCATCTCTGTATTCGAAAATGCTGATAACATACTATCAGTTTGGTTACAAATGCATCTCTTTTAGTGGAATTTCAATACATAATGATAGAGAATTAAACACTAAGTACTTCTTTAAACAGACAGCTTGAATTCATTTACCGGGTAATAGTCACAATAGCCAAACACTGGCAAAGTAATGATAGTGATAAAAAAATGCACATCTTGATAGATATCGTCTCACAAATGTTGAAATTAGGTTTAGTTTATACAAGGAAATGGAAGGGGAAAATAAGGGGATTGAAAGGGCTAAAACTATGGAGAAATGGGGAAATTAAAAAGAAAGTGAAAAGGAAAGGAAGTGGAAAGCAAGGAGAAAAATGGGGAAATGGGGAATAGTAAATATGAAAAGGAAAGAAGAAAGAAAAAAATCGTGAATAGCAGGAGAATTAAAAGGAAAAAAGGAAAATGAAAGACAAGAAAAGAGAAAGTGTAACAAGAAACGAAAAGTAAAAAGGAAAGGAATGTAAATGGAAAGTAAGGGGAAAATTGGGAAAAGAAAAGAAAATAGTAAAAGGAAAGGAAAGGAAAGGAAAGGAAAGGAAAAGAAAGGAAAGGAAAGGAAAAATTAAAATGAAAAAAGGAAAGAGAAATAGAAGGAAAGAGGTCATGAAAATAATGAGGAATGAAGATGAGAAAAGGAAGTGTATTGAAAGCAGTTACGAAAAAGAAGAAAAAACAGGAAGGGAAGGGAAGGGAAGGGAAGGGAAGGGAAGGGAAGGGAAGGACGGGACGGGACGGGACGGGACGGGACGGGACGGGACAGGAAAGGAAAGGAAAGGAAAGGAAAGGAAAGTTGAAAGAGGTCAAGAAAAGGATGGAGGAAAGTGAAATAATGTAAATAGAAAAATATATAGAAGGCGAAAGTGAAATGAAAGGAGGAAGAAGAGGGAAGGAATTAGGAACAGAGGAGGTCAAAACAAAAATAAGAAAAGAATACAAAGTAAATGAAAAAGGGGAATAAAAGGGACAAATAAGAAGATAAAAATGACTTTATAACATATTTATGATTACATATTTCTATTAACCGTGGTAAAATAGATCAAAACCAAGTGCATTCCTGCTGTTTCCTGGAAGTGCTCTACTTCCACATGCCTTCACAAAGACTGCCTGAACGTTTGGTTGTCTTAATTGTGCCGACAAGACAACAAAGCCTTTTTGTCCTGCACTGAGTAACGACATCCTCACAGGAGAGAGAAGTAAAAATAGTTGAAAGCACAAACAATAGAAATTAATGAGCTAAATCTTGCAGACCTGTCTCAGGAGGCCAAGAGGGCTCAGAAGACAGAAAGAGAAACTCTCCCGTCTGAGAGACAGCCTGCTGTCATACTTGATGTTTCCTTCACAGAGAAGAAAAGAAAAAAATCCCTCACAGCTCCCACCGATCTGTCCGTGCCAGATTCTATAGACTGCCATGACGGCATTCGACTGCTTTAATCATCGGCACACACTTCTGTGATACGTCAGCGCTGCTCGTGTGGATTGCTGGTCCGAGCACTAGGTGTCTCCTTTCATCCACCGATGAGAGAGAGGAGGATCTGACGCAGGGACAGCAGGCTGTATGGGAGACCGCAGGAGCGTAACGAAGGGGCTCCGGTCTGAAAGAGTGGAATCTGAGTGCATGACAGAGCGGGACAGGGGTCATGCTTTCAAAGTCATGCTTTTAACGCAAGACAGATCGGTGAGGAAGACCCTGAAACAGAGTACCTTTCATTTATTTTACTTCAAATATTGTACATTTCGTTTCTGGTTAGAATAGCAAAGCTTGACATTATAAATGCACATTTATATTAGTTGCATTTAATTATTTGCATGTTTAATTGGTTTTTACTGCTGACTACTTGACTGCAGTAAATCACATGCGGTTTTGAGGGCACAGGATCATATCCGCAGTAAAGCACATCACTCATCATGATGGTGCTGGTTATGTTGGTATGTCTTGTGCCGCCTACATAAACATAATAGTTGAGAAAACATAACCTGAGGTGCTGTCTCCTGAATACTGTAACGTGCCATTACTGATGGGCTGCTCTGTGCTTAAGGCATGTGGATGGGATATGAATAGTCAGAGGGCATGTGAAAGGATCTCTATTCATCATTTCTATTAATAGGTTGAGTCCTTCAAGCAGAACACCCTGAGAGATGGGCTTCTTGTACCTTTCGGTAATGTTCACATGCATCAGCACAAAAATATGGGCACATGTAAAAGTGTTATTGAAAATATTGAGTCTGAGCAAATAAAAACGTGAAAACTTTTTGGAACTAATTAATACGATGTACTATTAGTCAAAGTTTGGGGACAGTAAGATTTTATTTACCACACACACACACACACACACACCCACACACCCACACACACACACACATATAGGAGAAAGAGAGAGAAATGAATTAAAATAATTAACATTAAACTGATCAAAAGTGATATTAAAGATAGAAATATAGAAAGTGACAGTAAAGATTTATACAATGCATGCATTTATCAAAAAATACTGAAGAAAATTCTGTAGTTTTGGTAGAAATATGAAAAAGATCAGCTGTGTCTAACATTGATAATAATATGAAATGTTTCTTGGCACCAAATCATCATAATAGAATGATTTCTAATGTCATTTGACTGAAAACCTGAAAATTCAGGTTTGCCATCACAGTATTAAATAAAACATAGAACAAAATCAAACATAAATAACAATAAATGAAACACATTCAAATAGAAAAGTTATTTTACATTTTTCACAATAAGAAATGTCTCCTAAGCACCAAATCAGCATATTAGAATGATTTCTAAAGGGTTCAGAAAATTCAGGTTTGCCATCATAGTGTTAAATAAATCTTAGAACAGAAAATAATATATATATATATATATATATATATATATATATATATATATATATATATACAGAGCACAGATGGCTATATACGATGACAATGCCGGTCTGGAGAGCTTTATGCAGAAGGCCGTAAAGATCTCCCAACATCTCACGGCATGTCAGCCAGACATAACCGTTCATTCTCCATCCTCACCAGCTGCCTGTCCTCCAGTACCAGAGCCTATGCAAGTGGATACCAATCGCCTCTCACGCACTGAGCGTGCTCGACGTCTCAACTCAGGTCTGTGCCTCTACTGCGGAGTTCCGGGGCACTTCATTAAGATGTGCACCTCTCATCCCCCACGCCCAGCAGTGAGTACTCTCCAATTGGAGCCGGCTATCTCTACCCTGCCACTGTTAACAGTACAACTACTCACCCAGCGTCATTTCATTTCAGTACCTGCCCTCGTGGACTCGGGATCCTCAGGCAATTTCATCTCACAAGCCCTCCTAAAACAGCTTGATTTACCCTGCCAGAGACAAGCTCAAGAGCTTAAGGTCGAGACCATACAAGGAAAGCCGCTCGGGCATGGGTACATCAAGTTTCGATCTCCGCCGATCACTCTGCAAGTAGGCTGTCTTCACCAGGAGAGGATTTCTTTTCTGGTACTGGAGGGATCCACCGTGGATGTCATCCTGGGACAGCCCTGGCTATCCCAACATTCCCCCAAAGTCAGATGGGACACCAGCGAGATCCTCCGATGGAGTGAAACCTGTATCCAAAGCTGTCTCTCCAACGTCCCTGTACCTCTAGTTAATAACCCTAAGCTTCAAGTCAACTCCTCCCTAGTGGAGAGCCCCGAACCTCGCGAGGTTCCGACAATCCCATCTGACTACGCAGCGTTCCAGGATGTGTTCAGCAAACAGGCAGCCACGAAGTTACCACCGCACCGGCCATGGGATTGTGCCATTGACCTGCTGCCTGGAGCTATACTCCCCAAGGGTCGAGAATACCCCTGTCCATCCCGGAGCGCAAGGCGATGGAGGATTACATCAAGGAGGCTCTCCAACAGCAGTTCATTCGTCCTTCCACCTCTCCAGCGGCCTCGAGCTTCTTCTTCGTGGGCAAGAAGGACGGAGGCTTGTGACCATGCATCGACTACTGGACCCTCAATAATCACACTGTCAAGCTCCCGTATCCACTTCCCCTGGTCCCGGCCGCCCTTGAGGAACTCCGTGGGGCCCGCATCTTCTCGAAGCTGGACCTGCGGAGCGCCTATAACCTCGTTCGTATTCGGGAGGGCGACGAGTGGAAGACTGTATTCATTACCCCCTTAGGCCACTATGAATATCGGGTCATGTTGTATGGCCTTTCCAACTCCCCGTCCATCTTCCAGGGGTTTATGAATGAGGTGTTCCGGGAGTTCCTCCACCGATTTGTCATCGTGTACATAGACGATATCCTGATCTACTCCCGGAACCTGGCCAAAAATCGTCACCACGTGACGCAGGTCCTACACCAACTCAGGAAGCACCACCTTTACCTGAAGCATGAGAAGTGGGAGCTCCATCGCCCCACGGTTCAATTCCTCGGCTACATCCTCAGTGCAGATGGTATCCAGATGGACCAGGGGAAGGTCCTAGCCCTCCGTGACTGGCCCCAGCCTCAGTCAGTAAAGGAACTCCAACGATTCGTCGGCTTCGCCAATTTCTACCGTAGATTCATTCAGAACTTCAGTATCCTCTCAGGTCCCCTCACTTCCATGCTCCGTCAGAAACCCAAGTCTCTGTCCTGGAACTCCGAAGCTCGAGCCGCCTTCAAGAAACTCCAAGAGCCCTTCTGCACTGCTCCCATCCTCTCACATCCGGAACCCCAACTTCCATTCATTGTGGAAGTGGACGCCTCCACCACCGGCGTGGGAGCAGTGCTGTCTCAGTATCACGGAGAGCCTCCCTGACTCCACCCTTGTGTTTATTTCTCCAGGAAGCTTTCCCCAGCGGAGCGGAACTACAATATTGGTAATCGGGAGCTGCTCGCCATCAAGCTGGCGCTGGAGGAATGGAGACACTGGCTGGAGGGAGCACAACATCCCTTTACGGTCATCACTGACCACAAGAACCTTGAATTTCTCAGAAGTGTTAAGAGGTTAAACCCAAGACAGGCCCGCTGGGCCCTCTTCTTCACCCGGTTCCAGTTCTCCATCACTTATTGACCCGGAGATAAGAATGTCAAGGCTGATTCACGCTCACGCATTCACGCCCCTGACGACCCCTTCACACCTGAACCCATACTCCCTCCAGCCATCCTTGTGAGCCCCATCCCGTGGGCCCTGGATGAACAGATCCGCACTGCCTCCATTACTGAACCCGCTCCGCTGGGAGGCCCAGAACATAAGACCTACGTGCCCACCTCCTTGAGATCTACCCTTCTGGGCTCCCTTCATGCTTCCCTGGGCTCTGGACCCCCAGGCAGCCAGCGTACTCTCTCGCTCCTCCAAGCTCGGTACTGGTGGCCCAGGATGGCCCGGGATGTCTCCCAGTATGTTCGTGGATGCTCAGTCTATGCCATCTCCAAAACTCCACATCACTTACCTGCTGGTAAATTCATCCCAATACCCATTCCACGTCGTCCATGGTCCCACATCGGAGTCGACTTCGATACAGATCTCCCCAACTCAGAGGGGTTTACCTGCATTCTCGTTGCATTTGATAGATTCTCCAAAGCCTGCAAGTTAATTCCTTACCCACAAGTTTACCCACAACCCTAGAAACAGCAGAGGCCCTCTTTCATCATCTCTTCCGCACCTTCGGCATACCGGAGGATGTCGTCTCCGATCGTGGGCCACAGTTCATCTCCCGTGTCTGGAAGGCTTTCTTCAAACTCTTCGATGTCACAGTAAGCCTATCCTCAGGATATCATCCCCAGACAAACAGCCAGACTAAGTGGAAGATTCAGGAGATTGGGAGATATCTCCGGGCCTACTGTCATGATAACCAGCACAGCTGGAACCGCTTTCTTCTGTGGGCCGAGTATGCACAAAATTCCCTCAAGCAAACCACCACCGGCCTCACCCCTGTTCCAGTGCATACTCGGCTACCAACCCCCTCTGTTTCCCTGGACAGAAGAACCCTCCGACATTCCAGCTGTAGACCACTGGTTCTGAGCGAGTGAGAGATTTTGGAACTCCGCTCATGTCCAACTCCAGCAGGCAGTGCAGAGGCATAAGACCTACGCAGATGCCCGCTGGTCTTCCACCCCCATCTATCGTCCTGGAGATAAGGTCTGGCTCTCCACCCGGGATCTGCGTCTCCGCCTGTCCTGCCGAAAGCTGAGTCCCCGCTATATCGGTCCCTTCACCATCGAGAGGCAGATAAATGAGGTCACCTTCTGTCTCCAACTCCCAGCACGGTATCGTATCCACCCAGCATTCCATGTCTCACTCCTCAAGCCTGTCTCTCCCTCTGTCACAGAACCCAACGAGCCTGCAGTACCTCCTCCTCCCAACATCATCGATGAGCCCCTAGTCTACAGGGTACAGGACATCTTGGACTCTCGGCGACGGGGTGGTCGCCTGGAATATATTATTGACTGGGAGGGATACGGGCCGAAGGAAAGATCCTGGGTGACCCGGGACGATGTGCTAGATCCCTCTCTCCTGGTCGAGTTTCACCAGAACCACTCTGACTGTCCCACACCCAGAGGCCGTGGTCGACCCCGTCGCCATAATAGTGCGTCAGGAGCCACCCCTGGAGGAGGGGGTACTGTCAGAGAGTCACCACAGTCACCGCAGTCTCCACCAACGACATTCACCAGATCCCAATCCCCTGATTTCTGATCACCGCCACCTGTCAGCACTAATCAGCAGCACTATATCCTTTGCACTCCTCCCGCACACTCACTGTCTGGTCTCAAACATTACATGCTTGACTTACCTGACTCTAACCTTTGCTTACCTACCTGCCAGTATCCCGACGATCCGCTCCTCGTTCTCCACCGCTCCTGTCCTCCATCGTTACCCAGCTCCATCGCTCCCTCGGACTCCCTGGAAAGAAAAAGGGACATTGACACACAGATAAGACCCAAGAGACTTTCCCATTCCCCGCCTGCTTACCTGGATATTTTGCTCATTTCATTCCCCTCTGCCGTTGCTCAATAAACCTGTTGTTTGTATTGCACTTACCTCTGTGTCCCGTGTCTATCTGCTGACAGCTACTTTATCTGTATCTGATTTAGAACAAGCAGAAATCTGTTAGAAATCTAACGAGCCAAAGACAAAAGAACTGATAAAAATGAGCTGTTATAGGAGCAGCACTGTGTCATATGCCAGTTGTGCACAAGGTGTTCAGGTCTCAGCTCAAGGTTCAGGCTTATTTGTTCATTAATGACGTCATCAGCAACTTGTCGACGTCGACTCGACTTTCATCACATAAATGTCGACTTCAAAAAATCTGAAGTCATTCAACCCCTAATATATACACACGCACACACACACCACCCGTCCAAAAAATAAGTCACACACTCTAATATTTCGTTGGGCCACCTTTAGCTTTGATTACGGGATGCATTTGCCATGGCATCATTTCGATAAGCTTCTGCAATGTACATATGCATACATATATGTATATATGTGTGTATATATATATATATATATATATATATATATATATGTGTGTGTGTGTGTGTGTGTGTGTGTGTATACATATATATATATATATATATATATATATATATATATATATACGTACATACATTCATATACATTATACATTATATATATATATATATATATATATATATATATATATATATATATATATATAAAAATGGAAAAAAAGTTATTTTAAACTGTAATAATATTTCAGAATAGTACTTTTTTACTATATAAATGCAGCCCTGATGAACATAAAAGACTTAAAGGAAATTATTTATATAAAATATAATTTATTAAACATAAATAATACAAGCAAACATATCATTAATTCGGAGTATTTATCTACACTCTGTGTTTTTGTTTTTGTGCAGCCGATTAACTAGTATTAACACCCATAAACACACTCAACCAGCTTGTTAATGTCACACAAACATATACACACGCAATTAGAGATTCCAGCTCTTTACCAGTGAGCGTTTGGAGTCACAGGGCGAAAAAGCGCATATAGAGGCTCTTATCTTAGAGGATGCATTAAGATATCTGAGCCTGATTGACAGCCTCTTCAAACACACACATAAAGTGCTTTAATGAGCATTATGGAGTATGCTCACCTCTGACTTTAACAGAATTATAAACAATCCCACTTTATATAACTGACCTTACAGGTGATCTGTTTTTCCCTCCATATTCATATGTGAGATTAAGAGATCATTAATATTAATGAGGGGTGATTTTCCTAAGTAAATAAGCTGTGTGTTATCAGAAGGTGAGTACTGAGAGCTCTCCTTCTCTCTCTCTGTGTGTGTGTGTGGTTAAGGTTTAAGCAGAGATATAGCGATGTTACAGCACGCAGAAATGCACTTTACCTCACAACCCTCACAAACAGATTTAAACTCTTATCAGAAGTATCATAGTTGGGCCCTTTGCTCCTGAAGAGACAGAATCTACAACATATCACCAAAATCCTTAAAGAAACACCACTTAAATGACACTTATTGGCTCTGAGCTCTTTGTGGTGATCAATATATCACTACGATTCTCTATCATCAGTGCTGTTATTGTGTTATGACACATTAACAAAGTAACAAGTGACACTTTCTGAATTTGTACTATAATACTAGAGCTATGTTTAAAAAAAAAAAAAAAAACCATAACAAAACAGCGTAACACGTTTACAAGTAATGCAATTGCATAACACATTACTTTAAAAGAAAAACTTGCACAAAGCAAACATGTTCTACACACAAAATAATGCTGAATTGGTGTTATTTACAATACAAACCTATTTTCGCCTGAGCAGTGGATTTGAGCATAATACTATGGTCTTATGTATTTAATGTCATATAAATGGGGTGTAGATTAAAAACGGCATCTGTCTTGGCTGAGCCTGCGGGACGCACAGAAAGGTTACTAAATGTATCACTCCACCTTCTGCTGGGAGATTTAAATATGGATTTATAGTGTGACTGTAGTCTCTCGAGAACAGTGCATCCACCTCTTTGTGTGTACATATCCCACACAAACACTCACAGAAAGTACTTCCTTAACACTAGAACCGCCACAGGGTAAATTTTACCCGTGGCTGTTTTTCAAATGTACATAACAGATTTTCAACAAAACATTCAAGTCTCCCAGTCATTGACTTTTACTAAAATTATGTAATTTACAACCCGATGTTGTTAAAATTATTTAGATAAAACCAGATCAAAAAACGGAACATTTATACCTATAAGCGCCGCGGGGGTAAAATTTACCCGCTATATAATGCATGTATTTTCGCGCTGTCATTTTCTTGCCGCTTATGTTTTAACATTGTACATTTCTAGGCAACGCCTTTCACTCACTGATTTAGCTGTTATCCGTTTCATAAATAAAGTCAAAATGACTAAAAGAAGGCGATTTATGGAAGGTAGGAATTAGAAACACTAAATGCCATGAGTGATGGAGAGTCTGATGGTAAGTTATGTGTCCTGGGTCGGCTCAGCATCTGACGGCTCATCTGACAGTGATCCAGACATCATATTTAGATGTTTTAGCCTAACATTACTCATAATTGGTCAAACTTTGGTTTTATTATTTAATTTTTGTCTTCCCATATCGTTTATTGTTCACTACTGTGTTGCTATTTATTCTAGTCTGGCCGTTTCCTGAAGAAAAAAAAATCCGATCTATGATGTAATGAATAATTTTTATTATTTTTTTTGATTACCCGAAGTTTATTGTTGTTGTTCTCTTATTCAAATTATAAACTATATAACTAAACAAATTAATAATTGGGCCTAGGTGAAGCTGTGTGTTTGAATTTGTCATAGCATCATCCTATGCAGTGTGGTGAATTATTATTGCTCATTATTGTCTATTGGCTATTTTAGTAATTTAAATAACATGGGTTATCCTAATATATTGATTAATGACATTGCATTATAATATTATAGCACCCAAATATTTACTACCTTCTAATTTTCATTGTCAGTGCATTTTTTTTTTTTTTTTTTTTTTTTAGCTTAGTGACCATTATGGATTAGTGTAGGCTGCATTAAAAAGTCTTAAACATAAAACAACAGGGTAAAAATATAGTTGACGACTAGACATAATCATTTCATGACTCTAGACACTTCTTTGTGAAGACAGTGGCATAATACAATGAAATAATATGTTCTTTAGCCATATAAAAACAGTTGCCATGTGTGCGGGTAAAATTTAGCCGCTGGCGCTTTTAGGTATACAGCGACCTCTGGCGGTTCTAGTGTTAAAGGCCCGTTCACACCAAGAACGATAACTATAATGATAACTATATCAGCGTCAACACCAATGCAAGACAATGCGTTGTTATTTTAAGCCAGCACTGCAGTTATGTTGTTCTAAAAGTGATTCCAACAATATTGGTCCTCAGTGTTATTATCGTTATAGTTGTGGTGTGGACTTTGCTATTTTTATAGAAACAGAATGATTAACTGTATAGTAACAGTTATCATTATAATAACAGCAAGAGCTGAATAATTAACTGAAATAAAATTAAATTCACTGTATGGCTTAGAGCTATGGTCAAATCCAAAAGGCTGCGATTATAAATGAATATATGCGTTTGTTTCAGAGTGAAGTGCAGCACTGTGTTCATTTGCACGTGAGCAGCTCACGATAACAGTGATTTCAGTGTCTCTGAGCGGCTTGGTTTGCATTAAATGCTGCTTTACGTAATCTTCATCTCTGTAAGTGTTGTAAGCTTGTGTCGCTCGTAATGCATTTGGAAACGCACCAAATATTTCACAGAAGCATTTATAAATCTGTGGCCTACAAATAAAAAGTATTTAATCAGCTTTCCACCATAAAAGCTCAGCTTTTTAACATTAGAGGGCCAGTTTTGCTAACAGCGTGCACCAGCTCAAACTGTCTTTTGGCGTTAAAATAGTACTGTCAGGTTTTACTAAAGACACACAGTGATGAATTAGCGCTGAAAAGGCGTGGACACAGTTATTTTTGCACCTGACCTTATTGAATATGCATTTGTAGGAGTTTCCCTTTCACACACAAAATTTAGGGAGGAGAGTTTTCAAATGAATCACGTAATGAGATTTACTAACGTTTGCGCTCATCAAATTACTGGTATTTGTGCCAATATTTAACGCCCAAAAAAAGCATGTCTTAAACTATTTTGTACTCGAAATGGCTGCAATTATTGTTGCTAGGAGGAGGCACCGCAGAGAAGAGAGAGCGCGTGGTAAAAGGGAGAGGATTTTTTTTTTTTCCCACACATATTAATTTATTTGGAATGGAAGAAGAGCACAAAAATATAGTTTGCCAAGCCATGTTATTTTTAATTTGCTTCAGGACATAAAAAAAACGACTTGGAACCCTCAACTAGGAGTCATGCAATACCAGGTTTATGAAAACTTTTTGCAAGTTCTAACTTCATTTTTTGGCCTCCGGTTCTTTTCAACATACTGTGACTTCTTTATTTCTTTATTCTTTATTTGCGACTACTCTAATTTGCGCTGCGCTTGGTATATTGCATTGGTTGTTATGTAAATGAGATGTTGCGTCTGTGTTCTTTAATTTGCACGCTTTTAGTAAATCGCCTGCAGAAATTTCTACGCCCATCAGCATTGTTTTGGAATTGCACTCTCACAATAATTTGCCCTGTTTAGTAAAACTGGCCCTTAAAATAAAGAAATGAAGGCACAAATATTTCTTTATTATTTTATAGTCATACTGACGTACAATCAGAATTTGCATCCCTTCAAACAAACACAGGAATGTTATCATTAAAAAAAATAAAATAAAAAAATTAAACCCTAGTATCAGGCCTTAAGTCTTTATGAATGGCAATTTTTCTCTGTGGCATCGAAAATGGTATCATACACTGGCACCGATAGCCTTGCGGGCAGTGCGTCGGCATATAGTGCCATTGCGCTACGGCGGTCTCAAGTTCGAATCCTGGCTCGAGGACCTTTCCTGATCCGCCCCTGAATTTAATTTTATTTTATTTTCTCTATAGCGACAGATCACAACAGAAGTCATTTAACGTTACCTTTCCTATAGAACAGGTCTATACCTTGTTCTTTTATTAAACAAACTAAATAGCCTCATGTTATTTATCTTATTTACACAACGGCATGTTATTTTTGTCTCTACATGGTCGCGCTCTCTGTATCACACAGAGCGGAGTTCAGCCCTGATGTGCGTGCACATAAGTGAGCACACTCCCACTCCCACTAGTATTTGTAAATATTAAGCCAAAAACGATATTTAAATATGAATTCTGCGTGTCTCTGTGTTAATGTATGGCGCAGATGCGCGGTTTTGTTTACTACTCATACAGAAGCGCGTGTGAGGCTTGCGGTGATATTAAAGTCTGCCGCCTCACTAAATGAGGACATAAATACATGAACAACATCTCCAGAACTGCTCTGAGAGTCACTTCATGAGCATTTGACCGATTCATTTGAGTAAAACTATCCTCATATCATATACACACAGAAATGTAAAGGTATTCATGGCAACCCGTCAAAATAAAAGTTTGGTTTCACTTGAAGTCATTGTGGCAGAAATAGATTACTATTGTTCAGTAGAATGTGCGTAGGCTATACTAAAATTATTAAAACCTTATTTTTAGGGAATAATCATACAATATTTCTCCAATGTTTTAAATGTAATATTAAATACCCTTTATTTTCCAAAAAATAAGATTTGTTTAATTTTCATTAATTAAATATAAATTAAATGAATGTTTTATGCCTTAAAAATGTAAATACACAACACAGAGTTTCTGAGGAAAAAAAATTTATAAGGCTATTGTAAGAATAAATGAAACTTGTTTTTATACTTTCAAATAATTAGACACGCTAAAATAGAATTTGGTTACAGTAAAACATAAGGCTGGAAAAATTAAAACATTTCATTGGGCTCTAAACATGTAATTTTTGTTAAACTTTTAATGAATTGATGTTAAATTGTTTAAGTTTCATGATTTGAATTAATTAGATATGCTTTTTGAATAATAAAATTTAATTTGACCATTAAAAAGATGTCCAGAAAAAATTAAAACGGAAAAAAAAAAATGGAAATCTTACGTTATTAGAAGCTGTTTTTCAAGTTGCATCAAGAAAAAAAAAAAAAAAATCATCAAATGAGTTTCATTTGTAAAGTATTTAATTTACTTAATTATATATATATATATATATATATATATATATATATATATATATATATAAATCATTATGGTTGCTATAAAACATTTTGCGTTGGATTTCTGTGACACGTATATGGTTACCATATAAAATAAATAAAATTATTCACACTGTGATATAAGATTTTGGTCATACCGCCCACCTCCAGCAGATGGTTAACCACAGCAGCCTGATAGATTTCATGCATAAAAACCGCACTCGTATAGAGAGCTAAGATCTCTATATAGACACACAAATACATGCATCTGGTCCCATGTTTCCAGCATGCAGTCTGAACCTGAGGTGATGTAGCAGTGGGTCGAGTCCAGCTGCTTATTGATCCATCTGTCTGTCTGCACAGGTCTGGATCAGTCAAATCTATCCCAGGCCTCTTCAGAGGCCAGACGCTCTTCTAGCACCAGTGTGTAACTAATGAAACCTGGACACAGTCAACACCAGGCAGGTGGAGCCAATAACCCCCCCGCTGTCAGTCCTAACCACTGGACCTATGTGAACATCACCACTGCTTACACAGCGCAATAACATGGTGACAATCAGAAAATCTCATTCACCTTGCTCTTAAAGGGGAAAACAGCAGCGATGTAACACACGTCTACATAAATGACTGGGAAATCTGCATGGTTATGACAGCACAACCATGGACTCATTAGCATTAGGGCTGGGTTGAAAATACCAATGTCCCAATTTTGAACAATCCTCTTTGTAACAAATATATTGATTATTAAATCTTAATTTTGATCTTTTTGTCAGTCAAGTCACCTTTGTTTTTATAGCGCTTTATACAACACAGATTGTGTCAAAGCAGTTGCACAGTGAAAAGCAGGAAAACAGCAGGATCAATTATGGAAACTCAACAATAGAGACAAGTCTATGTTAGTTTCAGTTCATGTGCAAATAAAACTTCATTGAACAATATTTGTAGCACACCAGCTGTGCTGTTTTACTTTTGATAAGAAACAAATATTTAAAATAATGTCTTTATGTTGTTTCCACATTAATTTGGAGATTTGATGTGAGAACATATATATGATTGCAAATTTTGATGTTAATTGTGATCAGTCATGATTAATTACAGAAATTAGTGATTAGTTTTGTTTTTTAATACAATTCTTTCTTGATTATATATAACAATTAAATTTAAAACTTCACAATTATAAAGTTTCCAGTATAATTTACAGCATTAGTTGAGATTTTTTTGAGAAAAAATAATAAAAAAAAATAAGAAAGATTCTTAAGAAAAATTGACATTTTGTACATAAAAAATGTCCAAATTAATCATATTTGAGTCTAGACTGGGGAAAGAAAGAAAGAAAGAAAGAAAGAAAGAAAGAAAGAAAGAAAGAAAGAGAGAAAGAGAAAGAAAGAGAGAAAAAGAAAGAAAGAGAGAGAAAAAAGAAGGAAATAAATATCCTCTGAAAATACTTTGAAGGGACACAACTTCAGTATTTTGCAGCCTCTTTTTAAATATATCACAATACAATATGGCATCTACTCTAAATAATGTGCTTAATTCTATTGCTCAGAGAAAGGATGTTCCCTTTTTATTTATTCTTGTCTGTTTATCTTGCTATTAAATGAAAAAAAAAACCACATCAATTAAGTATTTCATGATTGAAATGCTGTTAATTATAAGAGTGGTAATTTACAGAAGTCTTAAAGGCACAGTGGCACTCAAAAAAAAAAAATCTTATTATATTACCATCTGAATATATTATCTTATATTTATATATTACACACACACACACACACACACACACATACATATATATATATATATATATATATACACATATATACATTTTATTTATTTATTTATTTATTTATTTTTTGAAAGGCACATATTCAATGTTCTGCCTCCTCCTTTTCATCCAAATAAAAATCAATATGGCTTTCAGGTCCTAAGCGTCAGAGAAAGGGTGTAAAATCCTTTGAAATTTGAATCAAAATGATGCCTTTTGTTAGCGCAAGAAACCTTGACTGACATCACAAGTAGGCTCCCTGGAACCTTTAAAAACATTTTCCAAGTATTAAAGTGCGGCACAATTCCTCTGACAAAACGTAAAGCACATATGAATGGGCTCTGGTCTCGTCTAGTGCGTCTAAGTGCATCTTCAAACGCAGCAGCTGGACGGCACACTCGAGCGGCGTTTGAATGTCAGTCTCTGCGGGGGCTCTAATTGCACACCCACTCCAGCTAATAGGGCAGCATCCAAAAGTTTAGTGCTGCATCGCCTTCAGGTTTCATTTCAAAGTGGCCGCACCCATTCGGCCCTCACAGGTACGTCTCCTGCCTGTGTTTACCATTCTCTCAGAAAGCGCCGCTGCTAGCATAGGTGACTGACCTCAATTTCTCTCACTTTTCTCTCCTGCAGAGCCGGTGAATAACTGCTCATAAATAACACCGCTTTGTTTGGCTGCGTCTGAGGCCAGCTGAAGAGAGCCCACTCTGAATTTCTTTGTCTTAAGCAGAAGTGCGACGCAGGTTCTCTATGATGGGTATAAAATACGTAGGAAAGCCAACGCTGAAGAGATAATTCTATTTATCCTCAGACCTGAGGCGCAGACTGTCCAGAAATAGACCCTTGCGCCAAACTATAATGGTAAAAACGGGCTTGGAAAGTACATTGTGAAACCGTACTTTGATATGTCCTGCAAGCAGTGTTTACCTGTTTCTCACACTGGCCGTAGTCTGGACCCTGGTCGACCTGAAAGAAGGACAGCTCTCCTCGGTTCTTGGCCATCTCGATCAGACTCATGGCGGTGCGGACGGTGGAGTTGCGGGCATGTACAAACACCATCACCTAAAACAAACAGATAGAACAGCAGCACTTGGTTATGTTACGTTTGAGGTCTGAAAATCAACTCGCAGTGAGCTGCCTGACAGAAATTGAATTTCATAAATGACTGAATTCGAAGCACTCTACAAAGGCAGGAATTCATGCTGCTTAAGTACGACAGTTACTTCTCTTAGAGCCTGATGTTAGTAAATGTTGCTAAGCTAACAACTTCACACTTAGGGCCAGATTTACTAAACAGGGTAAATTAGCATTAGAGAGCAATTCCACAAAAGCGCCGATGGGAGAGGAAAATTCTGCATGTGATTTACTGATTTAATGACCAGCGCAACCTACCAAGAGCAGCGCAAATTACTGCCTGCTTTAAGACATGTTTTTTTTTAGGTGGGGAGGTGGGGGGGGCCCTTAAATAATGGCGCAAATACCAGTAATTTGAAGAGCGCAAATGTTAGTAAATCGCGTTGCGTGATTCATTTTATTACTCTCCTCCCATAAATTTTGCATCTGAAAGTGAAACTCCTACAAATGCATATTCAATAAGGTCAGGAGCTAAAATATCTGTCCACGCTTTTTCAGCGCTAATTCTTCACTGCGCGTCTTTAGTCAGTCCTGACAGCACTATTTTAACGCCAAAAGACAGTTTGCACTGGCGCAAGAGGTTGGTAAATCTGGCCCTTAGTGCATTACATATCAGACCATTTTAAAATACTTTTTGATGATGAAAACATCAGTTGTCTCAGTTGGAAAGTTTGAAAAAGTCTAAAAGTCTGATGCTTTAATGGCTTTGATTTCTATTTGTAATGTCTCTGAATTTGGACAATTACTGTTTCATGATGTCGTTCCTTTCTGTGGATGAAAATGACAAACTGTGGTAAAGATTTTGGTTGGAAATAACTTGGTAATGATTTTGGTCATTTCAAATGGACCATTTACATTACACAATTTTCAACTAAAAAACACAATACTTTTTTATGCATTTTGGCCTTTTAATTTACACAATAAAAGCGTTCTGGGTGCCTGATAATGCAAAATTTTGAAAACAGGTTCCAAAGTGGACGTTTTTGAAAACGATACCATTATCGTCTCTGTGTAAACTACAAAAACACAGATTTGTGAATATGGTGATGTCATGCACATGATTATTAAATGTTCGCATAGTGTTTCTTTACAAAGTGACATTGCCAACTGGCCTGGCAAACTGTATAAAAAAAAAAAAAAAAAAAAAAAAAAACAACTGCAAATTTTCCAGTATACGAAACATTTTGAGTCTCAAACACTAAAAAATGCTATTTTCTTGAAACTACATAAAAACCTTTGTGAGACCAACAAAATTACCCCAAACGTTGTCCCAACTAGTCAAACACAGTTGTCTGAACAAAGAATTTCATATTGTTGAAATGTTAAGGCTTTGTGAGTTCCCAGCATGCATTGCAACATGAATAAATTATGCAGTTATTGTTATAGGATTATTGTTTTGCTGTTTGCTGATTTCATTTAAACTTTTTTGTTGTTGTTTTGTCAGTATTGTTGGTTATTTGTTGTACTGTGATGTAAAGAGCTCATCTTTTTAATATTTGTTGATTGCCACCGTTCTTGAGGTTTGTGTGTCTAGTTTTGAGGCCTAGATTATGTTCAACCACTGATATCCGTTTCCTGGATATCTTAGTCTTGCAAGATGTTTTACAAACAAAGACAATGCTGTCTACATATTAGATTAAGTTATCCATTAAGGTTTCTATAACAATTCACTGTTTGTCATTCATAAATAAACATAAAATTGATAATGTGGTGACTTTTTACACATTATTATTATTTTTTTCATCCAGGAAAGAGAAAAAATAAATTACCTCAACGACTGTAATTGTTGTTTTAGTTGCTGTGACAAGAATTTTTCTATTAGCAAAATAACACAATCAGCATTGCATGAAGAAATAAATTTACGTTGGCTAAATAAAGTATCTTTACTGAGAAGAACTAAAAAACTATTGTTGGGAGAACTCAAAAGACGCATCAAGTAGCCTTTTTTTTTTTTTTTTTTTTTACGTTTTCTCAACTATTTATTTTTTACAGTGCATGCATAAGTTAGCATTTTAAGTCGTTTTCGCAGAACGGGGATCGTTTTGACAAAGTTGTCATCTGTACACGAAAAACACAAAGGAAAAACATTTTAGCTCACAGTTGTTGTGTAAACAGAAAGTATAATGACATAAGACATAATGCTTTAATTCACTTATTCAAACACCCACGCTGATAAAATTATAAATAATATTATTGGACAAAGATGTACAGAATAAACGTCCATCCTATTTCACATGATGATTCACTTTTCTGGCCTTGCCACTGCACTGAACTGCTTATCAATACTGTGTTTTTCAGTACTGAATGAAACATACAAATAAAAACTTTTTTTCCTTCTTTTCAAACTCAGTATTAGCTGTCTATTGCATGCAAAAGTGAACCAGCGCATCTGGCCTCTAACTTCTGAATTGTTGTCTCAGACTGACAATGCAGAAGCCCCATCCACAGCGAGCAGCATCAGATGTGCAGAAGGGCAGAGCGGTGTCTATGTGCCATACTAGTCAAAGGACAAAAGAGGGTTGTAATTTTCCTATTACACTCAGGCTGCCCTTGCAAAGCAGTCAATACGCCAGACAAAAACAATCAATAACAGAAAAACAAGACAGTTATGAGATGGCAAAAAGACCTCTCTCTCTCTCTCTCTCTCTCTCTCTCTCTCTTTCTCTGTGTGTGTTCTTACTGTCCTTTAACTGAAAGAACTGACAGTGTGTGAGAGACACTAGAGGAGAAGAAAAAAATCTGACCTACTGTTCTCTTTGCACATAATATTCTAAAATATTAAATCCCTACAGAGTTGACTTTTTTTTTTTCTACTATGCAACATACAAGAAGATGTTTTGAGATTTTTTGGTCCATACAATGGATGTCAATTTTGGTTACCAACATTCTTCAAAATAGCTTGTGTACCACAGAAGAAAGTCATAGCAGTTTAAAATTACAAGAGGGTGAGTAAATAATATATATTTTTTTAGTTTTGAAAGAAACTATCCATTTAAATAAAAATATGATTATCAATTTCAATGAGTTCAATTCGTAATATTTGTTTCGATAGCAAATAGAAAATATTTAAATTAAATTAAACATTTGATTAATCAATAATAATAATAAATAAAAAAAAACTAATTTTTCATTTTACATAGTTCTTCCATAACAAGAATAAAAAAAAATACAATTCTCACAAAAAAGCATAGCAAGTCTTCAGAAGTACTACCAGTTAATATTTATGTGTTTATCATTATTTGGCTTCTTCCTTTAATCAAATGAAATATCTACTAGCATTATGCTAAATATTTATAATGAAACAACCAAACATTACACTGACAAATTATTTTACACAGAAATTCCTAATATACATTCAGTTCAATTCAAATTTATTATCTGAATTTATTTCATTATTTTATTGTTTTATACACACACACACACACACACACACACACACACACACACACACTGAATACACTGTTAAAAAGTATAGCGTGTATTTTCTTCTTCTTCTTTTTATTGTTTTCACTAATTTAATGACCCACAGCCAATATTTATTCATTCATTCATTCATTCATTCATTCATTCATTTTTAAATACTGGTGAGAACAAAATTAGAAAAGAATGAGAGTAATGATCTAATGAGATTTATTTATTTATTTTGTTCTGTTAACACACAAGTCATCTAATAACTATTACTATGTCTAAGAAAAAAAATGCGAAAAAAAAAATACAAAAAACAAAGTGAAATCAACCAAAATAAAAGATTAAGTTCACAGTAATATGCATTTGACTAAACAAATGAGCACCACTCCAGACATACCACAATGAGGGTTTTAAGCCAGTGGAGAAGTGATTTTCCGTGCCACACTGAATTGCTCTGTGTAGATGTGCTGAGCGCTGTTGTTCTGTTTGTTTTGGGCTGTATTCTGCCACGGTCAGTACCTGGAAACAGAGCCAGCACTTTGGCATTCATCACAATTGTTTGGGCCTGTGGATAATTGGTAGCTAATTAATTCATGATTGCTAATTTAAGAACAGCCTTCCAAAAAACACAAACATGTCCTTGACCACCTGCCAACATGTTTCTCACCAGCGCTCACCGCAATCTGCTCTTCCTCAGAGCACAGCGAGAGTGAGAGAGAGGGGAAGGAAAATGTGGTTATTGGGGCTGTTTGGGGCTGGAAGGATGTGGAAACACTCTTTAGAAAACAGATTTAATGAGCTGATCGCTGTGACAAAGAAGAAAAGTCATAAAAGAACAATACATGACAATGAAGGACAATGAGAGGCATGGAGGATTTATTTGGCATTGTCTAATTGTACTTCAGAGTTCTTTTCAATAATCCCTCCTGGTCGCAGGATGTTTTATTGTTGATCCTACAGAAATACCTCTCTTCCTGAAATAACTCCCATACTGTACTTTTTAAGGTAACGCGTTCTCACTCCCAACTTTTCACATATGGACTCACTGGGTACTAGGGTGACCACCTGATTATTGCTCTGTTGCAGGACATAGATTTGATTTTGCAGGACAATGCAGGAGATGTGTGTGAGAGATAAGGTTACTACTATTATTCTATGTAAATACTGATTTACATTAGTTGGAAAGCCTATTTACCATCACGCTGGACGATAACGTTTTAAATTGCCAATATACTTTGTTAATTGTGACTGGCTCTATGACACTCAATTTGTCCAGATTGATTTGATACAATTTAATTTACTCTACGGGACCTATTCAGTCTGCTGAATAGGTCCTGTAGATAAAAATCAAATGAGTAACAGGCTAGAAGGTAAAAATCACATTTTATACTAAAATAAATTTCCTGTTTTTGTTTCACCGAATGTAGTTTTAGGTAAAAATGTACTTGTTTAGACTTCAAATATGCGGTTTGTTAATATGGATAATGTGTTTTTGAAAATTCGCTTCAATGTTTTCGGAGATGTGAGCTCCAGGGCATCAGCGGCCATTGAACCATTGCGGCTCATGAACCTGCCGAAAGCAGCCTCTTCAGGAATTTGCCACTGGCTCTGTAGTGGTTAAACATAAGATATAATTTGTTTTGGTTAATTCTAACTTGCAGTGTATTGTTTTGCTCAACATTCCTTCATTACTAGTCCTAAGTGACTTTTTCAAATTAGTAAATGGAGGCTTGGGCTCAGCTGTTAAACTGTCAAACTGAGATTTGAATCTGTGGCAGAAGGAAGTTGTTGTCTCTTTTTTATTTATACACTTCTGCCGTCTAACTGTTGTTTAAACACAATATCACACTCATAGCTGAGCAATATGGCTGTATATCAGCACGCTGTGCCGAATCACAGCCGTACTGACGTACAGGCATATCACACTGCTACTCGTGTGATATTGCTCATATACACACACACACATATGTATGTTTGTATGTTTTTTATATATTATGTAATACAGTATTGTGCCTGACATATATATATATATATATATATATATATATATATATATATATATATATATATATATACACACACACAGTGGTGTGAAAAATTGTTTGCCCCCTTCCTGATTTTTTTATTTTTTTGCATGTTAGTCACACTTTAATGTTTCAGATCATCAAACAAATTTAAATATTAATCAAAGATAACACAAGTAAACACAACATGCAGTTTTTAAATGAAGTTTTTTATTATGAAGGGAAAACAAAATTCAAACCCACATGGCCCTGTGTGAAAAAGTGCTTGCCCCCTAAACCTAATAACTGGTTGGGACACCCTTAGCAGCACAACTGCAATCAAGCGTTTGCGATAACTTGCAATGAGTCTGTTACAGCGCTGTGGAGGAATTTTGGCCCACTCATCTTTGTAGAATTGTTGTAATTCAGCCACATTGGAGGGTTTTCGAGCATGAACCGCCTTTTTAAGGTCATGCCACAGCATCTCAATAGGATTCAGGTCAGGACTTTGACTAGGCCACTCCAAAGTCTTCATTTTGTTTTTCTTCATCCATTCAGAGGTGGACTTGCTGGTGTGTTTTCGATCATTGTCCTGCTGCAGAACCCAAGTTTGCTTCAGCCTGAGGTCACGAACAGATGGCCGGACATTGTCCTTCAGGATTTTTTGGTAGACAGCAGAATTCATGGTTCCATTTATCACAGCAAGTCTTCCAGATCCTGAAGCAGCAAAACAGCCCCAGACCATCACACTACCACCACCATATTTTACTGTTGGTATGATGTTTTTTTTTCTGAAATGCTGTGTTACTTTTACGCCAGATGTAATGGGACACACACCTTCCAAAAAGTTAAACTTTTGTCTCGTCAGTCCACAGAGTATTTTCCCAAAAGTCTTGGGGATCATCAAGATGTTTTCTGGCAAAACTGAGACAAGCCTTTATGTTCTTTTTGCTCAGCAGCAGTTTTCGTCTTGGAACTCTGCCATGCAGGCCATTTTTGCCCAGTCTCTTTCTTATAGTGGAGTCATGAACACTGACCTTAACTGAGGCAAGTGAGGCCTGCAGTTCTTTGGATGTTGTTCTGGGGTCTTTTGTGACCTCTTGGATGAGTCATTGCTGCGCTCTTGGGGTAATTTTGGTCGGCCGGTCACTCCTGGGAAGGTTCACCACTGTTCCATGTTTTTGCCACTTGTGGATAATGGCTCTCACTGTGGTTCGCTAGAGTCCCAAAGCTTTAGAAATGGCTTTATAACTTTTTCCAGACTGAAAGATCTCAATTACTATATTTCTCATTTGTTCCTGAATATCTTTGGATCTCAACATGATGTGTAGCTTTTGAGGATCTTTTGGTCTACTTCACTTTGTCAGGCAGGTCCTATTTAAGTGATTTCTTGATTGCGAACAGGTGTGGCAGTAATCAGGCCAGAGAAACTGAACTCAGGTGTGATAAACCACAGTTATGTTTAGGGGGGCAAACACTTTTCACAAAGGGCCATGTGGGTTTGGATTTTGTTTTCCCTTCATAAAAAAAAAAAAAAAAAAAAAAAAAAAAAAAAATCTTCATTTAAAAACTGCATGTTGTGTTTAATTGTGTTATATTTGATTAATATTTAAATTAGTTTGATGATCTGAAACATTAAAGTGTGACAAACATGCAAAAAAATAAAAAATCAGGAAGGGGGCAAACAATTTTTCACACCACTGTATGTATGTATATATATATATATATATATATGTATGTGTAGCATAGTTTATTTTCCCTTATTAGGCTATGCAAACATTAACAGCTTTTATCGAATTCAATGCATCTTGAACTTTTTTTTTTTTGGTTGTTTGGATTAGGTAGCGGTTTTTAATAACTTTTGATGAGGTCCGCATTGATACCTTAGCTTGGTCCAGTTGTCATCAGCAGAAAAATCCCTCTCTACAAATGCTTTGTTTGGTTATTATCCTCGCTCAAGCTAGAAAATTACAGCTGTGAAAATGGATGTTTAAACATCATTACCATTTTTTAATCATAATTTCTTATTGAGGTACTGTAATTTCAGGGATTAAAAAATAATATAGACATTTACATTACATTTACATTTAGTCATTTTGCAGATGCTTTTATCCAAAGCGACTTACAGCTGGGGAATACATAAAGTGATTCATCTTAAAGAGGCAAACAGACAGAGGAAGTGCTCGTAATACCAAGTCTCAGGCATAGTTCAAATAAGTACAAGCTAGAAAGGGAAGGGATAAATAAAGAGAAAGACAAAAGTTTTTTTTTTTTTTTTTTTTTTTAAATTTAGGATGACGTCAGGTTGTGTCGAAAAAGGTGAGTTTTCAGCTGTCGCTTGAAAATAGTCAGTGATCCAGCGTTCCGGATAGGGGTGGGAAAATCATTCCACCAGCCAGGAATGGTGAACGAGAATATTCTGGAGAGTGATTTTGAGCCTCTCTGTGATGGTACCACGAGGTGTCGCTCACTAGCAGATCTCAGACTTCTGGAGGGGATGTAGATTTGTAATAGTGAGTGGAAGTAGGTGGGTGCTGAGCCTGTGGCTGTTCTATATGCAAGAATCAATGTCTTGAACTTGATGCGAGCTGCAACCGGTAGCCAGCGCAAGGGGATAAAGAGAGCTGTAACATGGGCTCTTTTGGGCTCATTGAAGACCAGTCGTGCCGCTGCATTCTGAATCATTTGTAGAGGTTTGATTGTGCTTGATGGAAGTCCAGCAAGAAGAACATTGCAGTAGTCCAGCCTAGAAATGACATGGGCCTGAACAAGAAGTTGTGCAGCATGCTCTGTTAGAAAGGGCCTGATCTTTCTGATGTTGTATAATGCAAACCTGCAAGATCGAGCAGTCTTTGCAATGTGGTCTTTGAAGGTCAGCTGGTCATCAAAGATTTCACCAAGATTTCTGACCGAACTTGATGGGGTAATTGTAGAAGAACCTAGCTGGATGGTGAAATCATGCTGTAGAGCTGGAGTGGCAGGGAAGACAAGAAGCTCAGTCTTTGCCAGGTTGAACCGTAGGTGATGTTCTTTCATCCATGCCGAGATGTCCGCCAGGCAGCCTGAGATCCGTGCAGCTACCGTTGGATCAACTGGTTGAAAAGAGAGATAGAGCTGTGTGTCATCAGCATAGCAATGTTAGGAGAAGCCATGTGCCTGTATGATGGGACCCAGTGATGTAGTGTATGTGGAGAAGAGGAGGGGTCCAAGAACTGATCCCTGAGGAACTCCAGTGACCAGTTGATGTGCTGTGGATACCTCCCCGGCCCAGGCCACCCTGAAAGACCTACCAGTGAGATAGGATTCAAACCAGCAAAGTGGAATCCCAGTGATGCGCAGTGATGAGAGGGTAGACAGCAGGATCTGATGATTGACAGTGTCAAAAGCAGCAGATAGATCCAGCAGAATAAGAACTGATGATTTGGAATCAGCTTTTGCAATCCCCAAGGCTTCAGTGACAGAGTATCGCAGTCTCAGTTGAATGGCCACTCCTGAAACCTGACTGGTTAGTGTCCAGTTTGTTGTTCTGTGAAAGAAACAATGATACCTGGTTGAAAACAACTTGTTCGAGTGTTTTCGCTATGAATGGAAGGAGAGAGACAGGTCTGTAGTTTTCTGCAAGAGAAGTGTTTAATGTAGGTATTTTGAGCAGTGGGGTTACCCGAGCCTGCTTGAATGCAGTGGGGAAAGTACCTATGAGGAGGGATGTGTTGATGATGTGTGTGAGTGCTGGTAAGATTGCTTGGAGAAGGTGTGAGGGGATTGGGTCTAGAGGACATGTTGTAGGATGGCTGGAGAGGAGAAGTTTGGATACCTCTGCCTCAGTGAGGGGACAGAAGGAGAAGATGGGAGTTTTAGCATTGGATGTGATTGGTTGGAGGTCCTGTGTGTGTGGAGGTGAGAACTGATTACTGATTGTTCTAGTTTTGTCTGTGAACAATGTGGCGAAATCATCAGCTGTTACAGAAGTGGTGGGAGGTGGCGGAGGGGGACAGAGGAGAGAATTAAATGTTCTGAAGAGATTACGTGTGTCTGGAGCACTGTTAATCTTGTTGTGGAAACATGAGGATTTGGCAGTGTGGACTTCAGCAGAGAAAGATGAAAGCAAAGACTGATAACTACTCAGGTCTGATGGATCTTTTGATTTGTACCATTTTCTCTCTGCTGCCCTGAGTTTAGCCTGATGCTCACAAAGAACATCAGATAACCAGGGGTTAGAAGAGGCAGCCTGTGCTGGCTTGGAAGAGAGAGGACAAATGTCTAGACAAGAGTTTAAAGTAGAGCATAAAGTGTCAGTAGCTGCATTCACATCCTGAGATGAGAAATGGGTAGGTGAGGGAGGAGAGAAGGATACTACAGAGGAAAGATGGGAGGGTGAAAGGTAGCATAGGTTTCGTCTAAAAGTAACTGGTATAGGGGTTGGTGGGTCACAGGTAGCAAAATGTAGTTTAAATGTAATGAAGAAATGGTCGGAGATATGTAGTGATTGTACCAAAATGTTGTCTGCAGTACAATTGCGTGTGTAAATTAAATCAAGTTGGTTGCCTGATTTGTGAATGCTTGTAGTGGTAAGGCGTCTGAGATCAAATGAAGCAAGGAGAGAATGGAAGTCTGTAGCATAAGGCTTGTCTACATGAATGTTGAAGTCGCCAAAGACTAAGAGTGGAGTGCCATCCTCTGCGAAAGAGGACAGCAGCCCATCCAGCTCCTCTAGGTAGGTGCCTAGAATTTGCCTAAGGGGGCGGTAAATTACCACAATCTGGAGTTTTATAGGAGCTGTTACAGTAATCGCATGAGATTCAAATGAGTTGTAATTGCATAGGGGAGAGTGGGTGGAGTATTTCCAATTGTTTGATATGAGCAGACCAGTGCCCCCACCCCGGCCAACTTGACGTGGGGTGTGAGAGAAAGAGAAATTGTTAACCAGAGCAGCTGGGGTTGCTGAGTCTTCAGGACGAATCCAGGTCTCAGTCAAGCCCAAGTGTGGATTGATTTAATGTTTCACTGAGTGTGGATTGCAAAGAAAAAGAAGAAATGAAGTCAGCTTTGTTGACAGCTGACTAGCAATTCCAGAGACCCACAAAGAAAGAAAGAGGTGACGTAGAAGATGTAGAGATAGGGCGCAGGTTAGCAAGATTGCTTTGCCGTTTGCATGTGGTGGTAGAGCATGGTTGAGAGACAATCGGAATGGTTTGGAAACACATGATAGAGGTGGAAAGAAAGAGGACAGAAAAGGAGAGTGTGTGAAGGGAAGATAAAAATGATACTTAAGTGCGTTGCCGATTTTGTTGCTCGGTTAAAGTCGCGCAGGAAAAAGTCGCAGGTCTTTACACTCGTTGGTCTTCACACGAGGAAGCGTCAGCACTCACACATCAAATACTGTAAATACACAGTCTAAGAGATTACGGTGAAAACAGCTGTGGCCGCCTCCTAATTAGCACAGCCAATAGCCTATAGCAGGGCAAATAGCTCAAATCGAAACTAAAACTTCGCACTTAAGTACACGAAAAGATCAATGCAAAAGACACAGGCTCCTTCTTAGCCGAGGGGCAATTATTATAATTACCAGTTAGTGCAATCAAAAATATAAACCACAACGAAAATACAGAATAGAAATAGGTAGGAAACGAAGTATTCCTTCCTAGCAGCAAATAATTTAAATAACAGATCTACGAACAAGTATTAAAACACTTACGCGCTGCCGTCCGTCTCTTCTGGTGACTAATTCTGGTGACATAAGATAAATGTGGGACACTGCTTACGTATAGCAGGACACAAGACAAAGCTCCCTACTTCGTGACTGTACCGCATTTTGTGGTCACCCTACTGGGCACTTTTCAATGTGCAGGGTACTCCATTACTTTCAATGAGAAATGTTTGCCATCAATACACAGACATGAAGGGCATGACAAATCTTATCTAATAATTTTAGTTACAACTTACATTACACTATTCAGACATTTTTGAGCACCTAATCCAACCCCTAGCCCTAAACCCAACCAAATCTCAATATAAAACAAAGGAAATACCAGACAGATACAACTACAGACACAACTTATTCAAAAAACTGTTTACTACAGCAGTTCTCACTGATTGTGTGTCAGTCAGCTGCACCTGATCACATTATAAATTAAATGCACTCAAGAAACACTGTTGTTACATTTACATGGACAACAATACTCTGATTTTAATACGATTAAGACAATACTCTGATTAAGAATGTACCATGTAAACAGAGCTTTTTGATTACCTTAATCCGGCTAAAGTCATAATCGAAGTAAACACAAATCGAATAAAGCCATGTGGAGTATTCCTATTTTAGTCGCATTACTGAAGTGCAGTACAGACATGTAAACACCTTAATCAAACTATTATTGTCGTGTAGGACTTTTCGCCGTATTTTGCGACAGGATAAACACATGGCAGTGATCAACCGTTTGACAGCAAATAAAAGAGCTTCAACACCGCCGTCGTCTGTATGCACGTACAAATAATTAACTGCACTTGAAGCTTTCATAAAATTAAAAATGAAACACCCAAAACTGTATATGGCATCATCACGAAGACAAACTATATGTTTATACGTGAAATTCTGGAGGGGACGTCGGATGGTGTCGCGTGTTGACGTAATGACGTGTGCCATTAATCGATCTATGTACTATAAAATGTAAAACGGGAACATGAAAAGATTATTCTAAAAGCAACTCATGTAAACACCTTAATCATAATATTGTCTTAAGGTAAATAATTAGATTACTGATGTCGATGTAAACGTAGTCTGTGATCAGTTTGAAATAAGATCACTGAAAAAATCAATTGGAAGTGGTCTGGTATGTTTTTGACCATGTTTAATAAAGGTGTGAATGCAAATACATTCGCATTTTCTGCATTCAGCTGACAGTTGATTTGAACCATCAACACTACAGACAACATTTACCTGAAAAAAAGTCCACAAGTTCAGTTAATGAACATATTAAATAAAGACATGAGACATTTTTCCCCCTCAGTGTCACTCGTTAAGGGCACTGTATATATCGACTGATATGCTTGAGAAGAGAACAGACTACTGATCAATCCAAAGGGTTCACAAATGTCACGTTATAAAGTAAGCTTTCTCATCATGTCTGGTGTTAAGAGCTTTTGTTATCACCATCTTTCTGCTCATGACGTAACCAAACAAATCTGTGTTGGACACACAACAGAATTACAAGAAACAATATTAATATACAGGCCAGACAGAACACAAGAATGTATAGAGCTCCTAAAGGAACATGCTGATGGAAAAACTGACATGGGAGGCAAAATTACATTTAAATGCTTTTGTGTTTGCTCTCAAAGCTTTCATATTTTGTTTCTTTTCTCTAAACTTCCACAATACTTTTAAAGAGCCATAATGGACAGGATCAAATGGATCATTACTTCTCTAACTGCCTCTCAGTGACCAACATCAATGAACTTGCATTACGGTGACACAGAACAAGAAATGGAGATGTAAATCTAATCTGCACTAAGTTCATCTACTTTTGTCCGTTTGCATGCCACTTGAGTTTGCGAAACTTGAATTTGCACATACAGATATAATCACTCAAACTATTCATCTTGTCAACGTATGCATGGAGATTGAATTCCATCTATCTCCGACATTCCTTTATATTCAGCCTCTCTCAGACGGCACAGAGTAGTCCTAAAAAGATCCATAGAGACCTTTTCAGCAAATATTATTTATTAGACTTTTTTCATCATTGCAAAGCTGTGAGAAAGCACAGTCTACAGTAACTACTGCCTCCATAAGCGTATTAAAGTTCCATCTGCCCTGTGTCTGCCAACCACTGGCCCGACAGGGGGGCTAAGGGGGCATTTCATAAAGAAAATTCAATCCATCATGCTCCCACATGAAATTAATATATGTCACAGCCACTTCTGACAATTTAATATCAAGCTGAGAGAGACGCTCCCCACTGTACACTGCTCTGGTGCTGCGCCAGAAAGAGAAAGCCTGCCATCTCCTCAGCTCACTTCCAGTTTCAACTCACCAAATCTCATCCCATTTCATTTATAAATGATTTAGCATTTAGTTCGAAATTCAATTTAATGGTTGGGGCACATTAAATCATGGCTCTTTCAAAAGAACTGATTTTTTCTCCCAAATCATAAGGGCTAGGAACATTAACCCAGTTACAATAGCTGCTAGAGCATTAATAGTTCCATCTCTGGAATCTGACTGAATGAGACATTTTAGAAGCTGTTGAAATGCAGTTGTATATACACCAATCTGTGTGACCGGTTATAAACTGAATTCTTATTAATGTGGCAAGCTGCTACACAAACACTATTATTTTATTAAAAATAATAATAATAATATGGAGCTCGTACAATGTCTTGAATACACCTCTAAATTCATTATAAATTTAAAATTAAATGAAAAAAAAGAATATACTAAATAAATTACTACTTTATATTTGGGGGCAGCATTTAGTCATTGTTATATCTATGTGTTATGTAAATAATACTTAAAATACTTACATTTATTTTTTTTCTTTTTACCTTGAAAAATATATATTTCTTTTTTTTAATTTTTGGAAAATAATTGTCACTAGGTGGATTACTTAATGTTTAAACCATGTGACATTTTTAGAGCTATTACATTTTCTTGATTTTGTTAGCAAAACTACTTCACACAAAAATGAATGTAAATAGTACAATAGTACAGTCAGAAATATTTGTAATTTCAAACAGTATATTGTTTTCTCACTTAAAACCTTACTATTGTTATTTGTTTATATATATATATATATATATATATATATATATATTTTTTTTTTTTTTTTTTTTTTTTTTTTTTTTTTTTGGGATTTGCAAAGTGCAATTTTATTTTAAATCTTCATTTAAAACAAAATATCACATTATTTAAAATTGTGTTATCCAATGCAATGGCATTCAGAAATTTTAAGTAATTTTTTTTTTTTTTTTTTTGTCCAAATACTTTTTTGGGTCGCTGTATGCGACATGTCCATTAACTAAAATCCTAAAGATCCTCTAAACCGGTGGACAGCGTGAGATTAGATTAGACCATATATATTACATTACCAGGACATGCAGTTAAATGTATAACTCATGTAACCTTTAAAGCAAGAAAGAATATGGACAGAATCTAAAAACCAGTCCAAAAAACACAAATAAATCAAACAGAAGACCGGAGCGTGAGACACACAGAGCATTTGCAAGGTGGGAGGCTGTGTGGTGGTAAGAGCGGGGTTGTTTGGAGATTTATGAGATTTAGAAATTGAGTTCAGGATGAGGCACAGGGCACAATATACCACAGCTACCGCAAAGCCTGTGACCTTCAGTGCTGGAATACAGGAATGATGATTTTCAATTAAACCACTAAACCTTCCCGAGAAGGCCTTGCTCACGGCCTTTAATTGTGTTTCTCCTTGAGAAGACACTTCATGAACATACTCAAAAAGACAAATGACGATCAGGTGCACAGATCAAAGACAGCGATACATACAGCATGTGGATATGTGAAAATGAGCAGCTCCACAATGAGGTCACAATGTCCCATACCACTGACACGCTGTCCTTTGGACATAACAACCCCAACTTGGACACATTTCTCACATGGTATTATTTTTAGTTACTGAACCAATCAAAAGATTAGATCCAACAATGCCAACGTGTGTTGATTTCTTCTATAGGATTGAGATCTGTAATAAGGTGAGGTTTGTGGTGTCGATTTGGAAGAGGGGTGGGAGTATTAGGATTTACGGGGGGTCTCAGGTAAGGGGAAACGAATTATATAGCACAAATCATGTGCTTTTTGGAGCTTGACAGTTACAATTACCATCCTCTCATCCCTCATCCTGATGTTTCACGGATGAAAACATCCTATGTGTTTGGAGTAGGTGAACTGTTCCATTCATATTACTCCTGCAAAGAACTAGTATTTTACATTCTGGGACACTGTAAGCCATTTTTATAATTTAATATTATAAATAAAAATGTTTTCCCATTTTTAAGAACAATCAAACTTGGCTGAACTTGGTTCAACATAAATTACATTAAACCAACTTAAAAAATCAAGTGGAACTTATATATTTGTTGAAATAGCTCAACTTATTTTGATGAGATATATGAAGAGCTCATTTGCAAAAACAGATAACGTTCATTTTTAGTCAGCTTTGACGAAACCCTTCTCAGCTTGCACGTCTTTTCAAAGTGACTAGCAGCCTTGTCAGCTGACATGAATACTGCACGCTGGTTCACTAAAAAGGACTTATCGGGTTGTGTTCACAAACAACAAGGGCGCTTGTGGGTTTCTGCTGTAAAACGTGAACACACAATGCCTTGACAGCGAACAATACCGACTTTTGTGACAAAACATGTTTTTGGTTCTGAACATGCTGTATGTGGAGAATAACACACGGCAGTCAGTTCATTTTTTTTGAACTCTTCATATGTATATATAAAGCACATCAATTTGGGTTGAGAAATTAATAACTTAATATTTAATTAATAAATTAATAATTGAATAACTTCTGATTGTGATCTAAAATGAATTTTGATTCTATAATAGGCAGACATGCACTCATAAACATCCTTTATTGTTAGAAAAATACCATGAGTTGCATAAAAACATATACAGAAAATATATCGTCATAATCATGTCTATTTGCTTTCATATTTCATGTGTAGAAAAATGTTTCTCTTATAAATATATGTATACATATACATATACATATATATATGGAAGGGCACGAGATATGATTACATGATTGACAGGTCTAGAGTGACTCATAACACTCGCGCTCGTGGAATAAAACGGACGGTGCTCTTCAGATCACATAATTCAGTGGAGAATTAATAGAAATGTTATTCTGTATAAAAAACGTGAAAATAAGTCTGTTCTCAAATACCAACGATAACAAGAACTCAGCATGCACTTTCTTCTCTTTACCGGGATGATCTTCTTCAGTGTTTGATTACAATGGTTTCTGAAACAGCGCCACCACTTTCACCCTTTTGTGCAACAGCAGCTTCCTCAGGCACATGATCTAAGCTCAAATCTTATTGGACGGCCTGTTTCATCGTGGAGCAACGGGGGAAAAATTTGACACACAGGACGAAAAAAATCTTCGCTTTTTTTGTGCCGCGAATGATCGTGCTTGGTGTGAATAGCCCCATTAGGGATCTATTGTTTCGATTCAAAAGCATCATCAAGCGGAATATTCATGCTGAATTTCGCATTCAGTGTGAAAAGGCCTTTAACGAGTGAATTATTCAGTCATTCATTCAACCGATTTGTTCAAATGGCTGATTCCTTCAGAAACAAAGCAAGTGACTATATTTTTGAACGAGTCACTGAATCATTAGCTCACTCAGTTAAAAAGTAGATTCATTCAGTAATGAAACACTGCTGTGTGCGGCTCAGAAAGGCACAATAGTTCTGCTGTGGCTTTGTTTGGAACTACTGTCTTTGGTGAAACTGAGTCAAAACAGAATCTATTTTCTAAATGTATGTTACTGATTTTATTGTGAATGTTCAAAAATGTAATTTCTCTATCTCCCACAAAAATTACAGACCTCTCTCAGATGATGTATGCAGAACTTAGTCCCCTTTAATGCCTTCCCTGCAAATTCATGTTTATCTGCCTCCAATTTTAAACACAACATCAAAATCCCATCAACAACTAATGGATAAAACCCCACCCTACATTTAGAAACTGATTTAACTTGAATTTACAGTTAAAAAACAAAACAAAACAAAAAAACAAACAAAAAAAAAAACCTGAAAATGTAACAGTACTTTACACTGAAAATATATTAAATATAAGGTAACCTCACACAACCTACTTTGTGTCCTTGACATCTCACATAACCCCACACTCCAGTCATAATTTATATAAACAGTCTGCTAACGACAAAAGATCTTGAGCACACACTGACATTACCTGGTGACCTGCTCTGATCTGCTTCAGGACTTTCTCATAACAAACCTCCTCCATGTCATGCAGCTGCTGGACCTGAGGCGAGAACATAACAATTACAAAGACATTTCATATTTCTTACTAAAACATGATTGAAAAATTCATTGTATTTGGCATAGCTTGACATTTCTTGGCTGCTGGGTACCTTATTTGTAGTCTTGATGCCAACAAAGCTCTGGCCAAGTGGAACAGGACGAAAACGACTGTCAAAGTAGAACAATCCAATGAAAGGGTTAACATGCAGGAAAGATGCCACATCCAAGTAATTTGGCAGAGTTGCTGAGAGACCAAGTATGCGAATCATGCTCTGGGTCGACTCCACCTAGAGAAAGATGGATACATGGTTTTGAGTATATCAGGAATTATCAGGAAATTCGCATAGGGTTTTTCATGCAAATTTGCCACGTTGACCAACAAAAAGCTGCTTGATTTGAAAGTGATTTCGATTGACAATAAACAATGAACCTGCAAAATTTTTAGCTAATGTGACCGCACTTTAAGCTAAAAATAAATAAATAACAAATAAATAAATAAATAAATAAACAAATATATACAACAACAACAACAAAGGAATAAGCACCAACTGCCCAAGGTAGACATACTTGATTAAAATAAATAAATAAATAAATTGTTGTTGTAAACAATAACAAAAACCACAAAATAACATTTTTATACAGTTATATTTTTACAAATATTTTCAGTAATTAATAAAACATACATATATTTTAAATTGTCATGTCCCTCACCTCTTACTCCATCTTGACATTTTCACAAATGTAATGCTGCCTTAGAATTGGACTAAAATAGGTTTATGGCATAGGGTTATTACCATTAAATAAACTAAGACTAAAATTAAAACACACTAACTACCTACCTACCTACCTAACTAACTAACTAAATGAATAAATAAACATTTAATTTCAGCGATTTACCAAGGCATATATATATATATATATTCTTTTAGTTTAACTTCAAATATTACTAAAACTGAAATAAAAACTAATATAAACTATATAGAGATTAAAAACTTAATAATAATAATAATAATAATAATAATACAAATGACAAAAACACACAACAAAAGTACTACAACTTTAAAAGTAAAAAAGAAAACAGTAATTGTAAAATTAAAAAACTATTTAAAATATTAATAAAAACTATAATAGTATATCAGTGATACTAAAATAAGATTGTTAAGAATACTATGCCAAAAATTGCTATCTAGTAAGGCAGCCAGTTCTGAATTTCAGAACTGCGCTATTTTCACAGGTAAAATATGTTCTTATTTATATCCGAAGCTGCAATTATATAATGAAGTGCAGGTGACAGTATCTGACAGCCGTCACGGTAATACTTCTTTTGACAAGTATCGCCACTCTCACACTGCCAGATGTGCTATTGTGCAGCCAGAATTAAAGTTTTGAAAAACAAACAACTCAAAACTAATGACAGTCACAGCGTCTGAGACAGAGAGAGAGGTGGCTGCGCTATCTTTGCTCCTCCTGCGGTGCGGCTGACAGCTAAGATTGGTAAGGCCTTTAATATGATGCAGTAGCTGTCTGTCCAGGTAATCTAGATATCACACAGCTAGTCCCTATTTGCGGGCACAAAGAATGATGAAAAGACTCACAGAGAATCCTTCTCTCAGGCTCAGTGAGAGCTCAGGTCACCTCCGCTAGAGTGGCCGTTTGATCCACTCATGAACCGCAGCTATGAAGAACTGATCTCTCGTGTCATACACACAATATTCTGCTGTTGTCTAAGGGTTCAACTTCAACTAAAGCAGAACTGAGGCAAAATCACTGGGGATGTATTTTACACAACATTATAAAAAGAACCAAATGTAAAGACTAATATTGTCACACTGTTGCCATTTTGAGTCAAGGCAGCATCTCAGGTCCACAAATCCACAAAAAAGCTTCTTTTTTTTTTTTGGTAAAGAAATTAATACTTTTATTCAGCAATAATGCATTAAATTGATCAAAAGTGACAGTAAAGACAAAATACATTAATCACAAAAGATTTCCATTTCAAATAAATGCTGTTCTTTTGAAAAATCAGTTTCAACAAAAACATTAAGCAGCACAACTGTCTTCAACTTTGATAATGATAAGAAATGTTTCTTGAGCAGCAAATAAGCACATTAGAATGATTTCTGAAGAATCCTGTGACACTGAAGACTGAAAGAATGATGCTGAAAACAACTTCATCATGACAGAAATAATTAACACTTTAAAATATAATCTAGTAGAAAACAGCTATTTTAAATACAATGAAATATATTTCCCCTGAATTACTGTTTTTAATTTTTTTATGAAATAAATGCAGCTTTAAGTCTAATTTCAAAAACAGCACAAGTCTGATTTCAGAAAACAAAACAAAATAAAAATTAATTCATAACTCCTTTTCACAACTCCCAGTACAAATTAATAAATTATTGTCACTAAAAGATTTTCATAGTAAAAAAAATAAAATAAAAAAAAAAAAAAAACCCTTTGACTTAAACACTTTTTTAAACACATGTATAGGCAAAAAAGCAATTGCGACTTTCTAGCTCACAATACAACTTTATTTCATACAAATGTTTTATATCTTGAAATTGTGACTTCTCATAAATGTGACTATTTATTTATTATTATTATTATTATTATTTAATAGTGTCTTAATGGCTTTATTGTGAATTTATTTCTTAGTTTAAGCTTAATCTTTCAACTACTTTTCTATTTTTCACTCTGTGGTAGAAATGGACTTCCATACATTACAAACGGCAAGGACAAGTGATGTGTTAAAACTTAGTGGTAGTAAACTTTTTCAATAAATTTGTTCAAATCACTAACTCAAAGTATCAGCAATAATAACAACACTGAAGCTTGCTTTAGCAAACACCGCTAAGAATATAAAAAAGAGCCTTCTCTTGTGCACAGAGACAATGAGCCACATCTACAGTTGCTGGATGTTATCCCATTACCTCAAAAGGAGCTCATAATGATGCTGGCCTGTGGCAGGCAGAAGGGTCACGTATCTGGATCACCTTTATGGGTCCATCCTGCTCTTGTGTGGTCACCCGAGGACAACTAGATCTTGGATGGCCATCTGTCGTGCTAGTTTACTGATACCTTCTTTATAGTCTGAACACAGATTCACTTCATAGTGTCTGGCAACACTGGCACACCACATACCTGCCTGCAGCACGCCAATGGCCGTCTCTCCTCCTTCAGGTGACATTTGAGGCATTATGAAACACACTGAAATCAGACATGGCATCGCTTTATTTTTCCAGAGATCTCGGCTTTTAAGAGTCTTTTGAAAAAAAAAAGTGAAAGACCAGTTTTTATTCCACCTGGAACTCGTTGGTGAAAACAGTGTCTTTAAAGTGCCCCTATTATGGATTTTTGAAAATTACCTTTCATGCAGTGTGTAACACAGCTAAGTGAATGAAAACATCCTGCAAAGTTTTAAATCTGAAAGTGCACCGTGTATAAAGTTATTGTCTCTCAAAAGAAAGAGTCGACTCTGAATCATTGAAACAAGTCAGTTTTAAAACGAATTCCAAGTCGTTTCATGTTGACGTCAAAGTGAAACATTAGCATATTGCTCGCCCACTTGTTGTGCGTGCAGACCTGGGAACACTTGGATTTTCGCATTGGTCTGAATGAAAATGCAAATTCATTCTTTGCCACTAGGTGCTGCTTTTGGAGCGTTAAAAGCTTCATTCGTTAAACACTTCTTTAAATTAAATCGACCAATCACCACAGATTAGCGTCACGCAAAGGAGGAGTTTGGAAAAATGAACTGTTGAACGAATCGTTTGGGAGTCGTTGAACAAATAAGGTAAAAATAAATTCATATTATAAGAAAATTAAAGTGTTTTCTGACCTTGCATGCATGTCAACCTGTTGTTGGGGACTCCCAAAACCAAAATATGAACCTTTCATAAACCATAATAGGGGCACTTTAAATGATTCGCAAAGGATTGACAATCCGGAGTTCAAACTGTATTTGATGGAATGTATCAGTGGTCAAAGGTGAAAAATAAATAAATAAATAAATAATAATAATAAAATAAAATAAAATAAAATTAAATAAAATATGCATCTTGGCTATGCCAATAATCAAGCCTAAAAATACAACTGCAATCCAAAGTCTCCAACCTCGTATCTCTCTCTACTTTCTCCCCCTAAAATGGCTGCCAAGAGCTATTTTATAAGATTTGTCTCTTCTCACTTTTGGAGCATATGGTACATTGTAGGGGTGTGAATCTTTGGGTAAATGGCAAATCGATTAGATTCATGATTCTTAGGTTTCGATTCGATGGAGGAACGACTTTTTTTCAAACTCATCCAACACACAAGGGTATTTGTTTTGACACAATTTCAATTAATGCTTCAATACTCTATTTTTAAATGCATTCACAGGATTATGTAAATGCTTCTCCTAATGTGTCTTAGGTAAGAAAAAAGAAAAACACAAACTTCTTTGCACCAAGCAACTTGAATGTAAACGCATTAAATACACAGACTTGGAATATAACAAAGAGTGCAATGTGCCAATAAAATATTTTAAAGCTGAGAACACCAATTAAAAGTACTTAATATTTCATATTTTTCCTAAAGATTTTATTTATTTTACATGAGTTTTCTTGATCTGGAAATGAGCTATTATCTATTAAATCTATTAATAGCTATTAAAATTAGCTATTATTTTCCAAGTTTTCTATGACCATGGGAACCCTTAGTCAGTAAACTAATTCAAATATTACAAAATTATCTAATACATTTAGTTTCCTCAAGGTCTAGCTTGGAAACAAAGAAAAAAGGAGGGGGAGGGGACAGCTATATCCCCTTAAATAAGACCCCTTAAATGTTTTCTGCTCATTCAAATAAATGTACAACAGTACATTTTATCTTACCAAAAATAGCAGTAAGGTTTTCACGCAATGAAAGCATTTTATCATGATAGTAGAGGCAAAGCAATGAGTTGGCAGCTTTATCAATTGTTTGTGTGCATTTGACTATAGCGCTATTGTGAGAGAGCTGTCATCTGCTCAGGTGATAGTCAGTGACCATCCTGAAGAGAGATCAAACACAATGTCCTCGGAAAGCTGCTCAGAAAATGTGTCAATGAGAGTTGTGGATGGAACAAAGAGAGAATGTGATCCAGTGAAATGTGAAAAAGAGTGCATTGTGTGTCTGTGAGGGTGCGAACGATGCTGCACTATGTCTTCAATAATTTGCACATGTAAGTAATTTATTGTTTACATATAATAAAAAATACCGGATGATATTCAAATCCAATATATTCAAATCCAAATTTGTCATACAGCTTAGGAGCATTCTCATTTATCTGTGAGATGTTTCTACACTTTGATTGGAATTAAACTGCGACAAATTCAATTGGTTAGACATGATTTTAGACACAACTGTCTATATACACTATAAGGACAAAAGTTTTGGGACACCTGACCGTTACACCAAGATTTTGGAGTGTTTCTGTGGGACTTTTTGCACAATCATCTAGTAGAGCATTACTGAGGTCAGGGACTGATGTTGGATGAGAAGGCCTGGCTCGAAGTCTCCGTTCCAGTTCATCCCAAAGGTATTTGATGGGGTTGAAGTCAGGGTTCTGTGTGTGCCAATCAAATTCTTCCACACCAAACTCATCCAACCATGTCTTTATGGACCTTGCTTTGTGACTCAGGGCATAGTCGTGCTGGAATAGAAAAGGGCTTTCCTCAAACCGTTCCCACAAAGTTTGAAGCATACCATTGTCCAAAATGACTTGGTGCTGGTTATTGAATTATTAAGATTTCACTTCACTGGAAGTAAGGGGCCAAACCTCTGAAAAGGAAAGGATGTGACGTGTGGCCAAGTATGGTGTCCCATACTCAGAATTTGTGCTCTGCATTTAACCCATCCAAGCGCACACACACAGCAGTGAGTAGTAAACACACACACCCCGAGCAGTGGGGCAGCCATTTGCTGCGGTGCCCGGGGAGCAGTTGGGGGTTCGGTGCCTTGCTCAAGGGTCTCACTTCAGTCAGTTGAGGATGAGGATGGAATAGAGTGCTGATCATTCACTCCCCCCACCTACAATCCCTGCCAGTAGCGAGATTTGAATCCGTGACCTTTGGGTTACAAGTCCGACTCTCAAACCATTAGGCCACGACTGCCACAGATGCATGAAAAGCAGCCCCATACCATTATTCCCTTCTCCAACAAACTTTACATTTGGCACAATTCAGTCAGGCAGGTAATGTTCTCCTGGCATCTGCCAAACCCAGACTCACCAATCAGACTGCCAAACAGAGAAGCGTGATTCGTCAATCCACAGATCAGGTTTCCACTGCTCCAGAGTCCAGTGGTGGCTGCTTTACACCACTCCATCTGACGTTTAACATTGTACTTGGTGTTGTGAGGCTTGCATGTAGCTTCTCGGCTATGGAAAACAATTCCATGAAACTCCCATTGCACAATCTTTGTGCTGTTAATGCCAGTGGAAGTTTGTAAGTTTTCAGCAATAGAATCAGCAGTGTTTGCAAGTTTTACCCACCATTCTCCTCAGCACTTACTGACCCCGCTCTCTGACTTTACAGGGACTTCCACTTCTTGGCTGAGTTACTGATGTTTCTAAATGCTTTCACTTTCCAATAATACCATTCACAGTTGTAACCTTTTTTTCCTCACAAATGTCTGTAAATGTAGACTGCATGGCTTGGGGCCAGTTTTACTAAATGGCAAATTAGCTCGAGAGCGCAATTCCAAAACAGCGCCGATGGGCGTGGAAATTTCTGCAGGTGATTTACTAATAAATTACGTGCAAATTAAAGAACACAGACACAACATCTCATTTACATATCGACCAACGCAATATACGAAGTGTAGTTCAAATTTGCAAATAAAGTAATAAATAAATAAAGAAGCCACAGTATGTTGAAAGAACCGGAGGCCAAAAAATGAAGGGTTGCAAGAAGTTTTGATAGACCTGGTATTGCGTGACTCCTAGTTGAGGGCTCCAATTCGTCTTTTATTTCCTAAAGCAAATTAAAAATAAGATGGCTTGGCAAACTATATGTTCGGATAATGTGTTCTTCTGGCATTCCAAATAAATTAATACGGTTGGAAAAAAATCCTCTCCCTTCTACCACGTGCTCTCTGTGGTGCCTCCTCCTAGCAACAATAATTGCAGCCATTTCAAGTGCAAAATAGTTTAAGACTTGCTTTTTTGGGGCATAAAATAATGCCGAAAATTCCAGTAATTTGATGAGAGCAAATCTCGTTAGTAAATCTCGTTGCGTGATTCATCTGAATACTCTCCTCCCATAAATTTTGCATCTGAAAGGGAAACTCCTACAAATGCATATTCAATAAGGTCAGGCACAAAAATAACTGTCCACACCTTTTCAGCGCTAATTCGTCCCTGCACATCTTTAGTAAATACTGACAGTACTATTTTAACACCAAAAGACGGGTTGCGCTGGCACAAGCTGTTAGTAAAACTGGCCTTTGGTGTTTAATTTTTTATACCTGTGGAGATCAAACAGTATTGTGTCAAGGCAAAGATCTGGAGAAGGCTACAAAAAATAGTTTAGTCAGGCTCAGCCAAACTAAGCAATCAGCCGAGAAGGGCCTTGGTAAGAAAGGTGACCAAGAACTTGATGGTTACTCTGTGTGGAGATGGGTGAAATATGAAGGAAATCATTACTGCATCGCTCCATCTGAGATTTATGGTAAAGTGGCTGGTTAAAAGCCTATCCTGAAGACAAAGGAGAAAACCCTGCTTGGAATTTGCAAAAAAAAAATAAATAAATAAAAAATAAAAAAATAAAAAATAAAAAATCATCATGTCTGGAGGAATCCTGGTACCACTCAATACCTGCACAATACCATTCCACTGGTGGAGCATGGTGGTGGTGGCATCCCGCTGTGGGGGTGTTTTTCAGCTACAGGGACTGGGGGACTGGGCATTACAGAAGGAAAGCTGAACACAGCAAAAAACAGCGATATCCTTAATGAAAACCAGATCCAGAGCTCTCAGGACCTCACAGTGAGCCAAAGGACAATGACCTTAAGCAAAGAACCAAGATAATACAAAAGCGGCTTAGGGAGGACTCTGTGAACATCCTTGAGTGGCCCAGCCAGAGCCCGGACTTGAACCCAATTAAACATCTCTGGAGAAACCTGAAAATTCCAGTCCACCGAAAAGCCCCATCCAAACCTGACAGAGCTTGAGAGGGTCTGCAGAGAAAAATGCAGAAAACCCCCGAATCCAGACAAGCATCTGGTATCATACACAAAAAGTACCAAGTTAAGGGTCTGAATACTTATGCAATGTAATATTTCAGGTGTTTATTTAATTTATTATTATTATTTATTTATTTTTTTAATTAAATGTGCATTAAAAAAGTTATCACAAATCTGTTTTTTGCTTTTTTGCTCATTATGGGGTGTGGAGTGTAGACTAATGTGGAAAAAAAAAAAAAATTATAAATAAGTTAATTAATTAATTAATTAAATCATTTTAGTATAAGGTTGCTACATGACAAATTGTCAAAAACGTGTATGAATAATTCTGCAAGGCACTGTACCATTTTCAGGGGTAACCTATACTTTGTCAAAAGTCAAACTTACAACAAACAGACATTTATGATACTTTCAACTCTACAACACACAACATTCACATCCAGATTCCTATTCAAAAGATTCATAACAAGACCAAACACACTACTGGCCAAAAGATTGGAATAATTAGGAAAATTAAGATATTTTTGAAACTTTTTTATAATCCTCACGAAGGCTGCATTATTTTTATTTTACTGAGAATATTGTTAAATAATGTAACAATTTAAAAGACCTGTTCTATTTAAAATGTAATTTATTCCATGAGAAATGTGAAAAGACTATGTAAAATTATGTCAGAGAGAAAGAGATAGAGAGAGAGAAAGAGAGAGAGAGAGAGAGAGAGAGAGAGAGAGAAAGAGAGAGAAAGAGAGAGAGTGTTCCATGTAGTTAATAAAGACGATTTTTGAATGATGAAATTTCCTGCCAAATGTTCAGAAAAACACCATTTCAAGAGGTTATAAAGTAAAATCTTTCAGAACTCTATCATCTCGGTGTTTGTCCTTTGCAGACTATTTGACACTTTTACAGTAGGTCCACTTTAAAAGACAGGCTCTTTCTTTTAATAAACGACATGGCAGAGTGCACTTTTATGTCTGTGAGGTAACAGTAATGATGTGCTGAGGAGATCTGTCTCACTGCCCTTGCAGAAGAGGACTATGATTGAGGACAGTAAAGTAACAGCATATAAATACTATGTACAGATGTGTGACAAATGAGAGCCAGTGTTAGGATCATTGAATTTAAAAGGCCTTCAGCAAATTTGAAAACACGATGGATGAATTTAGGTCAAAAGTTCCTAAATAATGTTCTCTGATATATATATATTTTCTTATGCATCTATATCAGTTTTCAAATGGGTTGCAAGTCTTTTCTGACACCACTATAAAAACAAAGATTCTATATGCACAAAAATGCTAACTCTCTTACTAACCATAAAATGATGCATCGTTAGTTAGGAATGCAAAATAAATAGCTTTTATTTATTTTATTTTCAAAGTATTTTTCTTTGATACAGTCTTTTTTTTCTCTCCTTTTAATTGTAATAATATTACAATGATTTCTGATGGATCATGTGACACTTAAGACTGAAGTAACGACACAGGAATAACATCACAGGTATAATAATAATGAAAGAAAAAACACTCGTAAAGTGTAGTTTTCAAAAGAATTAACCTACAAATTACTTCAAGAGCCCTTGTGGAATAATATTAATTACCACAACAACAACAATAATAATAATAATAATAATAATAATAATAATAATAGTGTTAGCATGCAATAAAAGTGAAGAGATCTGAATAAAAAACACAATTACAATAATATTAACACGACAATGTAAAATATAAAACCATAAAATGACTATTGAAATGACAAAACTTTACAACTCAAGTAATAAGCAATTATTGTTAGAAATAACATAAGTGCTTTTATGAAATCATAAGCTTTACATTTCTTCTTTTTTTTCTTCCAAAAATTGAATTTTTGAAATTTAAATTTAAAATTTGCCTCACTGTAAACCTTAAACATTATGCCACAAACACTGTTGACTGAACTTTATTGTACTATAATAGTGTACTGTAGTATGTGCACTATTATTTATTTATTTATTTATTGGTGTTTTATATGGTGAAAAAAAATGGCTGTCTAGGCTTTTTTTTTTGTTACTTTTGTACAACATGGAGAAAAAAAATAAATAAATAAAAACTGTACTGTGTTGGGTCACCGTTTGGGTCTAATATTCAATCTGTGTCCTGAAGTAAAACCATCTGAGAACCACTGGTATATGTGAGGGCTGCAGCCTGACATTCAGGATCTCTCTTATACAGCTTATCTATTATACTTTTTTTGTGTTTGTTCATAGTGCTCTCCAGTGCACAGCCAATGTGAATGCTTCTAAGGCCCCCCCATAAGGCCCCCCCCCCCAAACTCAGCTTAAATATGCCTGTACTTGCCTGTGAGAAAAGATGTGAAATAATCATAATTTAACCATCCCATAATCATTCTGGTTCCCAAGGGTGTGCGAGTGTGCTATCTTTAGGCTGCACTAAGGCTGAAAGCCCAGCTAAAATAAGCAACGCAATCTAACTTTTTGATGTAAAAAAGCTAAGCATTTGACAATGTCTAAACAAAAATGGCAAAAACATGAATTACAGTATCGATGCTAAAAGATTCAACAACCATAATATATATCAACCTTGTTTTTGTTTTTCCTCCTGAAGAAAAAAAAGCCAAGTAACACTGCTTTCCCTCTCCTCCACCATCTTTTATTAATGATGCCCCTCATTTTGCTACTTCCACGGGCCACGATCTTGCTTACTGTGCAGAGATCAATAATTCAAAGTCTCCAAAAGACAGGAATACCTTCAAATTGTGTTGACTTTTGGCTCTATTACTGTGCACATACCCTAATTAAAATAAGAGACACAGGAAAACATTTCTGCTGCGTTGTGGGGAGAAAATCTTTGATTTTGTGGCATTTCTACTTCTTTTTCTGTAAACTAAAAACACTATTGTCCACACCTCACTATATTTCATATGACAAATCAAAAATTTAACCATGTTGTATGTGGCTGCTATATGAAGATTAACAAAATTTACAATGTAAAAAAAAAAAAAAAAAAAAAAAGTCTAACAACTATTCAAAACAAAACTGAGGTCAAAAATAACCTATGAAAGCTTTATTGTGTCAAATCTGTTGTCTGCATATAAATTATTGTATTAATATTATATACATTTTATTTGTTAATATAGATAACACATCCACACAGCACCTAGGTTAAGCTGTTGGTATCCATTTTTTCTTCTTAACTAAAATGTTGCTATGGTGACTCAAAACATTCCAGTGTGTAGGTGGCCAAACAGAACAGGTCCTAAGCCTAAGCCCAGGGGAACACCACTGTTGACAGACAAAGGTTGCTATAACATATGTTATATTTATAGGACACTGTACTCAATGAAAAGACAGTTACCATGGATATTCCCTGGACATCAGAAACAGTCATCAGTTAGTTAACACTCTTCTCTTACACTCTAGATATACAGGTGCATCTCAATAAATTAGAATGTCTTGGAAAAGTTCATTTATTTCAGTAATTCAACTCAAATTGTGAAACTCGTGTATTAAATAAATTCAGTGCACACAGACTGAAGTAGTTTAAGTCTTTGGTTCCCTCTCAGTCGGTCACTCTCGACGTCACGTCAGTAATGACCGACTATGGGATCTCGCTTCGAGAGACCAATCTACTTCAAGTGTATCAAAACGAGCCAATGAATATTGGCATTGGCTGATTGCATTCAGCTGCCGCTGATCACAGCGTGAGTATAAAAGGGCAGCTGGTGCAGCGCATATTCAGCTTTTCGCTTCGGAGCCGAGCGAACACATCATTTTGCTCCTGACTACTCTACTGTGAGAAGAAGACTGAATGAATTCAGTGCGCTCTTTGGAGCTCTTGGTGTTGGTGGTACGGCACTTCAGCTGTGGTGGTTTTCCCGTGTCGAGTGGGTTGCACACAGCAGGCTGCACTACCCCCTGTTTGTGTTGCAGGCAGCCATCTCCCCTGTGCGCTTCAGCACGCTAAAAGAGTTTTTTTCCTAAAAGAGCATTCACGGGTGCGTCTTTTTAAAGACGACGTTCCGTCTGGCAAACTCGACGTTATGTCTTTATAAAGACGAATTGGGTCTTGCTATAGACAACGTACCACCCGTGCGTTTCTGGATGCGGTCGTTACCTGGCGCTGGGTGATGGTCACGATCACTGCCTCACATGTCTGGGCATAAAAGCACACTGAGGTGGTGTTCGTGGATGAGTTATCTTCTCCTTGCGGGAAGGTAATCATCTCGGAGCTGCAGACCTGGCTCCGTTACCTCAAAAAGGCAATACCTGAATCGGATCCGGAAATGACGGCTATGCTTTCCCGGGCCGCCGTGAGGGTAGGGCTCGAGTGGAGACCTCCACGGTGTCCCGAGCCCTCAAGGTTGGACGATTGGTTATTTGGGGTGGTCCGCGCTGGTTCTCAGCACCCTGCCCCAATGCCATTCTTCCCGGAGGTGCATGAAGGACTTACCAGGTCGTGGATGGCACCTTTTTCTGCCAGAAACCAACCTGCTAACTCCTCCTCCCTCACCACTCTCGACAGTGGTGCAGCTAGGGGCTATACAGGAGTCCCCCCGGTGGAGCGGTCGGTTGCGATGCAATTGTGTCCTAATACCGCCTCCGCCCGGCAGGGTAAACCTTGCCTCCTCCCCCGGGTCTGTAGGTATTTGTCTGGTCTGTCCGGCAATGCCTATGTGGCCTGTGGAGAAGCTGCCTCCGCCTTATACGCTACGGCGTTACTGCAGGTTCTTCAGGCTAAAGCACTGGGGGACCTGCACGAGGGTGGTCACGACCCGGAAGTTCTAAAAGGAGCTCCGAACCACACTGACCTCGCGCTCCAAGCGATGAAGGCCACTGCGAGTTCTCTGGGTCGTGCGATGTCCACATTTGTGGTCCAGAAGCACCATTTCTGGCTGTGTCTGGTCGACATGAGGGACGCCAACAAATTGGTTCCTCAAGGTCCCTGTGTCCCAGACCGGCCTCTTCGGCGACGCAGTCGAGAACTGGACCCAGCAGTTCTCAGCTGCACATGAGCAGACTGAGGCGTACATCCTGCCCCGGCGGGCAGCTGCTGCCTCCACCCGTCCGCCGGCCGCAGCGCCCCAGGCTGTTCGTCGCCGAGGGCGGCCCCCTGCGTCCACACCTGCTCCCGTGCCGCATCTGCAGCAGCCTCAATCAAGTGGTGCCGTGGAGCTGGGCATAGGCAGGCCGCCCCGCCCGTCCAGGCCCCCGTCAACCTGGCGGTGAGCAAAAAAGCAAGAGGCCCTAGGACGGGCGACCCAGAGAAAGAGGAACTGCTCTTTGGGGGGGTGTGAATGCACCTCTCCCTCCACCGGAGGAGGGACGGGTGGAGAATCTGGTTTCCAAAAAAAAAATAAAAAATCTCGACAGGAGAGCAGGGTTCTCTGTCTCTGGGTCCCAAGAGGGTATGGAGAGTCGCGGACGGACCAATACTGGACCACACTCATCCTCCTCTCTCGCCAGCAGGCAGCAGCGGGCGGTTCGAGAGCGTCATCAAAGGCCCTACTCACGCACCCTCTGCCAACCGTGGAACCAGGTAAGCGTGCACCACACACTCAGACCCCTCTTCGGTCCGCCCACGGACGGGGTCCCTGCGTTCCACCTCGCTGCCCCACCGCGGGTATGTTGGTGGTCCCACTGGTCCAGCTTGTGAGGCCCAACAGTCTCGCTGGCACCTGCAGACCATCAGACTCGGCTTGCGATTCAGTTCGCCCGGCGTCCCCCTCCAAGCTCAGCGGCATCCGCTTCACACCGGTGAAGGCGGCTGATGCTCCTGTCTTGCGTGCGGAGTTCGCAGTCCTACTGGCGAATGATGCGAAAGAGCCGGTCCCTCCAGCCGATATGGGGATAGGGTTTTACAGCCCCTACTTCATTGTACCCAAGAAAAGCGGTGGGTTACGACCAATCTTGGACCTGCGTGTCTTGAACCAGGCCCTCTGAAGCGGTTACCGTTCAAGATGTTGACGCAGAAGTGCATCTCCGGGTGCATCCGTCCCCGAGATTGGTTTGCAGCGATCGACCTGAAAGGACGCGTACTTTCATGTGTAGATCCTTCCGCACCACAGACCATTGCTGCGGTTCGCGTTTGAAGGACGAGCATATCAGTACAAGGTCCCGCCCTTCGGGCTGTCCCTATCGCCCCGTGTCTTCATGAAAGTTACGGAGGCAGCCCTTGTTCCCCTGAGAGAACAGAGCATTTGCATTCTCAACTACCTCGACGACTGGCTCATATTAGCTCAGTCTCAGGACCAGTTGTGCGATCACAGGGACCTGGTGCTCCGGCACCTCAGCCAGTTGGGCCTTCTGGTCAACTGGGAAAAGAGCAAACTCTCCCCGAAGCAGAGGATCTCTTTTCCCGGTATGGAGTTGGATTCGGTCGATCAGACAGCACGCCTCACATAGGAACGTGCTCAGTCGGTGTCGAACTGCTTGAATACATTCAAGAGCAGGTCGGCGGTACCACTGAAACAATTTCAGAGGCTCCTGGGGCATATGGCAGCTGCAGCGGCAGTCACGCCGCTGGGGCTGCTTCATATGAGACCGCTTCAACACTGGCTCCATGGCCGAGTCCCGAGGTGGGCGTGGCAACGCGGCACTCACCGGGTCCGAGTCACACCGGCCTGCCGCCAAACCTTCACCCTGTGGTCAGACCTCTCCTTTCTCCGGGCAGGAGTGCCCCTGAAACAGGTCTCCAGGCGTGCCATTCACATTCCGGGCTTGCACAACCAGGCAGCTACGAACTGTCACGAGCTGCGCTTCCCGGAGAATGGAGACTCCATCCCCAGACGGTCCAGCTGATCTGGAGTCGTTTCGGAGCCGCTCAGGTAGCCTGTTTGCCTCTCCGGAAACCTCTCATTGCCAGCTGTTTTACTCCCTGACCGAGGGAACACTCGGCACGGATACACTGGCACACAGCTGGCCGCGGGGCCTGTGCAAGTATGCGTTCCCCCCCCCCCCCCCCCCCAGTGAGCCTTCTAGCACAGACGCTGTGCAAGGTCAAGGAAGACGAGGAGCGGGTCCTGTTAGTGGCGCCCTATTAGCCCACCCGGACCTGGTTCCCGGAACTGATGCTCCTCGTGACAGCCCCTCCTTGGCCGATTCCTCTGAGGAAGGATCTACTGACTCAGAGACGGGGCACCCTGTGGCACCCGCGTCCAGACCTCTGGAAACTTCACGTCTGGTCCCTGGAAGCGCAGAGGGTCTAGGTGACCTACCCCAAGGGGTAGTTGACACCATCACTTCAGCAAGAGCACAGTCTACAAGACATGCTTACGCTTTGAAGTGGAACCTGTTCGTCGAGTGGTGTTCCTCCCATCGAGAGGACCCCCGAAGATGCCTGATCAGAGTCGTGCTGTCCTTCTTGCAGCAAGGGTTGGAGCGAAGGCTGTCTCCCTCCACCCTTAAAGTCTACATGGCTGCAATCGCTGCTAACCACGACCCTGTAGAAGGCAGGTCAGTGGGGAAGCATGACCTGATCATCAGATTCCTTAGGGGGACGAGAAAGTTAAATCCTCCACGGCCCCCCTCTGTACCCTCTTGGGGCCTGACTCTAGTGCTTAGGGCACTACAGCAGGCCCCATTTGAGCCTTTGCAGGCAGTCAAGCTGAAGTTTCTATCAATGAAGGCTCTGCTCCTGCTTGCATTGGCCTCCAACCTGCATGCATTTTCGGCCGACGAGGGGACCTGCATGCATTTTCGGTCGACGAATCGTGCCTAGAGTTTGGGCCGGCTGACTCCCAGGTAATCCTGAGGCCCCGGCCCGGCTATGTGCCCAAGGTTCCCACTACTCCCTTCAGGGACCAGGTGGTGAGCCTGCAAGCACTGCCCCCGGAGGAGGCAGACCCAGCCCTGGCTTTGCTCTGTCCAGTCCGAGCCTTAAGATGCTACGTAGACTAGACACAAAGCTTCAGGACCTCAGGCCAGCTCTTTGTCTGTCACGGAGGCCGGCAGAAGGGGAATGCCATCTCCAAGCAGAGGATGGCCCACTGGATAGTGGATGCCATCACCCTGGCTTATCAGGCACAGGGTGTGTCCTGCCCGCTCAGGTTGAGAGCTCACTCTACTAGAAGTGTCGTATCCTCCTGGGCGCTGGCTCGTGGCGCCTCGCTGGCAGATATTTGTAGAGCTGCGGGCTGGGCGACCCCTAACACGTTCGTGTGGAGCTGGTATCCTCCTGTGTTCTCACCTCAAACGGGTAGAAGCACTGAGTGGCCCCGGCTTCGGGTCGGCTTGCTATAACTGCTCCAGAGAGTCCATACAGTAGACCCTGTCGAGCTCCTCCATCCCCTCGGCAGCCAGATGTGGCGGAGCGTCCGGCGCCAGGCCCTCACTCGATGAATCCGTGAGAACCGGTAGAGGGCTGGGTTCCATATGTAGAGACCTAATTGGATCCCATATGTGTAAAGTCCACGGTATAGCCACAGAGCCCATGTTTCCCCGGCCGTCAGTCTGCGTTCTTAAGAGGATTACAATCACCTCTAATCTTCCATATGCATCTAAACGGTTGATTCATATGTGTAAGTGCTTCCGAAACCTCCTTCGGGAAGGATGGGGCTTCCGCACGTTCCTGTTCCAAGTAGAACGGGTACGTTTCCCAGTGTTATTCAAGTTCACTGAGTGGGTAGTGCTACGTCGACAGTGACTGGCATTCTGTTGCGAGCCCTGGTCTACACCAAGGGGGCGAAGAAGACTCGCACAGGACACTGGAAGGGCCAGCATCCGTGGCGCTTTGGTAGGGATCCCATAGTCGTTCATTACCAACGTGACGTCGAGAGTGACCGACTGAGAGGGAACGTCTCGGTTACGTATGTAACCCTCGTTCCCTGAAGGAGGGAACGGAGACATCACGTCCCGTCGCCACGGCTCCTGCACCACCGCTGAGCGGCCGAGTCACCGGCTCGCCTCCTCAGCGAAAACCTGAATATGCGCAGAACCAGCTGCCCTTTTATACTCACGCTGTGATCAGCGGCAGCTGAATGCAATCAGCGCATGCCAATATTCATTGGCTCGTTTTGATACACTCGAAGTAGATTGGTCTCTCGAAGCGAGATCCCATAGTCGGTCATTACCGACGTGACGTCTCCGTTCCCTCCTTCAGGGAACGAGGGTTACATACGTAACCGAGACGTTCTTTTAATTGTGATGATTTTGGTTCACATTTAACAAAAACCCACCAATTCATTATCTCAACAAATTAGAATACTTCATAAGACCAATAAAAAAACAATTTTAGTGAATTGTTGGCCTTCTGGAAAGTATGTTCATTTACTGTATATGTACTCAATACTTAGTAGGGGCTCCTTTTGCTTTAATTACTGCCTCAATTCAGCGTGGCATGGAGGTGATCAGTTTGTGGCACTGCTGAGGTGGTATGGAAGCCCAGGTTTCTTTGACAGTGGCCTTCAGCTCATCTGCATTTTTTTGGTCTCTTGTTTATCATTTTCCTCTTGACAATACCCCATAGATTTTCTATGGGGTTCAGGTCTGGTGAGTTTGCTGGCCAGTCAAGCACAACAACACCATGGTCATTTAACCAACTTTTGGTGCTTTTGGCAGTGTGGGCAGGTGCCAAATCCTGCTGGAAAATGAAATCAGAATCTTTAAAAAGCTGGCCAGCAGAAGAAAGCACGAAGTGCTCCAAAATTTCTTGGTAAACGGGTGCAGTGACTTTGGTTTTCAAAAAACACAATGGACCAACACCAGCAGATGACACTGCACCCCAAATCATCACAGACTGTGGAAACTTAACACTGGACTTCAAGCAACTTGGGCTATGAGCTTCTCCACCCTTCTTCTAGACTCTAGGACCTTGGTTTCCAAATGAAATACAAAACTTGCACTCATATGAAAAGCAGACTTTGGACCACTGGGCAACAGTCCAGTTCTTCTTCTCCTTAACCCAGGTAAGACGCTTCTGACGTTGTCTGTGGTTCAGGAGTGGCTTGACAAAAGGAATATGACAACTGTAGCCAAATTCCTTGACATGTCTGTGTGTGGTGGCTCTTGATGCCTTGACCCCAGCCTCAGTCCATTCCTTGTGAAGATCACCCAAATTCTTGAATCATAAGGCTGCGGTTCTCTCGGTTGGTTGTGCATCTTTTTCTTCCACACTTTTTCCTTCCACTCAACTTTCTGTTAACATGCTTGGATACAGCACTCTGTGAACAGCCAGCTTCTTTGGCAATGGATGTTTGTGGCTTACCATCCTTGTGAAGGGTGTCAATGATTGTCTTCAGGACAACTGTCAGATCAGCAGTCTTCCCCATGATTGTGTAGCCTAGTGAACCAAACTGAGAGACCATTTTGAAGGCTCAAGAAACCTTTGCAGGTGTTTTGAGTTGATTAGCTGATTGGCATATCACCATATTCTAATTTGTTGAGATAGTGAATTGGTGGGTTTTTGTTAAATGTGAGCCAAAATTGTGTTAATTATCGGACCTAAAAACCCCACATGTAATAACCTAGAACACTATCTAACACTTGACGGCTGCTCTGTCAATTCTTCTTCATCAGTTAGGAACCTAGGTGTGCTGTTTGATAGCAATCTTTCATTTGAAAGCCATGTTTCTAGTATCTGTAAAACTGCGTTTTTCCATCTCAAAAACATATCTAAATTGCGACCTATGCTCTCAATGTCAAATGCAGAAATGCTAATTCATGCGTTTATGACCTCAAGGTTAGACTATTGTAATGCTTTACTGGGTGGTTGTTCTGCACGCTTGATCAATAAACTACAGTTGGTCCAAAATGCAGCAGCTAGAGTCCTTACTAGAACCAGGAAGTATGACCATATTAGCCCGGTTCTGTCAACACTGCACTGGCTCCCTATCAAACATCGGATAGATTTTAAAATCTTGTTAATTACTTATAAAGCCCTGAATGGCTTAGCTCCTCAGTACTTGAGCGAGCTCTTATCACATTATAGTCCTCCACGTCTGCTGCGTTCTCAAAACTCTGGCCATTTGATAATACCTAGAATATCAAAATCGACTGCGGGCGGCAGATCCTTTTCCTATTTAGCGCCTAAACTCTGGAACAATCTACCTAACACTGTTCGGGAGGCAGACACACTCTGTCAGTTTAAATCTAGATTAAAGACACATTTCTTTAACCTGGCTTACACATAACACACTAATACACTTCTATTATTCAAATCCCTTAAAGGATTGTTAGGCTGCATTAATTAGATCAACCGGAACCGGGAACACTCCTCATAACACACGATGTACTCGTTACATCGTAAGAAGAATGGCATCTACGGTAATATTTGTCTGTTTCTTTATTATTCTGTTTCTCAGTCCGTGTCCGGATCAGATGGTGGATCGGCGCCGGGAGATGATGTCTGCGACCCTGATCGTCGCCGGAGGCCGGACACCTGGATGAGCCCCGGGGACATATCCCCAGTGAAGACCTCGACTTAAATACAATAGAACTTAAAATTAAACAAAATAACTATAAATATAATAAAATACCTAACTACATAATACTATTATTGTTAGAAATTGCAACAATATAAAAATAGAAATATAATACATTTATACATTTAACATTTAATTAAAACAATAAGTAAAAAAATAAATAATAATATCCTGGCCAGAGGAGAACTGGCCCCCCGACTGAGCCTGGTTTCTCCCAAGGTTTTTTTCTCCATTCTGTCACAGAGGGAGTTTTGGTTCCTTGCCGCTGTCGCCTCTGGCTTGCTCAGTTGGGGACACTTAATTTTTTACGATTAACGTCAATTTTATTTCATAGATACTATTTAAACTAAACTGAGCTAGACAATGACATCTCTGAATTCAATAATGAAATGCCTTTAACTGAAAATTGAGTGTTTAATCTTATTATTATACATTACTGACACTCTATCCTCCAATTTGATACTGTTAAGTGCTTTGACACAATCTGTATTGTTAAAAGCGCTATATAAATAAAGGTGACTTGACTTGACTTGACAAAATCATCACAATTAAAAGAACCAAAGACTTAAACTACTTCAGTCTGTGTGCACTGAATTTATTTAATACACGAGTTTCACAATTTGAGTTGAATTACTGAAATAAATGAAATTTTCCACGACATTCTAATTTATTGAGATGCACCTATATTAGGGTTATGATAGGGTGTTAATATAAGGGATGGATGGTTACTGTTTTCTATGCCATGAACATTACAGAGTGCCTGGCTACTGAAAATACTTTAATGATGAATGCAGTGACCTTGAGGAAAATGGGTCAAGACCACCAGGTTTGGTGAAATTCAGACTTCAGAGCTCCTTTAGAGGCAGAGACAGGCAGCAGGAAGGATGAGTGATCATTTAGGGTGATGATGAGCCGCAAACATTGTGCTGACAGAGAAAGACAGGTGTGTTAAATTTTCTAATTTCCTAACTGTTTTTTAACAATGTTCTGGAGTTCTAGACACTTAAAGCAAGAGAATTGCTTTTTAGAGTGATGCTTTTTTCTTTCTGTTCTCTGGGGTGTATTTAAGTGCCTAAACCCTGTTCCTGGAGGCACACCAAGAGTACACTTTTTAATATCACCCTTATCCGACCCATTCATTTCAGGTCTTTAAGTCTTTAGTGAGCTGAATCAGGTGTGTTTGATTAGGAAGAGTTTGAAATTGTGTACTGTTGGTGTGCCTCCAGGAACAGTGTTGGGAAACACTGGTCTAAATGATAGCCACTTTGCTTGACAGTTTGCTGAATTCCATGCCAGATTGATTTCTTATGCTGTAGTTGATGTAACATCTTCGTTACTTTCATGGTGACATACTGATTAATAGTGCCACTGAAGAGTTGACAAAACATACCAGCCATCTTTAACAGCAGGAATCAAGCTGATTATATTGATTTTTAGGGTTTTTGACATCACACCCACAGACAATCTTTTCACTGACCATCTGATGCATAAAACATGGAACAGGTACAAACGGTAAGAGCTGGGGGAAATCACAAGTTTCATTCTAGCTTTCTGCAACTTCCACACTGTAAAAAATGCAGCTGCACATTTTCCAGTTTACAAAACCTTTTGAGTCTCAAATACTAAATAATGCTATTTTCTTGAAACTACAACTGCAAAAGTTGTCCCAACTAGTCAAACACAGCTGTCTGAACAAAGAATTTCATACTGTTGAAAAGTTAAGGCTTTGTGAGTTCCCAGCATGCATTGCAGGATGAATAAATTATGCAGTTACTGTTATAGGATTATTGTTTTACTGTTTGCTGACTTCATTTAAACTTTTTTGTTGTTGTTTTATCATTATAGTTAGTTATTTTTTGTACTGTGATGTAAAGAGCTCATCTTTTTAACATTTGTTGATTGCCACCGTTCTTGAGGTTTGTGTGTCTAGTTTTGAGGCTTAGAGTATGTTCAACCACTTATGTCCATTTCCTGGATATCTTAGTCTTGTACTAAGTTGTCTTACAAATAAAGACAATGTTGTCTACTTGTTAGACTAAGTTATCCATTAACGTTTGTCATTTATAAACAAATTTGATAATGTGGTGATTTTATACACATTATTTTTTTTTCTTCCAGGAAACAGAAAAAAAAAAATAATAATTTACCTCAATGACAGTAATTGTTGTTTCAGTTGTTGACAAATTTTTCTACTAGCAAAATAAGACAATCAGCATTGCATGAAAAAACTAATTTACATTAGCTCAACAAAGTATCTTTACTGAGCAGAACTAAAAAACTATTGTTGAGAGAACTCGAAATACTTACTGCATCAAGTTGCCTTATTTTTTTTTTACGTTTGCTCAACTATTTATTTTTTACAGTGCAGGAATGCATAGGTTTAAATCAGTGCTGTTCCTTACTTGTTGTTAAGCCAAAAGTATGCTTCAATTTTCTTGAATCTTGAATCAAAATTCTTGAAAAAATCTTGAATCAAATGAAGACATATGAATCGTGAATCAAATCGATTCACTGTCCACCCAAAGATTCACACAGCTAATATACACAGACAGAAAAGTGATCAAATGTATTATTCATAGGTCTTTTGATACGATTTCCACATTCCCCAACCCAATTCAGAATGATTTGATTCACAATTCAATTTTGATGAATAATTCATTATTTTATTTTTGAAAATGTGTACTGTATTGTGTTATTGTATTTTTAAATGCATTATCAGCATTATTTCAGTTCTTCCCATGCTATAAGATGTTATAATATATTAATTATTATAACGTATTATATATATATATATATATATTAGTGCTGTCAATCGATTAAAAAATTTAATCGCGTTAATCACAGTCCTGGACTGTGATTAATCATGATTAATCGCAAATTTAAAATACTAGGATTTAACTTTACCTGTAAATGTGTTGAAATGAAATGCATGACAAACTAGTTTAAGGAAACAGAACCTTTCACATCTCCGCCAGGTATGAGACATAATCCTTATTATTCTTTTATCATGATTCTTCTGTTTTTATTCAGCCATTATCAGCCTTTAAACTGGCAATAAAACGTTTACCAAACCACATCGCTTCAATCCCAGTATACATTTACCCAACTATTTTCAAAAGTATTTCTAAATAAATACAACAAAACATTTTCTTGCGACCTTACGTGAAGTATTATGACAAAATGCATGAAGAAGAATTGGACCTGTTCTGCAGGTGCATTAGAGCTAATATTAGCATCATGCTTCATTAGACAATTTATGAGATTAATAATACACTTTTACACAGAACTCACTTCAAACAACCATCGAGTGTTTGTAATAACTTCCTTTTGCGATCACATGTGGAATTTGGTCGTTTACTGTTGTTAAAATATGCTATTTATAGCCTTTTATATCGCTGCACAAATTAGCATTTCAGATGTACGCATTCGTCTCAAGAAAATCACATACAAACCATATCCTATCGTGATCGTGTGTTTATTATCTTATATAATCTATAGTGGCTGTTGTCATGTTTATTTCTGCTGTGTAAAAGCCTTAACGTGTGCTCTGGCTGAAACTCACGTTGTTTGTGGTGTTATAACCGCCTCTCTGTTCTTAAGTTGCCAGGGATACATTCCAACTATAACACACATTAGGAAAAGGATCTATTTTAATTTTTATTTGTCTATATACATAAATTCAGAAAATGCGCATAAGAAAATTATGCGCACAACTGAGTAGGATAAACTTTTTATCCGATAAGAAAAAATGCGCATAAACTTCGATGGAAACACATTTACCGAATAAATTCCTCCATGCGCATCAAAAAAAGTCATGTGACTTTGCGCTATGAGACGGTATAACTTGACTAACCAGCTGACTGATCTCGTTCACAGCATCTATAAGTTGTTGTAGTCACTCTGAAAAGCCTGAGCAAAGTCTGTCATCAAAGTATTTCTGTATAATTGTCTTACACGACTGTGTTCCCAAACAGCTGGCATCCTCTGAACACAGTGACAGCATTTATTGTGTTATGTCTGCTCTCTCTGAGGCACAAGTAATTTATATCATATATGAAAATTATTATATTCAATGGCTTCTCCTATATTCTTAGTGATATTTAGTGCCACAGTTTACCAGGAAGTGACGATTTTGTTCTCTTTGACTCGTTGGATGGAAACGGTGCTTTATTCGCATATGTTTTATGCGATATTCCAGTTTTGCGCATAATTTAAATTCGAATCTTTGGATGGAAACATAGCTACTGATAGATAACCTTCCGCGCTGCGATGACGGGAAGAAGTTGGGGTCAAACCTTATCAAACGATTAATTTGCGTTAAAAAATATTAACGCGTTAAAATTTTTAGATTAATCGCATGCGTTAACGCGTTAACGTTGACACCCCTAATATATATATATATATATATATATATATATATATATATACACTTTTTTTTTTTAATAATAATTTGATACAATACTTTTGAGCTGAGCACACCTAGGAAAGTATTCCATATTTCATTATAATACATACAATCATTCTGAAAACCCCTGTTATTTCCAGGTTAACCATGAGACCGTAACTAATTTAATGTTTAAATACTTTAAACTATAGGATGATAATTATCGAAAATCAATTAATTTGATTTTTAGCATTTTTAAATCAATTATTGACCAAATCAAATGACTCACAATTCAAAAAAATGTGCTTGGATTTATAACTGTGGCAGGATTTATAACTGATGCATCAATAAAAAGAGAATGTTACATCCCTAATATATATAAATATACAACAAATGAGTACAGTTCTTACCCTTTTCAAAGTATTAACCATAGACATTTCTCCGTATTGACTAACACATCAGAATTAGGGGTTGTAAGTGATAAACATGTCGTTTGTAAGCAATTTATTTATTTATTCCATTTCGGTTAATTTGTACAGAAGCACCTGAAAGCAGAACATCTTTAATGCAGCAAAAACGTGGGCGCCAAGAGGACTGAATATTCTAATTCACTACATATAACTGCTGCCCGATGTGTCACCATGACATACGCCAAAGTAACAGCTTGTTATCTTCTAGCTTTTAAAATTTAAATTAAGTGCAAATATTGCATTCCGCAGAACCAAAGAAACTAAATCTGACATTGAAAACCTAGCGCACGGTATGATCTCGAACGATAATAAGCTCCATTCGGCTTTGAGAAGAGCACACACAGCCTCGCTGAACCGGTATCAGTTAGCACTTCAAACGAATAGAGCGTGGACACAGTAAACAGCAGTCTCATTTGAAGTCATTTCCTTTCACTTACTCCCCACTCAGTCCTACTGAAAGCTTCAGCTCCAGGCCTCAAAGTAAAACTCGCCTAACGAAGAAATGTGCCTTGTAAATGAGAAAGCTGTATTTTCTGACACTTTGCCCTATGAAAGTGTCTTGAAGGGCAAAATTACCGTGGTAGCTGCGTAGTTTGTCACAGAGTAGACGTGAGCTTTGCTTGAGCTTATTCCGTAAATTCCTGCGTGTGATTGACACCTGACCATGGCTCGTCAGAACGGAACACGGATATGGGACACCCCGTAAAGTGGGCTGTCGTCTCTGCGGCTGTCAGGATTTGCATAATCACACTAATATCCCAAATGGCCAGAGTGATTCTAGTAAGGGCGGCTGTCAATCGTCATCAGCAGGGTCCTATCAATCAAACACACATGCATCCACAGGAGGAAGAAATTACCTAGGAACCACAAATGAGTGAACCAACAAACTACTGTGCTACCTGTATCTATCAGGTATTTAATACTAAATCATTAGCAGAAAAGACAATACTGCTATTATCTTACTGTATCATGTTTCTTTCAGCACACCATGAGCTTTTAACATAGATGTGTCAAACTCATTTTGGGTCGAGGGCCAGATTGGACATAATGTCACCTTTTGCATAATGTCACCATATATTTTTATTTGCCCCTTGCGCATGCACAATACACACACTTCTGGAGCTAATAAAGTCCAAAATTAACTTCTGTAATAAGTAATACTGAGATATTAAAAGAAAAAGAACATGAAATTTACACAATTCATTCACCGGAGAAATGTAAATTTAATTTACATACAAACTAATTAGGGAATATTAATTAACAGTACAATATTGAAAAAAAAAACAAAAACAAAAAAAAACAACGCTCACTGCTCATAGCTTAGCTACTGTAATAAGCCACCTAAGACACAAAGACAAACATAAATATTAGAAACTGTTCGACTCATTTTAATTGCAGGCCTGCCTTTCAGTCAAACTCCAGTAACACTGAATCAATATTAATATTTCACTTAGAGAAAAATGCAAAAATATTATTCTTATGAGTGTCCATATTGTCATTATCGTGAGTGACTTGCACAACCTTTAAAGTGGGAAAATGAAATGGATTGCCCTTGGACAGTTACAAATCAAGTTTCAGCTATAAAAAAAAAAAAAATAAATAAAAAAAAACAACTACAACACTTTCAGAAGTTCAACTTTTGGCTGTAGCTGAAAATATTATCAATATACACTACTACTGAAAATTTGGGGTCGATAAGATTTTTAAGATATTTTTGAAAGTCTCTTATGCCCAACAAGGCTGCATTTATTTGATAGAAAACTGAGTAAAAACAGAAATATTGTGAAATATTATTACAATTAAAAATAAGTTTTCTATTTGACTATAATTTAAAATATAATTCATTCCTTTGATGCAAAGCTGAATTTTTAGCAGCCGTTACTCCACATTACAGTGTCACATCCTTCAGAAATCATTCCAATATGCTGATTTGCTGCTCACCAATTTTATTATCACTGCTGAAAAAAAAAAGTTGCTGCTTAATATTTTTGTGGAAACTGATACATTTATTATGATTATAGAATATTATTGCATTAATATAGAATAAATTACTTTTCCTCAAATCATCTCATGGTGAGTGCTCCATCTAAATGAATTACCTGACGCAATGTCCGGGCCACCAGGCTCTCCAAAACAGGCCCTCTATCCTCATGAAGTAGATGAACTTCATCCAGGATGAGCAGTCGGACGATCTGAGACAAAGCCACATCCCCCACACTCTTCCTGGTCACCACATCCCACTTCTCTGGAGTCGTCACCAACATCTACAACACAATACAGTCAATAGATGATTAAGGCCTTGCAAACATGTGCTGTGAATGATCAGCAGCTTGTCCTGGAATTTGCCAGTAACATGATTTTTGCAGTATACTGTCAGTCACTTTGATACAGACTGTCCATTAAACATAACATAAACATAAATGTGAAGAAAAACCAACAATGCTGCACATGGGTTGCGCTACAGATTTTTTCTTCTTCTAGTCTGTGTCAACAAGTCGTGATCACACGACTTCAGTTGCAGTTGTTCTATACATGATGAATGATTGATTTTCTGGATGACTAGTCAACTATTAAAAGTCATACAAGTCCTAACGCATACTCAAGCGACTGAGATGCCTCTACCATCTGGATAAATGCATGAACATGTTATGAGATTTCTACCAGTTTCAAGCATTTCTTATATGACCAACATTCATCTAATGTTAATATATGTGTTTTGTACACTGGTAACTCTTTCTTCTTTCTCTTGGAGGACTTTATTTTATTTTATTTTTTTGCATTAACAATACCTTTACAAATGACTGGTGGAAACTAGGTCTGTGAGCAGCTAACTTAAGAAAAATGTCCTATATCTCTCGAGAGAATTTTTTTTTTTTTTTTTTTTTTTTTTTTAAAGCAAACGAGAGGCTAAGGTATAGAAATATCTTGGCATCAGTGCTTCCACAATCATTAGACAAATGAACAGAAAAGACTATCACTCTTACTGGTCCATTTCTAAAGGTGACTGATTGTAAACTGCAACAATCTGCTCAATATAAAGAACTGAAGGGATACTTATTGAATAATGATGTTTATTTATCTATAATGACTTATGTTTCAGACAAAATCTGGCCAGTTCAGTTGCTTTTCCCCACCCACGAATAGCTAGAAAAGCTCCAAAAGAAGCAAAAACATTAAGTACATGATTGTACCATAATCACTGAGCTCCAGCTCCCTCTGGGATGTCCTTTCCTTTTTCCAATATACAGGTGCATCTCAATAAATTAGAATGTCGTGGAAAAGTTCATTTATTTCAGTAATTCAACTCAAATTGTGAAACTTGTGTATTAAATAAATTCAATGCACACAGACTGAAGTAGTTTAAGTCTTTGGTTCTTTTAATTGTGATGATTTTGGCTCACATTTAACAAAACCCCACCAATTCTCAACAAATTAGAATACTTCATAAGACCAATAAAAAAAAAACATTTTTAGTGAATTGTTGGCCTTCTGGAAAGTATGTTCATTTACTGTATATGTACTCAATACTTAGTAGGGGCTCCTTTTGCTTTAATTACTGCCTCAATTCGGCGTGGCATGGAGGTGATCAGTTTGTGGCACTGCTGAGGAGGTATGGAAGCACAGGTTTCTTTGACAGTGGCCTTCAGCTCATCTGCATTTCTTGGTCTCTTGTTTCTCATTTTCCTCTTGACAATACCCCATAGATTCTCTATGGGTTCAGGTCTGGTGAGTTTGTTGGCCAGTCAAGCATACCAACACCATGGTCATTTAACCAACTTTTGGTGCTTTTGGCAGTGTGGGCAGGTGCCAAATCCTGCTGGAAAATGAAATCAGCATCTTTAAAAAGCTTGTCAGCAGAAGGAAGCATGAAGTGCTCCAAAATTTCTTGGTAAACGGGTGCAGTGACTTTGGTTTTCAAAAAACACAATGGACCAACACCAGCAGATGACATTGCACCCCAAATCATCACAGACTGTGGAAACTTAACAATGGAGTTATTCAAGCAACTTGGGCTATGAGCTTCTTCACCCTTCCTCCAGACTCTAGGACCTTGGTTTCCAAATGAAATACAAAACTTGCACTCATCTGAAAAGAGGACTTTGGACCACTTGGCAACAGTCCAGTTCTTCTTCTCCTTAGCCCAGGTAAGACGGTTCAGGAGTGGCTTAACAAGAGGAATACGACAACTGTGGCCAAATTCCTTGACACGTCTGTGTGTGGTGGCTCTTGATGCCTTGACCCCAGCCTCAGTCCATTCCTTGTGAAGTTCACCCAAATTCTTGAATCGATTTTGCTTGACAATCCTCATAAGGCTGCGGTTCTCTCGGTTGGTTGTGCATCTTTTTCTTCCACACTTTTTCCTTCCACTCAACTTTCTGTTAACATGCTTGGATACAGCACTCTGTGAACAGCCAGCTTCTTTGGCAATGAATGTTTGTGGCTTACCCTCCTTGTGAAGGGTGTCAATGATTGTCTTCTGGACAACTGTCAGATCAGCAGTCTTCCCCATGATTGTGTAGCCTAGTGAACCAAACTGAGAGACCATTTTGAAGGCTCAGGAAACCTTTGCAGGTGTTTTGAGTTGATTAGCTGATTGGCATGTCACCATATTCTAATTTGTTGAGATTTAATTCTAATCTAATTTGTGGGTCTTTGTTAAATGTGAGCCAAAATCATCACAATTAAAAGAACCAAAGACTTAAACTACTTCAGTCTGTGAGCATTGAATTTATTGAATACACAAGTTTCACAATTTGAGTTGAATTACTGAAATAAAGTAACTTTTCCACGACATTCTAATTTACTGAGATTCACCTGTATAGTTAATTTGGTTAGTTCTCTAGTATTCTTGCCTCTTGAAGTTAAACCTTCTTGTTTTGTGGTCCTCAGCTACCTGCTTTTGTATTTTTATTTATTATTATTATTATTTTTTATATACTGGTTTCTATCCATAAATATGCAAAATGTAGTTTAAATGGAGTAATAAAAGTTGGTCACTTTAGGGTGAATGTGAATTAGCTGCATATAAAAGAACCTATGATACATGTGGCAGCATGAGCCCTGATATAGTTTAACAGTAGATGAGCATCCCGTTCTGCTTCTAGCATACTTGCACTACTTCCAACAGGAAAAATGGACAAACTTATCACTGAGGTGATCTTTTGGTAAGGTTTGCTTTAACATATCAGAGCCTCAGGCCATAAAATTGAAAGGAAAGACACTGAATACATGTATCTAAAAACTCTGGATGACACGTGGCTCATATCTTCTATGTAAAATACTGAAACCCCACATTAAAAATCCAAGCATAATACAAACAATGTGTGTGCAGTGCAGAAATGTCTATCACACAGTATGAAGTGACAGACATCCTCCACTGTGTTTCCGTTGACTAAGAACAGGGTCACTAAGAACAAGACATTTTTTAACATGGGAGTCCTGGAAATGTAAAACGAATAAGTCATATGGCAATATTTAGCACTATAAAATAGAATTTAACTGTATTCTACAACCATGTGGATGTAGCATAGGCCTCTTCTTTTGAGTACACAAAACTGTTGTGTTTAGGGCTGCCATTTGGAAAACTCTCGTATTAATGGTCAACACACAAAAACCTGGAGTAAGAAGCACAAAACCAGGTTTTCTACATCTAGAAGAAGCCAAAAAATCTCTTCAACCTAGAACCTCTAATTCTGCCTGTTAAACACCAATTTTTTTTTCAAAATCACCTTGTGGGAGTCCTCAAGTGAGATGATGGCTCCACACAGCCATATTACGATCAAAGAATATAACGCTGTTTCAAAAATATAATGTAATTTTGCAGGAAAAGATGCAATCCCATACTACAATTACTACTCCCCTCTGATGTCCCCGTGTTCCCATATATAATAATGCACCCAATTCAGACAAAATTCGTGAGTGGGGTTTTATGAACAAATCAAATACAGCATCTGTGCTGAATGCAATTTTCACACTACAAAATGTGGGTTGGTGAGCAATAAGTTGTTGAGGATGCAGCAGACTACCACAATCTGAGATATTTCACTATGACCGCTTAGCACCACTCCACCACTGCGACTCAAACATCTGAATCAGAAAGTGATTTAAAAATGCAGAAAGTGCACTCAACTACACCACCAGGTTGTGCATACAGTATTCCTACTTATAATGCTCTTTTCCCTCATTTGAATGAAAAACAGCTACAAAGATGGATGGAAAAAATGTACCTAAATATTTGGGAGTTTTAGTGATTAAAATGAATTGTACTTCATTGGTGCAATCTACATTAAGTCTAATTTACATAGAAAGGAGGCATGTTTGGGATTGACAACCGCATTTACTAAATAATATGACTTCCAAATTGCAATGAACATACAGCAGGACACAGGACAGATCCAATAATGTCTGTATAAATGAGTATGGTTGCTACAATCAATGTATAGTCAATCAACCATCAAGTTACAAATTACTAAACGACAAGACAGCCAACAGAAGGGGGGGGGGAGACAGAGACAAAAGAAAGACCCAGCCAGCAACCAGGAGTGGAAAAATCATTTTTCGGAGTTTAGATGCCATTACAGAGATTTCTAAACAGAGCATAGTCTGACAGAAATCAAACAGAAAGCAATCTGGAATGAGGAATGATGAATGAACAGGAATGCAGGGATGCAGAAGGTCAAATACAGCAAGGTGCAATTCTGCATCTTTTGGATGAAACAATGTATCGAGCTTTGGGGCAGAGATGTGTGATTTGGTGAAGATGCTTTTTGTGTGTCTGTGATGGATCTGAAGTGGGCTCCAAAATAGAGAGACAAGTCAAATCTGATGCTCAGATTCAGGATTGTTTTGGAGTTTGGAGAGAGTTCTGTTGCTATAAATGCAAATGTCAATATTTCTTGTAAGTGTTAAAATTACAATATCTGTTTATTCTGCATTGTTACAATTACAGTTTAGCTGAATATTTACATAATGCATACAAGATGTTAGAGAACAAAACTGAGGGAATTCAGTGTATCTAAGTAGTGTATCTGTGTAGCATAGCAGTGCTAACTGAGATCATGACAACTAATGATACCTACATGCTTATAGATTATAAAAAGGAGAGGACCAAGAACCGAACCTTGGGGGATACTTTGAGTTAGGTAAGCAGGAGGGCATTTGTACATCTTTATAGAAATAGAATATTTTTTTTTAGTGAGGTAGGAAGAAAACCAGGTTTCTCTTGTGTGCTGATAGATAACAACAGTTTAAATTTAAGATGGTGCATTGTAACTGTAAGGGTTTAGGAAGTATCTTGCTGCTTTTATTCAATTTGGTCCAAAACTTTTATTCATCTTTTGATTGAATGACTGACAGACAGATGCAGATATTAAGTATAACAGCACTAGAACATTTCTCTGTTTATTTCACTGTAGTTGTCTGTTTTCACAGCTTTCCAGACAGGTTGTCAGTCTGTGCACTGCTCAGCATACACAATGGTTGATCCTGCTTTGACTTCTTTTGGAACTATTACTGCTGACCAAAAAAAGACACAACAGCTGGTCGTATTGTGACTGAAATGTGTCTAAAAATTTACCCAATATTAACAGGATACTTGATGTGTTGCAATCAAGTATGCAGCTAACCTCGCGTCGCTTCACATACTCATTAAACTATGACAGGTCCTTTACTGCAAAAAGGCGGTCATTGCGACACTGTAAAGTGATGAAATGATGGCTCCATGTGCTATTTAAAACCATTTTCATAGGTTTCACGTTATATTATCGGCTCAAAAAATACGTAAATGTGACTAAACACCAGAGACCGGAAATGTAAAGCACCGTTCCAGTCGGGCGAGACTTCCGCATTCAGAAAATGGTGTGTAAGATCGTATTGTTCTGAAACTTTTTAATCATTTACATCCCTACTATTTTCTATGTCATATTACAGACAGTACGTATAATAATAATTAACATGTTTGAAGGTCATCACATAGTTGTCCTACTGCTCAATTCATACAACATATATTAACCAGACGGTCTCTTTGGTCATAAAAATTTCAGGTAGTTACTTTGGTTATAGAATTTGGTTCAGTAAGCTAACTGTGTATTACAATTCGCATTCATCATACTCAAAACAGGAATGACAATGATATTCTGCTGCTGTGTGAGGGTAGGCTTGGAGTTTGCTCACTGTTGTTATGTAGTGGGATGTTAGGACATGTAGAGGCATTTGGACAATAATTCTGAAGGAGATGCTGGTGTCACTGTCTGGTCGTGTATGTAATCTGAGAGTTGGGAAACCATTCATTATGGGAAAAAATGAGTCTGTAGACTATTCATCTAGCTCTCTCGTGCTTACGTGAGACTTTAAATTAATTAGCCAAACTCACAAAAAGTTTAATGACTACCCATACATGTGCCGCCCACATGACGAACCAGCTGTGGTTTGGTGACAACTAAATTATACAAATCTACAAGAAGATTTTCCATTGATGTCAGCCATCTTCAAGAGTGTAATCATTCAAGACACAAAATATGATTATTTTGACACCATTAACCAACATTTTAGAGAAGAAATATACAACAATGCATAATTAATGGTCTGAGAGCTGTTTACCAACCTGTCTGTGAGTGTTGAAATTCCTATTAAACACTTTCAGTAAAAGCAGTTCATTAAATCCTCTCTCGTTTGCATTTAAATCAATCTGCCCAGCCATTAGAGACTGGCTTTGGAACGGAAAATGCACGTCTGCCGTTAATTAGACCGCCGCTAATCTAAATGGAAGCGCTGGCAAACAGGTAGCAGAGCTAAAGTGCTCATTTTAATTACAATACAAAGCCAGGAGGGTAAAAAAAAACTACTTCTTTTACTTCATATACACCGACTTTGTTTTCTGCAGCACACCAAACCCCTAGTGTATGATAATGTCAATCTCCTATGATGGTATCGCTCTACTGTCAACCTTTTTGGCATGGAGATTCAAGGAACACATATGGTACAAATCAGGCTTTTTATTGTACACTAATACTAAAATGACACTTATGGTATTGGTTCAAAAATATTTCAGTCAACTGAAATACAGTACTTGTCAAAAGTTTGGAAACATTGTGATTTTTAAATGTTTTTAATGAAGTTCTTTATGCTCACCAAAGCTGCATTTATGTTCTCAAAACTACCAAAAAACACTAATATTGTGAAATTGTATTATAATTTAAAATAACGTTTTTTTTTTTGCCAATTGTAATGTATTTTAAAATATAATTTATTTTATTATTATTTCCAAAGGATTATGTGACACTGAAGACTGGAGTAATGATGCTGAAAATTCAGCTTTGACACCACAAGAATAATTTACATTTGAAAATATATTCAAACAGAAAATTTGAAGTGAATAATTTCAAATTGAAAAATATTTCACAATATTACTGCTTTTAATGTATTTTGGAACAAATAAATGCAGCTTTTGAAGGCATTAGAGAATTCATTAAAAACATTTAAAAATCATATTTTCAAACTTTTGACAAGTACTCTACAACCAATGCAAAATTATCTAAAAGCTAAAACGAAACTTAACTATAAACAGTGGTTGAAGATCACTGTGTGTGTGTGTGTGTGTGTTACATTACTCTAAATGCTGCATTGTAAAGGTTTTACATTTTGTTTCTGGTCTTAATTTGGATAAGAAATTATTGTTAATGTTATGTTCATTCCTCAACCCTTTTTTTTCAGTTTCACTGCAATTATTTAGATTATACAAAAAATAAAATAAAAAAGTTTATACAAAATAAAATAAAGCTAAACCCAAGAAAGCAAAACAGCCAAGCTATAATAACCTTGGAATACACAAGTGTGTTTTCGAAATGCAGCCCAATATCTCTGAAACAGCAAGCATATGGGAGAGGGTGTGTGCTTTATTGGGGATTGTGGGAAGAATGTTTACAGTGAATCTGTGCAGGCGGGCAGACAGCTCCTCGTTACCAGGTCTAGCCCGACGACAGGCTTCGTGTCTTAATTACCAATCCGCCTGTGAAAATGCCTGTGTTGCGAGCAGGCTGCCGGTCTGTCGTTATGCTAAGCAGCAAAGATTCACCTGCTTCAGACCTGTGCACACAAACACACCATTTTTGCTGCCGCTAAAACACTTGCCCTCCTCCCACAGTTTCCATGGCAACTGTCATCACTTGGAGTGGGTGGTAGAGGGGAAAGTGGAGTGTTGTTTTGCTGGTTGTGATGGCTTCTAGGCATGCAATAACAACATATGACTTGAGCATCAACTTTACTAATATGAGAGACACAACTGCTCCACTCTTCTTCCAACTGTTAGCTCTGCCAATTTTAGCCTGGATAGAATTAGCATTTGATGTTTATTAGTTTAAAGAATTTTCAGAAAATTACTGCTGGAAAAAAATTATAACTATTCCTTATAATCATAAGTCATAATATTTATATAATATATGTAAATTCACATGTAATCAGCTTAATGATAAACTGAAACACGTTAATCTACAATTCAACAAATATTAAGAAATAATCCAAATATAAACAGTAGATATTAAGATATTAAGGAGTTTTTTTTTTAAATAAGTTTCTAAGTTTCAATTAAATGACTGATTAAACTGTAACACACACACACACACACACACACACACACACACACACAAACATATTACCCACATTTTCTTTTTGCATAATCACACACCTCAAAGTAACAAAATCACTGCTATAAAGGGGTTGTGCCATGAGGGATCAATTTTCCTCCATCTTTTGATATTTAAAAGGCTCTATAAAAATAGTACATTTCAAAAATTATCATTTGTAAAAATTTTAGATCAATTAATTAAATAAATTGCTGGTGATTTAAAAAATATAGCATTATTAGACAATTAACCTTTCCTAATTATTTGTCCAAGAAATCCAGCTTCATTAATTGAGAATTGTTACTGTGAATTATTACAGTGACAGCAGGGCTTCAAGTGAGCTGGTATGCAATTCTGCGTTAGACTGTTCACAGCACCGGAATGATTGTTACATACCGGTAGCTCTCATAAACTGCCAGTATTTTCTTCTACTCTGCTCTGCTACATTCAGTCTCTCTCTAACGCTCGGACACGGGGTCTCTCTTTCCTACTCTCTCTTTCTCTCATATGCAGTTTAAATCATGATTGAATTAAGATACTGTGGTGCATCACAATGTCGAGGAGGACTGGATCATTTGTTCATAATCTGAAGGCTCAAATCGCAAAATAAATAAATAAATAAATAAATTTATATATATATATATATATATATATATATAAATTTATTAAATTTATTTATTTATTTTGCGATTTGAGCCTTCAGATTATGAACAAATGATCCAGTCCTCCTCTGGATTATATATATATATATATATATATATATATATATATATATATATATATATATACATACAGTACATTTATATACAGGTGCATCTCAATAAATTAGAATGTCGTGGAAAAGTTCATTTATTTCACTAATTCAACTCAAATTGTGAAACTCGTGTATTAAATAAATTCAATGCACACAGACTGAAGTAGTTTAAGTCTTTGGTTCTTTTAATTGTGATGATTTTGGCTCACATTTAACAAAAACCCACCAATTCACTATCTCAACAAATTAGAATACATCATGAGACCAATAAAAAAAAAAAAAAAAAAAACATTTTTAGTGAATTGTTGGCCTTCTGGAAAGTATGTTAATTTACTGTATATGTACTCAATACTTAGTAGGGGCTCCTTTTGCTTTAATTACTGCCTCAATTCGGCGTGGCATGGAGGTGATCAGTTTGTGGCACTGCTGAGGTGGTATGGAAGCACAGGTTTCTTTGACAGTGGCCTTCAGCTCATCTGCATTTTTTGGTCTCTTGTTTCTCATTTTCCTCTTGACAATACCCCATAGATTCTCTATGGGGTTCAGGTCTGGTGAGTTTGCTGGCCAGTCAAGCACACCAACACCGTGGTCATTTAACCAACTTTTGGCGCTTTTGGCAGTGTGGGCAGGTGCCAAATCCTGCTGGAAAATGAAATCAGCATCTTTAAAAAGCTGGTCAGCAGAAGGAAGCATGAAGTGCTCCAAAATTTCTTGGTAAACGGGTGCAGTGACTTTGGTTTTCAAAAAAACACAATGGACCAACACCAGCAGATGACACTGCACCCCAAATCATCACAGACTGTGGAAACTTAACACTGGACTTCAAGCAACTTGGGCTATGAGCTTCTCCACCCTTCCTCCAGACTCTAGGACCTTGGTTTTCAAATGAAATACAAAACTTGCACTCATCTGAAAAGCAGACTTTGGACCACTGGGCAACAGTCCAGTTTTTCTTCTCCTTAGCCCAGGTAAGACGCCTCTGATGTTGTCTGTGTTTCAGGAGTGGCTTAACAAGAGGAATACGACAACTGTAGCCAAATTCCTTGACACGTCTGTGTGTGGTGGCTCTTGATGCCTTGACCCCAGCCTCAGTCCATTCCTTGTGAAGTTCACCCAAATTCTTGAATCGATTTTGCTTGACAATTTTCATAAGGCTGCGGTTCTCTCAGTTGGTTGTGCATCTTTTTCTCCCACACTTTTTCCTTCCACTCAACTTTCTGTTAACATGCTTGGATACAGCACTCTGTGAACAGCCAGCTTCTTTGGCAATGCATGTTTGTGGCTTACCCTCCTTGTGAAGGGTGTCAATGATTGTCTTCTGGACAACTGTCAGATCAGCAGTCTTCCACATGATTGTGAAAAAACCAAAACTGAGAGATCATTTTGAAGGCTCAGGAAACCTTTGCAGGTGTTTTGAGTTGATTAGCTGATTGGCATGTCACCATATTCTAATTTGTTGAGATAGTGAATTGGTGGGTTTTTATTAAATGTGAGCTAAAATCATCACAATTAAAAGAACCAAAGACTTAAACTACTTCATTCTGTGTGCACTGAATTTATTTAATACACGAGTTTCACAATTTGAGTTGAATTACTGAAATAAATAAACTTTTCCACGACATTCTAATTTATTGAGATGCACCTGTATATATTCATACACACACATATATATATATATACATACATACATACAATATATATATATATATATACACTATGAGGTGCCAAACAGGAAATAATTATATAAAAATCTGAATATATAAATGTAAATCTGAATATATAGTTATAAGTCTGAATATATAAATGTAAATCTGAATATATAGTTATAAGTCTGAATATATAGAAGTAAATCTTAATATATAGTTATAAATCTGAATATATAAATGTAAATATTCAGATTTATAACTATATATTCAGATTTACTTCTATATATTCAGATTTATAACTATATATTCAGATTTACATTTATGCATTTAGCAGACGCTTTTATCCAAAGCGACTTACATTGCATTCAAGTTACAGGTTCTACATTTTATCAGCTCTTGCTTTCCCTGGGAATCGAACCCATCACCTTGGCATTGCTAGCGCTATGCTTTACAATTTGAGCTACATTAAATAGATTTTTATATAATTATTATACACATACCGTATAAAGGGTTTCAAATTAACACCTGCCAAATGCGCGTAAAAATCAGCTGTGGCGGTAACACTGTCAAATCACTAGCCAATTTTTTTTTTTATTTTAATAATTTACTTTCATTAATTATGTTCACTCATTAATTTCTTGGGCAAGTTAATTTAAGCCAAACCTGCACAGATTTAGCACAAATACTGAACTTGTGAGTCATTATGATATATTAAATACAGCCTAATTGCACAGCATCTGTGCATATCTAGCTTAGTTCAACATACCCAGCAAATAACGGCACCGAGGGCACACTAGTTTCCTTTGCATTGAAGCAATAACGAAGAGTAGATAAATGACTGAAGACTCACACCACAAAGTACAATAGAACCCATTATGATCAGTGATGCTGTCTACACTGGATGCAGCGTGACACAACAAATCCCCAACAGTAACTGATGCCTCGTTCTATTCATGAATTACTGACAAAAAGTTCAAGCTATTTGCAATGCCTGCTTTGCTACATCCAGTGTGGAAAGCCGCAAGCTGTTGGTTTATTTCTGTATTTTTTTTGAAAGTGCATTTTTTCTAGTAGCAAAGCCTGATCACAGTTGGTAGCACAATGGACTTGACAACTGAAGTTGGTGAAGAATGCAAGAAAAACAATTTAGTTAAAATAATTCATATTTCATATTTACATTATTAAGTAAATTCAATAATTCAGGAGCAAATTTACTTATGAACTTACTTGTTAGTGTTTCTTACTTAGAACAAATGCAGGCAGCATAGTAAATGTCAAGACTGTGGTTACTTTTTACAGCATGCTCTCAAGAAAGGGTACAAAAGCTGTCACTGGGGTGGTACCCTTTCAAAAGGTACACCTTTGTACCATATTTACCCTTAAAGTATACAGTGCCTTGCGAAAGTATTCATAATTTTTATTTTTTTTCACGTTTTGTTATGTTGCTGCCTTATGTTAAACTGCTTTTAAAATATTATTTTTCCACATCAATCTATACTCCATACACCATAATGGTAAAGCAAAAACAGAATTGTCACAACTTCGTACATTTATTAAAAAAATGAAAAAACTGAAATAAGTACATTGCATAAGTATCCATACCCTTAACTAAATATACTGTATAGCTGAACCCATAGTGCACCAGTCTGCAAACATGCACTAGTATAAAGGTATAAAGCCTCCTGTGGAGAATGCATGAATATGCAAGCTTGTCTCCATTACTGAAGAGGGCAATCCTTCTTTCAACAATATGCCCCACATCCCTCTGCCTTGGGAAAGCAGATTTCCTGGTCAGGACTTCACACAGTTTGTCGGTCAATGACTGAAAAGTGAAAACCCTGTCCTGTTTGGCCGACACAACAGAACCAAGAGTTCGTTCCAAACCTTGTACAGCACTTGGTTTAGTAAGTCAATGAGAGGGAATGCACAACTGTGATCCATCAGGATCAGATGATTGACTTCTAAACACTGCGCCAGCTGCAAAACCAAGAATATGTCATTACCACTTTGAAGCATATCACATCCAGGATATAAATGCAGAATGACAGTAGTTTGTGAGAGTTACACAATCAGCGACATAGGCAAACTCTGTGGTTGACCAAGCTCAAAAAGCAAAAGCCTGGCATAAAATATATCCACAGAAATGACGACAGTCGCTGCTGACATCAAGCTTAAAAGCCTATGGAAAGCCTGTATGAACTCATATATACAATTCTGAATGGAGTGGACATGGAGTGTTGACAGACACGCTTTCATCTCCATCAAATGCAAATCCAGCTGAGAAAAGAAGTCCACTGATAAGGGGTGAGTGAGCTTTTTTCCCTGTTCACTCTCAGATTTAAGAAGCCATAAAAGCCACAAATCCATGCACTTTGTGCCAGAGACACTCCATTAAGAAAAATGTGAAATTGGTTAGTTTTGCCCCCAAAGGTGAATCTAAAAAAAAAAAAAAAAAAGCCTGTGACAAGGAATAATTAAAAAAATAAAAATAAATAAATAAATAAATAAAAAACACTCACAAACCAGTCTCCTGGGTGGACTTGAGACAAGATCTGCTTCTGCGTGACCATTTGGGATAAGCACCTTGTTCAAGACCCCAAGGTTACAATCTGACGTTTTTTTTTTTTTTTTTTTTTTTTTTTTGGAGAAGGAAATAATTGATGTAAAACCTTTTTGTCCACTGTTTGAGATGGACCTTTCTGATCAGTTTTTTCATCAGTAGGGAATGAATTTCTTGGAACAACAGGAAGACTCACATTAGCCTAAATTATTCTTGGTCCAAAGTTCTCTGTCAGTCCATATCTTCCAAAAGATCAACTTGCAACCTGCAACTGCCATGGTGGGCAGCATGGTACTCACCTAACTTTATAAAGTATAACTCTTACCCACAAAGGTTAAAGTTTTAAAGGCTTCAAAAGCCTCAAAAGGCTTCAAAAATTAGGACTATACTTCCATTATGTGAGATGCAAATGTGCAGTCACCATATTTTCAATTGCAAGTAATTTCCAAATATATAGCTTGATCAGGATGATATCTGTGTAAAGAGACATGCCCCGGTGTAAAATGGAAGATCCAACATGGACCAGTCCTCAAATGCTGACAGTGTCTATTACACTGCCATCAAGACTGGACATCAGAGAACCTCAGGATTCTGGTTTGAGAGGACAACACAAGATCTGGCCTGATGTTATTTCATCCTCTGACTGCCAGTGTAACCACTCATTCTCACTGTCCTTGCTCAAGCATCTGCCGTGAACTTGAGCTCAGATTTCAGAAAGAGTGAGGGAAGTCCATGCCATGCCTGTCTTATGAAAAAAATGAGCCAAGAACACTAGACATTGCCAGACTGCCTCAGTGTGGTCCTTGTCCTGGCGTTCGATGCAGAGTGATCGTCCATCCGAGTGGGAGATGAAAGGAGGACAGGGTGGAAAATACTTTTTAAAGATCAAAGCCATGACGGACACTGCTCAGAGACTTGTGTTAGAAATAACTCTGTAATAGAGAAGTATAAGCACAAGCACAATAGCATAAAGGAAATACAGTGACGTCGACGTCACAGGAGGACAGAATTCCAAAGAAGAAAAAATGGGCAGACAAAGTCGAGTAGGCACTCAAAGTACAAAAACTGTAACCGTGAAGGGTTTTTAGTGTCTGCTTATTTAGGTAATAGTCACACCTGGGCAGTGTTCCTGCAACATCAGCTACTCGAGCAGTGTCCTCAAAAGTGTCTGTCATGAGAGAGAAGACATCAAAACTGAACACCTGAAAACAATGTCCAGAAAACACTTTTATACCACACACAAAATGATACATTCAAACATCCTTTTCTCAGGCAGAGAAAGAACTTTATCGATCATGTACTGAATGTGTTGACAATAAAAACATTTCAGTCAGTATCTGTTCTACTCCATTTGACACCCTGACAGACACCCCCTTAACAAACAACCCCTTACCTCATAGACGTGACACCCAGTATACTTAAATACAACAATATAACAAAAAGTAAGGAACTTGACTAAAGAAAAATTCAACTTATTCCTCGAAATGCAACAAAATGTGTCTCTGCCCATGTTTCAGACACTTTTTTGTGTCCATCATTCCGATTGAGGAATTCAAACAGTGTTTATCTAAATGCTAAGTAAGGTGATCGGATAGATCTATGCATTCATATGTTACAAGCCTAAAATCGGATACTAGCCATCCTCCAGTGTCTCTTCTTTATTTTAAAAGGCAGATTTAATATTTAGCGATTTCAGGTCCAAATTAGGACATGACGAGCACACCAAGCGTTGTGCCATGCTGCTCCCAGCCCCCAAAACAAGGCATCTGTGGATGAGGGTCCGAAGCAAGGACTGGTGGGACAGCATTTGTCCTGCATCATTTCACAGACGAGTGGAACAGTTTTAGAATGACACGACAGTCATTTATAACACTTATGACTCAACAACAACAGATTCTTCTGTTTGTCATACGTCACTGCACCATTTCTACGTCACTGGACATGCACGTAACTCTCTAGTTTCGATTTTCAATCCAATCAAGTGTTTACATGTCCTATGGAACAGATTAGAAAATGTTTAAACCACCCCTCACAATCTGAATGAAATTTCAATTGGATTTGGCCAATTCTTTCCAACTGACATGGATACATATGACTTTTGAATTTGGACTAGGCTAATGGTCCAATTACAAATGGATTATTAGGGTCCATGTAAATGCAGCTATTGTGTGTGTCCTATGTGTGTTTGAGTGATGATGGTGTCTCAGTGTGTGTTCATGTACCCCAAATGCACGTGTCTGGATAAAGTGCTCATCAAGCTTTCAGTAGGAAGTTCTTTAGTGCTACAGTAAACAGTTTATACCACAGCTACACTACAAATGAGCAGCATACCGTGACAAAACTAGATCTCTCCAATTCACAGAATGAGAATCCGTGCTCCCATTATAATCAACGAAGCGGTTTACACTGCAAGCTCACCGGAGATATATCAACTTGCAGAGTCGCTCTGTGGCTACTATTGGGTTGTGCGTGCCTTTTGCAAAAACACAAACAGATACAAATGTGAATTCTATTTTGCTGTTTTAAATGCAGTTCAAGGGTATTAATGCTCTGGGGAGGGTGCCAGTACAGCATCACACAAGGCAGTATTTGTTAGAGACAAACTGAAAGTGCATTGATAAATCGGTAACCCCCAAGATATGTGTCACCTAATGTTTTATTTAGTCCTAGTTTCTACTAACCTCTTTCTCCCTACTTCCCTTACAACCTTTATTAGGTTTTTTTTTAATTTATTTATTTATTTCCCCTCTAAACCAAGTATTTTACTAAAAAAAAGATTTTGTGCCCTGGAAGTGATTTTTTTCATATTTGTAAGAGCAATTTTGGTAACACTACAGTATAGGTGTTACGGAGCTGACGAGACGAGAGACGTGCGGAACCATGTGCGAGCTTTTATTAGGCAGAGACATGGTCATAACAGGCATGGTTCAAACAGTGGCAAACAGGTATAACACGGGCAAGACAAAGAGTAATCCTAGGGCAAGCGTGGGTCTTCGATCGGCGAACAATATCCAACAGGGCAAGGCAGAGAGATAATCCAATAACAAGAGCAATAGTCCAGGCGAGGTATAAACAGAGTCCGAAACAGCAGGCAAAGGGTTAATCCAAGATACACAGGCAGAAGATCAAAAACACAAGAAAACAGGCAAGGCAAGACTATGAAAACTAAGTGGGCTCCGTAGAGTAGCTTTTGCTAGGAGAGAGATATGTGCGTACAATACTCGGCCCTGACAGAGAGGAAGTCCAAGGCTTATAAAGTGTGTCTGATGGGATCAGCTGTGTAATCAATGCAATGTGTGATTGGTGACAGCTGTGATCAGTGCAGTGGATGATGGGAAATGCAGTCCGGGGGTGACGTGCAACAGTTAGTGTAGTGCAGGAGTCAATGTGGCGAACAAGTGACCTCTGGTGGTGAGTGAACGGAAGTGCATGGACCAGATTCGTGACAATAGGAACCAATTCTCACTATTAACTTGTTGCTTATTAGCATGCCTATTATTAACATATTGGCTGTTTGTTAGTGCTTATAAAGCACATATTCTGCATGACCATATTCTACATCCCTAATCCTAACCAATACCTAAACTTACTTTAACAACTACCTTACTATCGATAAGCAGCAAATTAGGAGTTTACTGAGGCAAAAGTTGTAGTTAACAGTTTGTTAATAGCGAGAAATTTTTATATTTAACTTATTAATTGCATCTGTGTTGTATCTGTAGCTTTAATTTCAAATACTTAAATTTAACCAATTAATTCCAAACACTTTACACTTTTACAAATAAAAATTGCTTAAAAAAGGAAGCCATTAATGGGTAGGGCTAATATATTTTAGTTCAATTCAATATATTATCAATTATTACTTTTGATATTGTTATAATGATTATTAATGTTGATTAACAGAATACGCATGTAAAAATTTTTTTGTCTTTGGGGAAACATTACATCATATTCTGGCTACACAGACAAACATATTGGTCTATGACTCTTGTCTAGTCTATTGCATGTTCTGCAAAAACTCCCGTTATTATCACTGAAGTCAATAAAATGAACAACGAAGTGCAGATATGATGTAAATATGAGTATTTGCATCATCTCTGCACTTCGTTGTTTAAGTTAAAAGAATCTGCGAGCATAAAGAATTCAGTGAGTGGGAACACACACACACACTCAACACAATTCAGGCATTTCAGTGCAGACTAATCAAAATGCGTCTGATTGGCTATTGCATTCATATGCTCAACAGTTTGGTTATAATGCTCAAAGTCGCAAAAAACAAAGTGTTAAAAAAACAATCTGATGTCGGCGCTGATAGCCTCGTGGGCAGCGCGTCAACATGCACTGCAGCTGCGCTTCGGGCGTCTCGAGTTTGAGTCCCAGCTCGCAGACCTTTTCCGATCCTGTCCCCCCTCTCTCTCTCTCTCTCTCCCACTTCGCTTCCTGTCAACTTTGATCTGTCCTATCAAAATTAAAGGCAAAAACGCCAAACATAAATCTTAAAAAAAAAAACAAAAAAAAAAAAACAAAACAAAACAAAACTAAACAAACAAAAAAAACACTCTGATGTAACGGGTTTTTTTTTACCCCTTTCTTTCTAATTTTTTGGGTATTTTTGTGCATTTTGGTGGCATTTTTGCCCCTGTTAACTTCCAACCCTGCTACCTGTAGTATCTGAGTACAATATTTTAAAATTTATTTAACCAACATAACAAAAAAATATTATCACATGAATGCACTTCAGTCTTCAGGCTCAGGAGTACAGTTCTCTTCTTCTGCAGCAATGAAAACTGCCACAGGCGCTCCTGAGCTGGCCTGCCAGACATTAAAAAAGTCCCTTTAACAAACTGTTATAAAACACAATGTGCCAGACTTATGCCATATGTTAAGAGGCATTCTTTCAGGTGCATTTTCAAGGAAAATACTGTTGAAATGTGTCAACGGCCAACACAAACAGCTCCTAGTACAATTTACACACAGTGTTCTATGTGAACCTCAATGAGAAATGAGTACTGCATCTCACTTTTTAAATTTGCAAAAACTAATTTAATGCTGAAGTGCATCATTCAGTTTTTTTTTTTCAACCCCACTTTAATATGCAAAAACAATTAAAACCAAACCATTTGTGGTTTGATTTTCCTGAAAAGTGTAAACACTGTGGTGCTATCAAAACAATACTCTGTTTATATAAGCATCTCAACAAGAGGTTGCACTACAAATACTAATTACGCATCACATTGACAGACTGGATTGTAAATTATCCGATGTGCTCTGTTTTCTCCATCAGAAAAATATTCAGTCAGTAATACTTAGCGTATGTACTCACTCATATGACAAGAACTGTTGTGGCAGGACCGTTTTTCAGCTTTACCATGTGCTGTGACGTGGCTTCATGTTAAAAAAAAATAATAATAAATAAATAAATAAATAAATAAAAGAACAGACATTGCTCTCTTGTGATCTTGTCACCTGATTTAAACAATATCCCATGAAATACTTCACTTGGAATCTCTTGTTTCTCTGCTCAAATACTCTCAACACATCTTTCCCCTGCTCTCCTCTGGGACAAACTGAAAAACTGATTTGACAATATAGAACCAACATTTTGGTGTCCTATTTGTTGTTTTGTGACAGAATTTTAATATATCAGCAGGTAATTTCCTCTGTGACATTCCCATTTCTGGTGAGGATCTATTCGCATCTCCAGGCTTGTAGAATAAACATCCTTCACCTCCCTGATTAGCTTCAATTTGCATATTACATTACTCCCACAACAGTCTGGGAGGGCCAAGACTTGAATCCTCTGATATGCAAGTACTTTGGGCAATTCATTTGTAAAGAATCAGGAGGGAAAAAAAAAATCACTTTAGTTACCATTACAGCAGTTCAGAACATTCTCTTTACTTTCTAAATAATTCATTATACTTATGATCAAAGTTATTCCTTTATCTAATATTAGCCATGCTGATGCAACTTTGATTCCTATATAATCTAATTATCAGGGCTGGCATCTCTGTCTTTTCCATCTTATAACCTATGCCCTCTTATTTAAATGTCAGCACCGCCTCTGATAGCACAAATTTAGTCTTCAATAAGGTTATTTGAACAGCTGTGCGTTCTATGTATTAGGCATTTTACTGTACAGTGGTTACTATAGCAACAAGAAAATAAGAAGACAAAGTGCTATGATCCAAGCAGCAGAAAATGACAAGCTCTCTAAAAGCAGCACTGGGAGGGGGTGATGTTGTTGGGGTAAGTATGTGTGTGGTGGAGAGATCTCATTGTACGCATGTGTGTACTGGAGGATGATAGGGTAGTATTACATGTATTGCTAGGTATGAATATGTTGGGTGATATTAGGCTTCATATAGATGTTGGGGTCGATTGTGTTGGGGTATCTGAACAGGCAATTATGAGAGAAAAAGAATATGGAAGATGAGAGAGGATGTGAAATAAACGAGGGGAAAGAGAAAAAGAAAGAATGCACCGTGATTAGAGGAAAGGCAAAACAAATAATAGGATGGTTGTAACCTGCTGTTAACTTTGGGCAGATACAGCTCTGATTCTAACAACCAATCAATGTCTAATGACCACTTTGACAGTCTAAATAAGACAACACACCACCTTATGTTTCCCATGGCATTTTGTGCAATTAACTAAACTAACAGTTAAAACACGCTGCGTGCAATGCCAAAAAGTAGGCACGCTCAATGACATCATGTCTCTGAGCTCCACGAGCCAAACTGTGAGGTCTGCCGGTAATGACCACTTGTTTTTCCTGTCTCAGCGTCTACCAGACACCTCAGAGACATATCGGATGCTGCAAAAATAGGCAAGATACTTGATATTCTCCCAGCTAACCACTGCAGAGATGGTCATTTTCTAAAGAACTGTTGCGCAAGTCTGCCAATGTCTAAAAGACACAGGGCTGAGGGGGCAGTAAAGCACTGCTTTCAGCCTGAGAGAAGGTGTGATGATGCCTTATTATTCTACAACATGTCTCCTCGCTTCATATCTCTCCATTTTTGCTTTGTTTGCTCTGCTGTTTGGGAAGTACAGCGAGGGCACTCAGTTGATATGGTCCGAGGAAGGCAAGCTTCCTGTGGGAAAACACGAGGATCATTTCCCTTTATACAGCCATTGATATTACACTCCTCACACCACTTGAACCATGACTCCTTCCTGTTCTCTACAATCCTCTAAATCTATTCTTCATCTCCTCACTCTTGTTTTAACAATTAAGTGCTCTTAGAAGTCTCCGTCTTTCCATTAATTCATCAATCTACAGGGAAGGGAATGTGAGAGGGAAAAAAAGGACAACGGCACGGAGAAAAAAGCGCGGTTGTGGAAGGAAGCGGCAGCTAATTTGAAGCTGTATCTAAACAAACACTCAATATGTCTGTGAAGGATTTTATTCAGCCAGTAGAAGTCGAGAGGACTTCATTTTCACAGCTCACACTGCCTTGTTTGATATGAGGTACATGCTCTATTTAAGCAATTCACACATTTAAAATCATCCTGGATGTTTCCTTACTGGAAATGTGAATTTGAGCCAAAAGAAAAATGTGATGATGGCGCAAAGCATCACAAAATTGAACTGAAAGCAAACGTGCTCAGAAATATGTGCTTTAACACCACAGTAAAAACGGTCAATTCACCCAGTGCAGTCAACTAGTACATTAAGGGAGTATCAACCATTTGCAACGTTACACAGCAGGTATAGAGGCCTGCAGGAATGAGTCCTATAAAAACCCAGAAACATGTTAGCATTTTTGAACTTACAGTTTCAATGCCCCCTAAGTCAAAGGGTTTTTTAAATGGGTTTTCGGTGAAATGCCTGAATTCAAGTCTGTGGTTAACACAAGCTCAAGATATTTTCACATTTATTCTACAACGTAAAACACATCAGTAACACTGCACTTGTGATTTTGTAAAAAAGACTAACAAGTGTCTAAATGGGACTAGAGAGGTTGTTGGAGACTAATGGGACTAGAGAGGTTTTTTTTTTTTTAATTATCTTAAAAATAAAATGTGTAAATAACCATATACTTGGGAGCATAAAGCTTATTTTCTGCAATAATTCAAAAGCCAATGGGAAAATACTATTGGCTTTTTGTCGACAGAGCCAGGGTGATGCTAACTTCTTTTCTGCATGCACATACTATGAACTTACTATAGTAATTACATTAAGTAATAACCCTATAACTACTGCTAAACCTATGTAGTTACCTTATATTATATTACTTAACCTTGGTAACTGCACTGTAAGTTCACCTACTGTAAAACAAAGGGCAACCCGTGTTTCAAAGCATACTGTAGCATCAATCTTCAAAAGACTTTTGCAGTCCTTAGGAGCTGGTATAAAAGCAAGGGCAGGGAATTACTGCTTACATTCTGTGTTCTTCACCGCTTGTCATGTATACACACTTCCGTCCTGAAACTGTTGGCCCGGAACTGTGCATGCTGCAGCATTGTAAATGGATGTGTCTCAGTTGTACAATCATATTGATCGGTGAGACAAGACAAGTGCTTTATAAGAGCATGGCCTCATGGACTCTATAAAGAAGGATTTGGCTATACACCTACATTCAGAACAATCTGTAATTTGTTTTAGAACAATATTGTGGACAAGCAGTCTGGATGAAGGGTGAAGGAAGTCTATGTGAAATAAAGTCTTCATTAAATGTGAAGGGCTTGCAGTCTTACAACTGTGTTCCAGTCTTTATTTAACACACACCTGACATCTAAACAATTTGTTAAATTACCATTATAGGCATATTACAGGTTCAGTCCTCTTGAGTAACCCAAGGTTAAGCATCTTTATCATGAACACGATGTGTATGTCAAGGATCAGCCCTTGGAGGATTTCAACTTACCACCTTTCTGCTCCACAGAGATCTTTAACACCAGCCTCAACATCTTTACACCAGCCTTTTCTCAGGAAACAGAGTCTCACAGAATCATGATGTATGACCATACCCAAGCGTCAAACACCAGATGAAGCCACTGACGACTTGAGGTTGGGATTAGCAAATTCCAAGTCCAGCGAGGCGAACAAAGTCTACCTGCCACCAGCAAATGTCCAATATTATTATAGCCAAAGGTGCATCAGTTACTATTTGTTACCTGAGTGCGGAGGATTTCTCCTTTGGTCAGCTGCATGTCTCCCGTCAGCTCCTTGACAGCGATGCCCAGAGGCTCCAATCGCTTACTGAAGTAATTAGTCATCTCAGCAGCCAGGGCCTTCATCGGAGCCACATATACAATCTATAGAGGCAGGAAAGAGAGACAGGACACGCTCATGATAAATGACAAAACACCACAGTACCATTTGTTCCCTGGCAACCAAATAACAATTTACAAAGAAATATGAAGCTGGCTGCTTAAAGTAAGAGTTTAATGGTGATGTATGAAGACTGTCTATCATCGTTGAAGCTGACATGTATGTATGTGAAAATGCACTTCACGAGACAATGCATCCGTTTACATCTCCAAACTATGGTAAAACTTCTTGACACATATTTAATGTGAAAGTCTATCCTTGCTTGACATAAACTAAACAAACGCATCCAATCAGGTCATGTTGTACCTGAGGCATAAGGACTGGTGCGGAAATGAATTATTGGCTGCCAGAAAGCCAACAGCTCACTCAACAATATTGTCTCTGCGACTGTCTGTTTACCTTAAACTGATCCTTGCGGATGACTCCCCCAGGCTGCAGGTGTTGGCGGATCTCGTGTAGGATGGTGAGCATGGCGATGTTGGTTTTGCCGGCACCGGTGGGGGCGCAGATGAGCAGGTTTTCATTGGTATTGTAAGCCGTCTCGAACACTATAGACTGAATTCTGTTCAACCTCTTCATGCCCTTGAACGCCAACTGGCCAATCTGCAAACATACAAGGAACATTTCAGTGGCCCAATGACAACAAGAACTTGGTCTTGAGATCTCGAAAAGGCGTAAACCTGTTCAATGCAAGACTATGTGTAGCAGATGTGGTGTGATGGAGACACATATGGTCAAAGTGACAGGGCACCAGGAGCCAAAACGTAATGAAGCCATTTTAACGCGCAGCTAATGAGAGACTCCGGTCTCCCACAAGGCAATCATCCGTGGCTTTATCTAAACTAATCAATCACTGTAAGCCGGAGTCAAAGGATACTGAACCCAAAGCAGTGTTGGCCGAAAAGATACTTTACTGATGCTTTCAGATCAAGTGCTTCTCCGTGAGAGACTGTTGGGACTTCAATACCTTTATGAATGGCTGAGCGTGTACGGAGGGCTTGGAGAGCTCAAACATTAAAACCTTGCAAAAGGCCACCAGGACTATGGAGAGGGAAACTCTCTGAGCGATGTCAAGAGCTGTCAATCAATCCGCCCATTCTGGCCAGCTCTGCAGTAACATCACATTGAGGGTGACAGCCATCCATCTCGACAGAGTTCCGATAAGAGATGAAAAGCCACCTAGTACTTTAGCGCTACTGCTGAGTACGATTGTTTTCACTACCGCCATCATTAAAGTAGAGTGGGAAGTTACGAATTTATTATATCAAAAAGGGGCCAGGAAAGTACAAAAATCAAATCAAAGCACGATGAGTAAAACAAATCTAGAACTGTTCTAATTATTTCTCTCTTTCTGTCTGCCGTCTTCAGGATTCTGCATCCCTCATTCCTGTGTCGGTGTCTTGGATCAGGGGATCAGGACTCATTAACAATGCTATCGGTCTCTTCTTTTACCGTTCTGCTCTGGCACGCTTTAAATTAAAAGAAAAACAATTAGGCTGAGAGAGTTATTATAGGGGTCTGATCTGATTTAAAGTCAAGACTGAAAAGCCAAAGGGATTATTAATAGCTGAAATACGCTTCGAAGCACAGCAGTAAAGATGTGACTGTATAAGGATCTTCTGATAGATGGGCAGAAGAGCCGTGGAATGTTCTGCAGCTGTGATCTTCATTACAGCAGTAAGGAGTTTGTCTAGTGGACTTGTATGCACATGTGTCATGCAGCACAGTATTTACAAACTATTTTTATTTTGGAAAGGTAAAGCAGAATATTTAACAAAAAGAAATGTATGGCTAGAATTTATTTTAACCATTGACAATTGACTGTGTCAAATGAAAAGTGGCTGTTCCATACTCCCATCCTGAAGGAAGTTTATTCTCAGGAACATACTGACTCATTCCAATTGTAACATTATTTTTTTCCCCCAAATCAATCAATACTTGGTATTAGACATTATTTTGGAGATTATTGGTCACCAAACAGTTGCTGGTAGCCACTGACTTTCATAGTATGATTTGGAACAACATGAGGGTGAGTAAATGATGAAAGAATTTATTTTTGATTGAACTATCCCTTTAACCTCCAAAATTACTTCATTGCCAAAATTTTGGCTACTGAAGACAGTACATGCAGACTGCTTTACATGCAGTATCCAAAAACAGTGTCTAAATAGCTATTTGGAATTGATTAACCAATAGCCCACAAAGCCTAGGTGATGTCAGATGAGGTGGACCAAGTTTCACATTTTGAACTACACCATTTGGAATAAATAATTTCTAGTAGAGTATCACAAACAAGACCTCAGCTAAAAAATATACACTTGTACCCACAAATAAGGGCATGATGAAGTTTGATCTAAATTAAAACGGTTTAAAATTTTCTGTAGATTTTTTTAAACCTAGTTTCCAACACAGACAACACTTTAAAGCATCATAGGAATGATGCAAATTCCATTCCTTCTAAGATACCGTCAGATGTGGTCAAACACTAGAGAAGCATAATATGCATGTTTCACATGTACAGAAAAAACAATCCCTGAATGCATTGTGAACAGCTCAATGAGAAAAATATTGTTATTGAGTTGCCACCTATGAAGAATGCCCAAATCAGCCAATTGCAAGGTTCCATTTCAGTTTCTGCATTAATAGGTAGCAGCCTAAGTAGGCAGTAAACAGGCAAGGCAGCTCACTAGGTTTTGAAACGGAGCTCAGCTTCATCAGCTTTAATGGCCCAATTGGAGCCAATTACAAAAAAAATAAAAAAAATAATAATGCTTCCAGAAAGCTGTTAACGCTTCATTGGGGGTGGGTGTTTCCATATAACATCACCGTCTGCTGAGTGCCACGTGTTCTCCGAAAAACAGGAGGAGAAGTTGTATTCCTCTACGCCTCCCATCAGGATGGCAGCATCAGCCCCAGCCGGTCCGACCCATTATATTCCCAGGGTGGGTCTTCAGAGGACCAACTTATAAATATTCATAGGTAATTAGGAGCTCTCTTCCTATCCGACTGAACGGTTGTATCACCAAGGTAACCAAACTGCTGCACTTGTTTTAAGAGCCCCCTTCATTTTGATTTATCAGCTTTGTCTGTAAAGGACTGCCAGTGTCCCCGCACACCTTAAACATGCAAATGAATGCAAATGTATGCGTGCCCCAACATTCACCTCCAAGTAATGCGTACATGTAGCAAATATGGAGTTGTCATTACTTAATGATCTCGCAAAATGTCTCGCATTCGGTTATTTTCCTTTGAAGTGTACTCAGTGTTGTGATGAATGCTCGTCAAAGGACATGAAAACGTGATTTGGGTCAGGGTGGTCCCCCACGTGCTATTGTAAACTCCGCATGACAATGTAGCCCTGAGGTAATCCATCAGCCAGCCCATACAGTGTACGACACCTTTTAAAACAAGTCGCAAACTCGCAGTCAGCTGTACGTCAAAAGAGGGTTTTTAATCTCTCTTTAGTGGCTGCAGAAATAGCGGCAGTAAACGGGACTTTTCATCACAGTGTGTGAGTGGAGTGATTGCCACACTGACGGCCCATTTCAGCTCGTTGAGTTTTAGGATCGGGGGTAAATCTAACACCATCAGACCAGGCTCCCATTCAGAACTTCAAGTGGCTGAATTAATTTGCTCCTGAAAGCACAATCTCGGCTTTACTCCACTCTGTCTAAAACTTAAAAGTCCATGTTTTTTTCAAAGTTTTCCTTTTTTTCTTTCTTTTTTTTTTTTCATATGATGAATCATACTCAAAAACACCAGCAATTTGTATTAAGTAAGTAAAAAGGATCAATTTTGTATTCTCCCACTGGACCAGCACTGGCTTACATCACCAAAGTGTGAGTTTGGGATTAGAATAATTCTTGTCCTAATAGGGGACTGCTTTCACCAACCTCATCTACAACTTGCATCCACAAAAAAACTGCATGTTAAACCTTACACTCTTAAAAATAAAGGTGCTTCATGATGCCATAGAAGAACCTTTTTGTCTAAATGGTTCCATAAAGAACCTTTAACATCTGAAGAACCTTTCTGTTTCACAAAAGTTTCTTTGCGGCAAATAAGGTTCTTCAGATTATAAAAAGGTAAGCAAGAGATGGTTTTTTAAAGAACCTTTAACTGAATGGTTCTTCGTGGATCCAAAAATGGTTCTTCTATGGCATAGGTCACTAACAGGCGGACCGCGGTCCGGGTCCGGACCCAGAAGCCATCCCATACGGACCCGGACCAACAGAAGGTTAAGATTTAAAACCTGACGGGGCACTTCTATTTCAACCGCCGCAGCTTTTGTAGTCTCTACGGTAGTGGTTGTGGGCTCGCCAACTGGCGGACTGCGGTCCGAATCCGTGAAGGCTTTTGACATAATGCAGCATTTCCCAATCCCAGGCCTCGCTGGACATCACCGGATATTCCGCTATGAATTCAGTTCGAAACGAGTGTATCCATTCAAAGGTCATTAAAGTGTACGAGACGTGAATTTAAATTGTATTTATTTACAGAGGTATATGATGTCACACTCGTCTGTGTGTGAAGACGCTGGAAGCGGTGCAGGGCAAGTAAACTTCAAAGGATTTCCCCTGCTCAGGGAATAGGGAACAATGAACACTGTGTAGGGATCATATCAATGGGAACACAGTTTATGCACGTATCTCACGTCTAACGAGCTGGTTATCTGAATCAGGTGTGTTAACTAAGGGAGACATGCAAAATATGTAGAGCGGGGAGCGCGAGGACTGGGATTGGGAACCGCTGACATAAATAAATACCAAACGCTAATTTTTAAGAAATCTAATTTATATCAAGCACATCAAGGTCAGCTTTAGAGCCGTTTGGGTGCAGTCGTGCGTGCAGCGATGAGAGCAGAGAGCGGCGTGCAGACAGATTAAACTTTCAGTGAGTGAAAAACAATGGCATTTTCAAAAATTAGGAAAGCTGACAGGTCCTTAAAAAGTCTTAAATGGTACAAGAAAGTCTTAATTATGATTTCAGGAGATTTTAAATGTGGGGACTGAAAGACAAAAATTGCGATTAAACTTAAAAAGGCTGTCACTGAATAAATATGAGCGTTGCACATTTCAAAGTCAGTTGCTGTGCTGCTTTGTGGAGTCTGTCTCTCAGTGAAACATATTTATATGTTATTTAATTAATATAATACTTGATTGTTTTTGCGAAAACCTGTATCTGAACTGTAAATCATGCTTTTTACAGTCATTTTAATTTTTTTTTTTAATTTTTTTGTGCAGGTCTTTAAAAGTCTTGAATTTAAGCTTAAATATCATGCAGACACCCTGGCCTGGCAAAAACAATCAATTGTTTTTTATATATAATTGTCCGGACCTCGGCTGGTGGGGAGGGTTCATTACTGGACCTCAAGCCGATTTAGTTGAAGACCCCTGTTCTATGGCATCGCTTGAAGAACCTTTTGAAGCACCTTTATTTTTAAAAGTGTATTCTATATTTAAAACATTTTAGACAGTCAAAACAAGTAAAAAATCAGCGATTAAATAAAAAGAAACTAATTACAAGCAATAGGACAAAAAAAAAAAAAAAAACTACAGTAGAACAAATAAATAAGAAATGCTACATGCATTGTATAAAGTAATCAAATTTATAAAAATACTGCATATTCTCCACTGTGTAAATATATATATATATATATATATATATATATATATATATATATATATATATATATATATATATATATATAAAATTATATATTCTTATTAAAGTTACAAAAGTGATTTAGTCAAGAGCAGTGAGAGGCTTTCTCTTTTGTTGTTTGATTAACATGAATGACAGACAGCAGGAATATTAGACTGCTATCACTTTAAGAGCTGCCCAGATCCAATATACTGTCACACGTTTTCTTTCTCAGCTGTTTGCTTTCACTTAAGACCTATATTACTGTGTTTATGAGGAAACGTGCAAAGACGGGCATATTGACACATGTGTGTATTTAAGGTTTATAAAGGCCTATAAATTGGCAAAAATAACTTCAATACTCAATAATCCTGCAATCTATGAGATGGCTTCACGTGCACACGCCTCTCTGACAGTGCTCAGAAACAGTCTCTCAAACAGCGCATGCATATAGTGAAATGAGTTCTCTTTCACTGATGATCGCGTTTCAACGGCTTGAAAAAACGGCTTGCCCTTTCTGCTGAGTATTGCGTTATTTAAGCCTGTTTAACCCTGTTATTAAGATGCTTTTTGTCAAGCTGGTCGCAAGTGGACAGCACTAAAAACAGGTGTAAACAGAGTCTAATATTTTGAGCTTTGAGTCTATTTTGAAAATGCATAACCAGGCCTAATACGTAATCACTCTTGTACCTGTTGTGAGAAAGTGCACCAAAATAAGCAATTCTAACGTCACTGTACACAAAAACACATTAAGGACTTAATCACTGCTGCTTTCTATATTCTTTTCATTCACTTCCTTTGTCAATCACCAGTAATCCTCCAAACATAGGTTTGTTCAATCAACGTTACTGAGAAAGCTCAAAGATATAATTATCATTTGCAAGCAGTCATGTGAGTGCTGCATTCTGCACTGCTGTGAAAGTGAAGTAGAATATAATGAAATAAGAGGGGAGTGTCTCGAGGAATTCAGTAGTGGTCAGTAGGGCTGTCAAAAAAAAACAAAAAAAAAAAAAAAAAAAAAAAAATCAAATTTCGAATATTCGTCGAATTTAAAATAAAAATCCACATTCGAATGCAAAACGTTGCATTCGAATTTTTGGGGTGCGTCAGCCAGGCAGCCTTATCTGGTGCACGAGATGCGATGAAGATGTAGGTAGGTATCATTGCATTTTAATGCTTTTTTTAGCCTATCCAGTTGAACCCACTGGATACGTTGTTCATTTAAAATACTGCGGAAAAAGAGAACATCAATGCGGAGATGATGTTGTTTACGTCAAAACTGGAACCAAGCCATTCACACAGAACGCATATTTATCACAATTTTCTAGAGGGACATCTATCACCGTTGCACTCGCGTCTCGCAAAAGAGAGTCTGATATTTAGAAAGCCATTTAAAATTATTGTAAGTTCAACTTTGAAAAAACATGTCTCAAAACTATGGCGGGACGGGTCTCTCCCCATTCCACTGCATCTCATGTTTTTAAATGAAAAAAGTAACGTTACTCTTTGTGATTGGTTATCCGTGCTTTGTATTAAACTTGTATACATGATGCTGTTTTGTTTCTAATTGTTTAAGCAACTTAATTATTTAAGGTTAAACATTATTTTAAACATTATGCACATTTTTCAAAGATAGTCGTGTTATTGCGTTGAACTGTGGATTAGTAATATTTTGCTAGATGCACCCTCTTGCGGCCTCAGGAGAGAAGCCAAAAGCTTTTTTCCCCCCTAACTGAAATTATGACTTTTAAATTCGAATATAATTCGAATTTTGATAATATTTAAGTACAAAATTCGAATTTAGTTTTTCAGCCATTTTGACAGCCCTAGTGGTCAGAGGAAATATATCTAAAGTTCATTTTAATACCAAGTGGTAAAAGTATTTGTCTTGGCTGACCACTTGTGATCGTATAACTGAAAACACATTTTAAAGTGGAAACAGGGCCATAGTAAGATGCTAAGTGCAACATGTTAACATTAAACTCCACTGAAACTCCACGTCTCCAATGCATTTTATTCTTTGCAAGCGTGTGCAGATGGTACAGCCAGGAACAGCATAAAGGTTTGATAGACTTAGTCGTGTTTGTTGTTTATGTCATATATGGCAAAAACAGTATCTATCCTACTTTACTGTTACCTGCAAACCAAAAATTCACAGCAAACAGGCATAAAGGCCCGTTCACACCAGGTACGAAAACTATACATTTTTAATAATCGTTCTAATTCCATGAGAATAGGGAAGTTGACAGCTATAATGATAATGACAGTGCAGCTTGATATCACTGGAATCAGTTTGAGAACTATTTTTTACCAGCTGATAAAGAATAAATACACTGACAGCCTATTAGAACCTAACTGTCTTTAAAGATCTTGAGCATTTAAAGTGGCAGACGACAATACTGCAGTGGTGTGCTTATAATAAGCACAATGTTACTGTGATTTTGGTGTGGACGCTCCTAAAGTTATTGTTATAGTTATCTGTATAGTTCACATTCTTGGTCCTTAACTGACATTAAAAAGTTGGTGGGTCATGCATGCTTAACTTCTTGACATCAGAAATTCATGTTTGCATTCCAGTTCCAATCAAAGTTCTTTTTCTAAAATGTTAAAAAAAAAAAAAAAAAAAAAACATCATAAAAAAGCTCTTTTTCTGACTGCAGATAAACTTTTCAGTTCTGAAATTTACATTTACATTTATGCATTTAGCAGACGCTTTTATCCAAAGCAACTTACAGTGCATTCAAGCTATACATTTTTTTTTTTTTTATCAGTATGTGTGTTCCCTGGGAAATGAACCCATGACCTTTTGCGCTGCTAACGCAATGCTCTACCACTGAGCCACAGAAATTATTTATAGTACATCACGTTTTTCATCTCAAAAGATCTCACATGTGACTTGACCCTTTTAAAACAAATTATATATGCTCTGCTTCTTGTATACTTGTGTACTTATTCCATCAAAATGTACCAATCGGACGTACTGCGGCAATGGCATGGTTTTCAGGACAGCGATTCGTTCTACTCCTACACGAACTAGTGCTCAAGATGCTCGCAGTCTGTGCCCAGAGCACCCTTAACACTTTCAGTCTGACGGTTTCACAGCGTTTCTTAGCAGTGCCGGTGAGCAAAACCAATATCAGCGGGGAGCCAGCAATTCACTTGACCACATTTCCCTCTCTCCGACGCAGGGAACAAAAGCACATTTCTTTAGGCGTGCTAAATATATCTGCAGATATTATGATGATATAATCAAATGAGTGAAAGTGGATGAAAGTTGTCTTTACAGGACATATGGCGAGTGCACGGTGCTAAGTAACAGCTCTAAAACTGTGGGCAGCCGGAGATCTGACCACCTGTACGTGGGGGGAGGAGAGAGTCCACAGTGAGTCCGATGGATCCTGACAGTCTAATTAACTCTGTGGATGAAGGGCCCTCAGCCATATGTGCTGACTGGGTGAGCTGGGAACACGGCAGAAACTCACCCGTGACTTTAAACACACTAATTGGACCAACATAGCCCCCAGCAATCATTTCACAGCAACATCTAAATACCTGTACCGTCTCGCATGGATTTTTTGACTGTCCTGGTTTTAAAAAGCTATGAGCAAAAAAACGCACAGCGCTCAGTAGAAAGGCAGCGGTAGCCTGCTTGCTTATCTTAAAGTCTGCGTTTATACGTGCATATGCATGCACATTTTTTGTCGAAGCTGCCTCAATAATTAAATTCACAGCACTGGTAATAGAAAGCTAAAAGATATAATTGTCATTTGCACGCTATCCGTTTAATTACTTTTTGGTTCCATTTCATTCCATTTGAACTGACAGCATGATCAAGTTTTAATTGTTAGTTTTAGCAAACAGCTTATCTGCCCGCCTCGAGCCCACACGCCATAAAATTACCCGCTCCAGAGATACAAACACAAACGCACACATACACACACAACAAACTCAAGCACGTTTATTCAAACAACACCTCGCACACCTACGAGCAAAAGTATCTGATAAATGACAGGCGCAGCACCAGCAACTAGGAGGGCCATTTATTTCTCTTGAGCAGAGCTGCTGGAAGAGGTATGGAGAAACAAAGTGAGGGGATAAGAAAAAAGGATGGGAAAAAAATGAGAGGTCAATTGTCCAAAACGTAAATGTAGGGGGGGGGGCGGTGTTCTTAAACTCTGTTCACGGCCCTCAAGCTCCGCCCATTAAAAAGTGATCTCTAATGTAATGCTAGGAATCATGGGGGATTAATCAGTGATGTTTCTCTGTTTCGGTGTGTACTATGAGCAGACTGCAAACTCCTGAGCAGAGATGTTTACTATTCCACACGGCTAATGAAGAGAACGCTTAGAATTTGATTCATGCTTGTAACCTGACTCACATCACTGAAGATATCTGTAATGCACTGCAATGCTAATATAGTTGGAAAAAATAATAATCGGGGTCCAAGTACAAATAGCTCATGTAGATGAGTAGGTGATACAATGTCAGTATCTCGAATCTTTACTCATATTGCAAATTCGGGTTTGATGAAGCTCACAAAAATACATGCTATTTCCAAAAGATACAACTGAGGAAATATTCAGTTATTCCCATTCATGTAAAATGATTGGACATAAAAAGATTTCTTAATGGACAATGCTAGTATTACAGCATTTATTTGTCATTCACAATCACAAATAAATCGCTGATTGTTAAGCATTTGCTCTTATCCTCAACCATCAGAACAAAAAAGAATACAAAAAAAAAAAAACATTTCTGATAAGTCAGGGCTATCTACATATACCTAATTTTGTGTGCAATCAGCTAGAGGCCTAAAATGAGTTTGGAAAAAGCAGGTTTTAAAAAAAAAAAAAAATTGTTTCTAATTTTTGTTTCCTTTCAATTCCAGAGTAAAAGGCAAATGATCCTATTATAGCAACATCAGATGTTGGGACCATCGTGTTAAGTTTGATACATTTTGAAGAATAATGTATTATTGAACACAACTACCACTTTCATGGATTTTTTTGTTAAAATAATCTATGTGACATCAGTGGTTCAACCTTAATTTTATGAAAACTAAAATAATGACTGTATTCAACAATTTCTTCTCTTCCGTGTCAGTCTTCGACGCATGTTCACGAGAGTATCACAACGCATGCAAGCAGAGCATCAAGAGCCGGGGTTCTGACGTAGTTTGTCCATCTCTCTTAGTTCATCATCTGTATATTCTGGTTTGAATAAGACAGACTGGGCAAAAACTTGCAAGCCATCCTCTCTGTCGAAATCTTCAGGCATGTTTGAAGTAATTTTCAGACATGTAAAAAGTACTCTCGTCGTTTCATAAAATTACGGTTGAACCACTGATGTCACATTGACTATTTTAACAATGTCCTTACTACCTTTGTGGGCCTTGAATGTGCCGGTTGTGTTTCTGTCTGTGGAGGGTCAGAAAGCTCTTGGATTTCATCAAAAATATCTTAATTTGTGTTCTGAAGATGAACGAAGGTCTTACGGGTTTGGAACGACATGAGGGTGAGTAAATAATGACAGAATTTTCATTTTTTTGGGTGAACTAACCCTTTAATAGGTCATGTGAATTCAAAATTTTTTTGTGCAAGTTTTATAGATTTTGAGTATGTTTGCGACAGTGTAAAAAAGGTTTACATTGAATAAATAAAGCCTGGTTTAGCGTTAGTGTCACGTGAACATCTCACACATTGGGAATAAATTACAAAACGAACGTACGACAGAAAATTGGCCGTACGGTCGTTTCAACGCAAAACTTGGAATTTATCAATATGGACGTGAGCGGTGGCTACGATCAAATCTCACGTCTGGTCTCAGCTCGTGTACGCAAGTTTTTGAGTTATTTGAACTGCATACAGCATAGTAAATCTGGTGGAGAATTGTAGAAAGACAGCATTTTGTTCATTTAGGTTATTTTCCTGACCTTCAACCGAAGCTCACTAGTCGATCGTTAACCAGTAAGATTAGAATTTTTTTTTTTGTTTGTTTTGTTTTGTTTTGTTTTATACGGGGCTTTAGCTTTATATGCGCGAATAGCAGCGTAAACAGACCATGAGGATTCAATCATCGCATCATGCACCTGCAGCACTTCTGTGAACGGAGAAAAGTCTATGAAAGGAATAAAATAAAAAGGACGACAAAATATACAAGCTATAATATAATTATCAGATAAACAAAAGGAAAATGCTAGTTTTTGTGACACTCTTAATGCATTTTATTTTTATGCATTTCTTTATATCTTTATCTGATTTTATTCATCGGATTGCGCTGGCGCCTCACACACATACTAACAACATTAGCGTTGCTTGACATTTCAGCTATTCATCATCAAACTAAAATGCAGTCAACCAAATATAACAGTTACGCTGTTTATTTTAAAAGATCCACTGTGAAATCAGCGTGCAGCGCCCAAACAAACATTTTTACGCATGTGAAGGATTTTACGCGAATATTGAACATGACTGAAGTATAAAGCCATGTTTAGGCTACATAATAAATAATAGTTTAACAACCAAATAATACAAATATTGCAAAAATGGAAGCATTTGGATTCTTGTCGAATGAGAGAGGATCATGAGTGTAATGCCGTTTCAGCTTTGCTTGACATTTGTGTGCTGTTTATAATAAATGCCAGCTTATAGCGTGATTTTTTTAATATTATAGTTTAATATATAACTTTATAGCTGCTTATTTTGTCATTCTTGTTCGTTAAATGTAAAGGATTTGTATTGGACTGAAAGTAACTAAATAGGCTAAATAATGTTTATGTTTGTAAAGGTTTCCTTAAATTTACCGGTATTTAATATACATAAAAAAAATATTGTAATTCTTTGCAGTTACAAGGGTAGCGTGTTTTTGGAATAAGATCAATTTCTCTTTCAAGAGATTACTTCCTCTTTTTGACCGGGTTTTGTTTCTCCTTGTCGTTAACTCTAGGGGCAAGGCTTCTAAACCGGTTTTTAGGGGTGTGATATTCAAATGACGATTTTTTTCAGCTGCCACATTTATCAACATACGATCATTCGTACGATGAGATTGGCGGCATACGAATATTTCATGAATCACACATGAACTCTGTCGTAAGTTGATTTGTGCGCACGGATCTGCGCTCGTTTCTACGTTAGATTGATAAATGAGGCCCAGTGTGCTCAAGATACAGAACATCATACAGTGAATTATGTGTGCTATTCAACCTCGCTACTCTCAATACCACAGCGCAGCCCACAAAAGGTATCTGACCCATGTGAATTCTACACAGAATGCTGTATTTTAAATGTAAGAGCTATGAAGGAGAAAAACAACACAAATGGTTAGACAGCCTCATTATTATAATAGCACTCACAAGAAGAGTAAAATACATTTGAAAAACAAAAATTACACATCATAACCATTACTAAAAATTATCAGTTTTTCTGTGGTAACAGTCTCACATTAAAACTAAAAGGGCATCTATCAGACATACTTTTTTTTAGCAGTCACTTGGGAAGCGTCAAGGGCTGTAAAACAACAGCCTATTGATTTTTTTTAATAATAACATTTTTAATAAGCACTTATATATGTCCAACATAGATTAAATGCTTCAAACAGAAAAAAAAAAAAAACATTGCACTTTTTTAAAATTTTTGAACATTTTATATTATTAATAAATAGCTAATATAATATAATATAATATAATATAACAATATAATATAATATAATATAATATAATATAATATAATATAATTGATATAAACTGTAAAAAAAAAAAAAAAAACATTGAGTCAGAATACACACATTTGTTTAGCTGTCAATATAGAAAGATGCTATTTGTCAATAGCTGGTGTAGCTAGAATATCTCATACCTTTGGTATTTGCAATATATGAATATATGAAGCAAAATTAAGACACAATATTAATACAGGGCTGATATTATTTAAAGTGCCATGTAAAATACTAGACTAACACTGATACTTACCAGCAAAACTTTCACCCTATTATTTTTTATTGCTTTGCTAGCACAGTTATTTCCTTTAGAAATGTAAATCTAGTTATTATTTTCCATTTCAAGCATTTGACACTGGATATTCATTACAAATGCATCATTCGTTAGTACTCTCATCTGAGAGCAGACGTGTGAAAATGATGAAGTAAACGACAGCACAGCTGCACAAATTTAAGATGTTTTTTTTTCATATTCAGAAAGAGCATCTGTGTTCATTTTAGTTTTTACAGCATTACTGGGAAGAACAAGCTGGAGATAAAACATGCAATTTGCAAGCAATGTCACTCAAAAGTCACCTATCATAAAAAATGTACTGCAGTCAAATGAAAAAGAATAAATCATTATACACTCAAGGTTAGAATTGCAATGCTTTATATATCACAAAATATAAGAAGGATTGCAGTATTTGCCATACTGTGATCTATGTTTAGTAATAATACCACATCTATTTTAGTCTTTCACGATGGAGCATAGTGCTTGCATATATCACATATTTTGGTGAATTTCTTGTAAGAATCAAAAGAAAGAAAATGTAATAAATCCTAACATCTAATAAAATTAGAGCTACCGGAGTTAACACTTTTAAACATTGTCATGTTATCAAAATTTTATTGTTGTGAAATTGCAATTCTCAATACTTAATTTGGCAGCACAAGTGGAAAAATAAATAATAAATCAATAATAATAAGTTAAGATATTCATATAAATAGTACTAAATTAAATAAAAACGACATTCTCAATTATTATTTTTCTGAACACTGCTCCAAGCTTTCATGTAATTTTTCAAGTAAACAAATATAACTAAAAGCAATGTCATTACTATTATTTAAATAAATTTAACACATTCATCTACTTTGATATTATATGTGTTCAGAAACTAGAGGTAATCTAGCGGAAAACTGATTTCTAACACAAGGGTTAACTTGAGTGAATTCTGCTGCAATGTATTTGGAATAAATAAGAATTTTAGAGAGCCAGATCAAGTTCTGGTTTTTGAAAAGTAAATTTGCTACATACATGATTTCAAACCCATTAGTGGCCCCTAACTGTAAATTTAGGTGGAGCAGATTTTGGGTCTTAGCGCTAGTTTAGGATAAACAGTTTGTAAGCTTTATATTGTAATTGCTGAACACAGATACACGTTTGACAGAGGTCTAGTGTCCTTGCATTAATCAGCAGGGTTTTAGAATTATATTTTCATTTATTTGATACACTATTCCACACATACGTTTATTTGGAATAACAGACATACCAACTATATACTAACCTGATGCAGACTAAGGGTTCGATTAAGAGACAACGATGTACTACAAAGTTTTTTCTTTGCATTTTTGAAAATTTCACATACAGACGAGAATGTTGTCAAAATGATACTCATTCACATGGATCACAAAAACGACAAAAAAAATGTTGTATTATGCATGTAAGGCCAGTAGTTGGCGATGCCACTTTGTAAAGAAACACTATGCGCCTGCACACATATACAGTCCTATAGACTGAACACATAGTACGCATGCGCATTATGTCACTGTTTTCACAAATTCACATTTTTGAAACAATAACGGTATAAAAACCAGTGATGTCTGTTCTAGCGCGTCACACACAGTTGAGCTCCCGTGTTTAACGTATTTGATGTGGACTTTTGTAACAATCACTCACTCATTTACCACATCATAATGCATTGCTAATGGAGTGTGTCTTGCTTTGGATTTGACTGACAGACTTGCATTCTGAAAGCGTGAGCTTCATGCTTTCTAACCATATCTCAGCTTGTTTTCCTTTATGTCATAATTACTCTGCTTAATGTACATATAAAGCACAAGAAGTTTATATTAGCAGTCTCATATTCATAATTGTGGCCACACAGAGCACTTTTCATTAGGAGAACGGTTAAAGTAATTTAACTAGTTAATTCTTGAACTGAACCAATCTAGATTCTCAATTTTTGAAATTTATTTTAAAAAATTCTATGCTATTCATTATTCTTTAAATAAGGATAGTAATGTTCAATTTTCAGTAAAAAAATCAAATTAAATTGAATGCATTATATATAATATTGCATAATAATATTTAAACAAATTTAATTAAAAATTTTACCTACAGACAGTGCAATAATTTTGATTTCTTAACATCAACATCGTGCTCATTTCAAATCATAGAATTTTGCTGAAAAATCTTAAGGTGGAACAAACTGCTTATCTATGATGATTGCTATAAGCAACATAACATGCCACGGTAAACAAACATTTGTATCACTTACACCAATAAAAACATTACATGCCATGGCTATGAAACAACGCTTTGCATGTTCATCACTTGATTTTCACATGACTGTGCTGATGCACAGAAGCGTGGATTTGTTTTGATTTTCACTCATTGCGGAGGAAGCTCTCTCGTATATTTCTTCACAGAAATTAGAAAGGCTTTTACCGTGCGAGTACAGCAAAACAGCAGTGCTTGAGATTCATTAGTTAAAAGGCTTCCTAATAAATTCCCCACTTTTAATGTTTCACACAGCTATTAAAGGCACGTTGAGTGGCCGTGTCCCTGTTGCACATTATGGCTTTCAATAAATGACAATCGTGCAGCACTTTAAAAAAAAAACAAAAAAAAAACAGACACGCTTCCAAGCCTGCCGCTCAAAAGACCCTAATAGCACATAAAGATGTATTAGCTGTTTCGCGCCGCTGTTTTATAAAAGGGAAGCACTTTGTTTCTGAGTTGCGGAGGCTTTAGTTAATGAATAGAGGCACTTCTCCACTCCCGCTAATTCACACCGCTTATATCAATCTCTGTCACTCGCTCCAGACGCGAGGAGTGATCCGTTCAAGCTGCAGACATGAGCGCCACAAAAACAAACCCAAAAGACAAGGCGATTATGATGAAACTCCTGTGAAATCGTACTTGTTCTGAGCTTGATGTTTACTTTACCTTTGATATATAGTTCTGTAGTCTCTTAAAGAAATATAGAAAAACTAAAGAAAGAAAAGGCAAAAAGAATACCGTCCACAAAGCCAAATTTAGGACGAAAGGTGCATCATTGATTACGCCGTGAAGCTTGGCGCTTTAATTAATGGTTTCCTGAAAGGGAGGAAAACAACGCTGGAAATGAGCCCCACGGGGGCCAGAAAATAAATCTGTGCTGTCCATTCTTATATTTACCCTCTTACCGAGGAGAGACTGATATTCTGCCAGCTTTTCTTTAACCAAAATGCACAAACACAATCCCTCTGTGCCGCAGGACGAGTTCAAGCCGATTCCAGATCACGTCCTCTGCGTTAGCGACACATGAAATGAGCGATGATCTGAGATCTTGTGCCGTGATAACAACGGAGACGGGACATTTCTTCTGCTTTCATTTTTCAACTGCTGCTTGGGTTTCTTCAAGTGGGCGACAGCGGGCAAGTCAAGCGTATTTTTGTCTCCATTAGGGCAGTAGTTTGACCCCTCCCGCTTTTAAACGCTCCCTCAGAGCAGTTATTATGTTTGACACCAGTGGCAGCCACTAAAAGCCGCAGCTTCCAGCAACGTCTGCTCTTCAACTGGAGTGTATGTCGTTCACACACAAATACACACACCTGCAGGCCGTTTAGTGGACGAGTAGGAGGACAAACGTAAATGTCTGAATATGGAAAAGATGCTTCTGTCTGTGAAGATTAAAATGCTGAGAACTTCAATAGATTCATGCAGATCTACAGTAATTTGTATTATATTCCAAACAATGTGTTCGGAAGAGACATGATTTAAAGGAGAAATACAATAAAATATCTGTGATTTATTTATTTATTTTTTTATTGAAAAATATTTAAACCTGTTTTGTATCCTTACGATAATGGATTGTTCAGTTGTTTTTCCTAGCATATTTGTGACAAAACAGACAAGGTCATTGTGTCGCTGCAGATGAGTCATTCTCCATCTCTCTGTGAAACTGCACCTGTCACAAAAGCAGGTGGTGGAACATTCTGATTCTGTGCATCGTATTTTTGTTTTGGTGACTTATTTTGAGTTCCAGGACACAATAAAAACCTAGAATTTGTATTATTTCATGTAAACCTAGAAATAAACTGTTTTAGGATGTGGATCATTTATACTTTACTCATGGATCATTTACACTTTACTCATGACTTGCCAAACAGGTATGACTTACTTTCATTATTTATTTACTTGTTTTTTTTTTTTTATTATTATTTATTTAATTTAATTGTATTAATTTTATTTTATTATATAACTTTCAAAAACAAGCTGTTTAACGCGAAATACGTTTCTTCTCATTTTTTTTTTTCACTATGTTCGAGCCAAAAGAGAAATATTAAGGGAATAAATTAAAACCGTTATCATATATATATATATATACCGCTATCAGCATATGTTGTAGTAGATTAGTCTCTCGTCATCTCAATATGCGGCGTCAGATGCCAAAAGCTCTGTCATTACTCTGTCATTCCGTTTTTACTTTCTGCAAAGTGAATTGACTGAGAGTAAGATGTTCACCGGCATAACACTTGCGCAAAGTTTGCACGTTGCATGTGTGATAGGCCTATCCATTGGCTCGCCTTCATGGATTAAAACAGAAATATTTCCAACATTGCGACGTAACCAATTACCACCATGTATCGAAAATGTCCCGTACCGTGACACCACTGTGTCGTATTGAATCGAACTGTGAATTTTTTGAACCGTTACACCCCTAATATACACATATATATATAATATAATATACAAATATGATTAAAAGATGAATATGAGATAAAACTACAGCATGTCACATTTTATTATTGGGTGATTCAATACATAGATGTTTTACCAGCTAAGAGGTTCAGCACTGTTAGAGTTTCATCCCTCTATCTGATGTGAGCATAAGTATTGGAACAGTTGCCTCACAGGTCTTTCTAAGTAATCAGCTTGTTCCTATTGCATTCATTCTTCAGATATTAAAAACAGGGAATGTGTCGTATCAGTTATATCCATTACTTCTGCATTCTGAATCTTGCATTCAATGATGACACACACAAACCAGGATGAAGATGAGCAGCTGACTTTGAGAGAAAAGCAAGCAATTTGGATGCTAAAAGAAAAGAGGAAGTCAATTAAAGCTATAGCAAAAACAAAGGGCATGGAGAAATCAAGAGTTTGGAGACCACCAGCGACACCAGCAACCAACAACTACCTGATCGGCTGAGAAAACAACAGTAGTTGATGACGGACAAATCATAAAAGCTGTGAAAATGAACCCTAAAAGACATGTCTGTAAAATCACCAACAACTCCCAGAAAGCTGGGGTGATGCTCTGACAATCTACTGTCCTCAGGAGACTTTGGCACAGAATTACAGATGCTACACAGCAAGATGCAAACCTCAAGACAAGCACCAAAAATAGAAAGGCAAGATTAGAGTTTGCAAAAAAGCACAAAGGTGAGCCAGAAGAGTTTTGGAACTGTGTTTATGGACCGATGAGACAAAGATGAACCTTTATCTAGGGCTGGGTATCGAGTTCAACACTTTTTAGGCACCGACTGAATTGCCTCGATACGACCGAGTATCGAAAAACGTCATTGTCATTCGGTACCAAATTTCGATACCTAAAGGGTTAATCTCATCAACGTCAGTGAGGCAATAAGCCTGCAGCACTAGGTGTGTTGGACTAGAAGCGACACGGCGCAGATTGATCAGTGTTTGACATCCGCGAGAGTGACTCGAAAGCGTACGGAGCAGTCTGCTACTACACACACACTGAAGTGTGCGACGCTCGCGGTGATTTCAGCGTCGGTCATCTCACTAAATGAGGACATAAACACATGAACAACATCCCCAGAACTGCTCTGAGAGTCACTTCATGAGCATTTTTACCGTTTGATTTGAGTAAAACTAGCATCATATCATATACACACAGAACTGTAAGGTATTCACGGCAAGCCGTCAAAATAAAAGTTCATTTTAACTTGGAAGACACTGCGGCAGAAATACATTACTATTGTTCAGCAGAATGTACATACTGCTACTACTAGGCTACTATTAAAATTATTAAAACTTTATTATTTATTTTTTTTTTTTAGTAATGATCACATAACATTTCTTACATGTTTTAATTTTAATAGTAAACTGCCTTTGTTTGCCAAAATAAATAAATAAAGTTTGATTTTCAATAATTTAAAGATTAATTAAATTAATGTTTTATGCCTTTATTTGAAAACCAGATACAGAACACAGAATTTCTGAGGAAAAATAAAACATTTCATAAGGCTATTTTACGAATAAATTTGAATAAACTAAGTTGTTTTTATGCATTCAGATAATTAGACATACTACACCAGAATTTAATAACAATAAAACATATGGTGAAAGAAAATAAAACACCCACTTATGAAAGTGGATAAAGATTTTCAATTTCTTGAAGTCTTTAACAAACTAGAATAAATGAATAGAAATGATGATTCTGTCTGAGCTATACGTTTTAAAACGAACACACGCTAGTGAAAACGCAGCCTAACAGGTGTGTAAACTGAAAACTATTTGAACTTTATTAAAATTATTTGCACTGATTTATTGAGTTGGATATATTTTGTTCCTTTGTGCAGTGGCTCAGGAGATGAGGCTTTGAGTCTGTATAAATGTCAACAAGCTGAAAAACTAGTTTTTTTGAGATAATGTAATCTTGTTAAAACTGATTTCATAAAATTGGTATCGAAACAAGTATCGTTCAGGAACCGGTATTGAACTCAAGGTATCGTAACGATATCGAAAATTTTTGAACGATACCCAGCCCTACCTTTATCTAAGTGAAGGGAAAGCAAAAATGTGGAGAAAAAAAAGGGAACTGCAAAAGATCCCAAGCATACAGCCTCATCTGTAAAGCATGGTGGAGGTGGTGTCATGGCATGGGCATGTATGGCTGTCTCTGGAACAGGCCCTCTCAACTTTACTGATGACTTAATGTATGATGACAGTAGCAGAATGAATTTGGAAGGGTACAAAACCATCTTGCCTACCAATATTCAAGAAAATGCCACCAGATTCCTTGGGAAGTGCTTCATATTGCATCAGGACAATGACCCAAAACACCCTGCCAGTTCAGTCAAGGAATTTATAAGGGCAAAGAAATGGACATGAATTTCACCAGCTGAAGAGGAGAGTAAAAGCAGAAACTCCCCAAAACAAGCAACAATTGGAATTGGCTGCATTAAAGGCTGGGAAAAGTATTTCAAAGGATGAGACCAAGAGTCTGGTGATGTCTATGGGTCACAGACTCACTGCTGTGATTGTGCGCAAGGGATCTGCAACTAAATAATAGCTTTTAATCTTTTATATCTGCCTTATGTTCAACTGTCCCAATACTTATGCTCACATCAATGGGTGGGATGAACTCTAAAAGTGCTGTTCTTTTTATTTGATAAAACATGTATGTGTTGAAATGGCTAATAATAAAATGTGACATTCTGTAGTTTTGTCTCATATTCATCTTTTAATCATATTTGCAAATGTCTTGACTCCACAGCCAACAGAGCAATTTTGTCTTTACTGTTCCAATACTTTTGGGGGTCACTATATATATATATATATATATATATACAGTCATGATCAAAAATATTGGCACCCTTGGTAAATCTTATCAAAGGCGGCGGCGAAAATAAAACTGCATTGTTAATCCTTTTGATCTTTTATTTAAAAAATTCACAAAAATATAACCTTTCATTGGATAATAAGAATTTAAAATGGGGGGAAATATCATTATGAAATAAATGTTTTTTTTCTCAAATACACGTTGGACACAATTATTGGTACACCTAGAAATTCTTATGAGTAAAATATCTCTGAAGTATATTCCCATTCATATTCACAATTTTGAGCACTCCAGGGTGATTATGAACATGAAATTGTCCAGCCATGGCTTCCTGTTTCACAGAAATATAAATAGGAGGGAAAACAAAGCCCAAATTCCCTTAATCATCAATCACAATGAGAAAAACCAAAGAATATGTTTCTGATGTGCAGCAAAAGATAATTGAGCTTCACAAATTAGTGAAGCAGCTTTAAGAAAAGAGCTAGAGCAGTGAAAATTCCCATTTCCACCATCAGGGCAATAATTAAGAATTTCCAATAAACATAAAGCGTTACGAAACTGCCTGGAAGAGGACGTGTGTCTATATCGTCCTAATTCACGGTGAGAAGGAGAGTTTGAGTGGCTAAAGACTCTCCAAGGACCACAGCTGGAGAAATGCAGAAAATAGTTGAGTCTCGGGGTCAGAAAACCTTTAAAAAATTGTCAAAAAGCACCTACATCACCACATGTTGTTTGGGAGGGTTTCAAGAAAAATTCTCCTAGCTCATCCAAAAACAATCTCCAGTATATTCAGTTATCAGACACGACTGGAACTTCAAATAGGACTGGCTTCTATGATCAGATGAAACTAAAGAATGAGCTTTTTAGCTGTATTTTTGATGTTGTGGGCCTATATTTCTGCTGGAGGTCCTGGACATCTTGTTTAGACACATGGCATCATGGATTCTATCAAATACCAACAGATAAAAAAATCAATAAGTGACTGACTCTGTTAGAAATCTTATAATGGGCCATGTTTGGATCTTCCAACCGTACAATAATCCAAACACAAACCTCAAAAACAACACAAAAATGAGTCACTGAGCACAAAACCAAGCTTCTGCTATGGCCATTCCAGTCCTCTGACCTGAACCCTGTAGAAAATGAGTGAGGTGAACTGAAGAGAAGAAGCACCAACATGGAGCTGGGAATCTAAAGGGTCTGGAGTGATTCTGGATGAAGGAATGGTCTCTGATGTCTTGTCAGGTGTTCTCTAACCTCATCTGGCATTACAGGAGAAAATTTAGAGCTGTTAAACTGGCAAATGGAGGTTTCAAAAAGTATTGAATTAAAGGGTGCTGTTAATTGTGGTCAATGTGTATTAGAGAAAAACATTTATTTCCTAATGATATTTCCTCCCATTTTAAATTCTTATTATCCAATGAAAGGTTAAATTGTTGTGATTTTTTTTTTTTTTTAAATAAAAGATCAAAAGGATTAACAATACAGATAAATTTTCACAGCCTTCTTTGATCATATTTACCAAGGGTGCCGATATTTTTGGCCATGACTGTGTGTATGTATGTATGTATGTATGTGTGTGTGTATATATATATATATATATATATATATATATATATATATATATATATACAGGTGCATCTCAAATTAGAATGTCATGGAAAAGTTCATTTATTTCCGTAATTCAACTCAAATTGTGAAACTTGTGTATTAAATAAATTCAATGCACACAGACTGAAGTAGTTTAAGTCTTTGGTTCTTTTAATTGTGATGATTTTGGCTCACATTTAACAAAAACCCACCAATTCACTCTCTCAACAAATTAGAATACTTCATAAGACCAATAAAAAAATTAAAAACAAAAAAAAAAACATTTTTAGTGAATTGTTGGCCTTCTGGAAAGTATGTTCATTTACTCTATATGTACTCAATACTTGGTAGGGACTCCTTTTGCTTTAATTACTGCCTCAATTCGGCATGGAATGGAGGTGATCAGTTTGTGGCACTGCTGAGGTGGTATGGAAGCCCAGGTTTCTTTGACAATGGCCTTCAGCTCATCTGCATTTTTTGGTCTCTTGTTTCTCATTTTCCTCTTGACAATACCCCACAGATTTTCTATGGGGTTCAGATCTGGTGAGTTTGCTGGCCAGTCAAGCACACCAACACCATGGTCATTTAACCAGCTTTTGGTGCTTTTGGCAGTGTGGGCAGGTGCCAAATCCTGCTGGAAAATGAAAGCCGCATCTTTAAAAACCTTGTCAGCAGAAGGAAGCATGAAGTGCTCCAAAATTTCTTGGTAAATGGGTGCAGTGACTTTGGTTTTCAAAAAACACAATGGACCAACACCAGCAGATGACATTGCACCCCAAATCATCACAGACCGTGGAAACTTAACACTGGACTTCAAGCAACTTGGGCTATGAGCTTCTCCACCCTTCCTCCAGACTCTAGGACCTTGATTTCCAAATGAAATACAAAACTTGCTCCACTGCTCCACTTGGACCACTGGGCAACAGTCCAGTTCTTCTTCTCCTTATCCCAGGTAAGACGCCTCTGACGTTGTCTGTGGTTCAGGAGTGGCTTAACAAGAGGAATACAACAACTGTAACCAAATTCCTTGACACATCTGTGTGTGGTGGCTCTTGATGCCTTGACCCCAGCCTCAGTCCATTCCTTGTAAAGTTCACCCAAATTCTTGAATCGATTTTGCTTGACAATCCTCATAAGGCTGCGGTTCTCTCGGTTGGTTGTGCATCTTTTTCTTCCACACTTTTTCCTTCCACTCAACTTTCTGTTAACATGCTTGGATACAGCACTCTGTGAACAGCCAGCTTCTTTGGCAATGAATGTTTGTGGCTTACCCTCCTTGTGAAGGGTGTCAATGATTGTCTTCTGGACAACTGTCAGATCAGCAGTCTTCCCCATGATTGTGTAGCCTAGTGAACCAAACTGAGAGACCATTTTGAAGGCTCAGGAAACCTTTGCAGGTGTTTTGAGTTGATTAGCTGATTGGCATGTCACCATATTCTAATTTGTTGAGATAGTGAATTGGTGGGTTTTTGTTAAACGTGAGCCAAAATCATCACAATTAAAAGAACCAAAGACTTAAACTACTTCAGTCTGTGTGCACTGAATTCATTTAATACACGAGTTTCACAATTTGAACTGAATTACTGAAATAAATGAACTTACGACATGCTTATTTATTTATTTATTTATTTATTTATTTTTTATGTTTGCCATTAAGGTGAGCAAATTATGAAATGCTGCTTTTTCCTACCCAAATGCTGGGTTGAGTCACTTTGTCATTTTTGGGGGTTATTTTTTAGTGTTGAGTAGTTATTGAGTAACCCAGCCAAATTAGTGGCAGTCTCACTGACTGTTGAAACTAAGAACCCCTCTCCTATCTGACGTAACAACCTAGCGGTAACATTAAGTACTGCAGGCTTTATGCATCCTCTTCAGGAGTTAGCATTTCTTAGCACAACCTAACTGGTGTATTTCTTTAGTGAAATAAAAGCTTGTATAAGTTTTACTTTATCTATGAAGTCGTTACTGTTCTGTAACTCATTTTATTTTATTCAATGCAGCATTTAGGGACACCTAAAAGAGTGTCACACTGTTGTTTTGCGTGATAAAAATGTTTCCTTGCATAAAACTAATTGATTTTATTCATAAGGATACTAGATCTAATTACTGAGAATGTTAAATGTGTTCTCAGAAGTGTTTATGGGCAGGTTATGTGTCAGTAATGATATCTGTAAACTGTCGGTGGAAAATGGGATAGGTGGAACAGAAGGGATAACACTTGATTACACTTGAATTACTTTTAAATGTTTAATTTTACTCCTAAAATGCTTGTTAAATAAGTTTACATAATAGTAAATAGGTAATAGTATACATAATAAATAAGATAGTAATCTTGTAAAATTTAACAAGAAAAATCAACCCAACACGATGGGTTAAACTTGCTGGGTGTGTTCTGTCCTATATTTCAAAAACAGCAGGGCTAAACCAAACCAAATTGGAAAATATTAATATTAATATTAACCCAAATAAGATATTACCACCCATCAGCAACTTGATGAATGACAATGGCTCCGCTGGCAGCTTTTGGACATAGCCATTGTTAAGTACACCAGTATGTGGAGGTTAGATAATCATAACAGGGGATATTTACATACTGTATAAACATCTTAAAAGCACAGTAGCAAAAATAGCCCATTTGATTGCAGTATAAAGAGAGAAGGTGGAAAAAAGTAATAAAAAATATAAAATTCGTTCTGTATTTGGTTCAGTGACCCTTAACCAACATCATAAGTGGGAAAAAAAAGTGTATTAAAGACCGACTGATGAATTAAAACTCATTAACAGCTGAGCCTCACATAACAATAAAGAAGACACAAAACAACCCAGCAGGCATGACCAATCAATGTTTAAACTCAAGACTTCACCAATCATCGAGTCCCCCTTGCCGATCTTGTGAATTTGAACATACCTTGCAGCTCAGGCATGACCACACGGCTGTCATTATGATTGACACACTGATGACTGTAATTAAAGGAGACCCAGGGTAAAATCTGTGTGCTTTTGAGTAAGCCACAGCCAACACGTCCTCTAGTTTGGTGAGGAGGTTGTTGTGTAATTTCCTGTCAAAATCAAGCCTACCTATTTGCTAAAGTGGGTCTTTGTAAGCCTCTCTGCTCTGGACTCTTGTTAGTGAAGAGAGGTTTTTACAAGACTATCAGGTTTGGATGGACTTCATGTCTTTAGCAAGGATGTCAAAAGTACTGTTACTTTGGTATCAAGTCACTGAAAACCATCTGGTACCCAAGTGCTGCAGGCATGGTCGAGTCACATGTGGTTTTAGGGCCCTACGATTTCCGCGATGCGGAAAAAGTGGACGGAATCACGGAATTCAGTCATAAAAAATGGAATTCGCTGTATAATGCGGGATGTCACGGAATTTGCCAAATTTTAGTAGGCCAGTAGGTCAGTACACCTAAATCAAAACGCGATATGGTCTAGTCTATGAATATTAAGCTGCAAAAATACTATTTAAATATGAATCCTGCATGTTCTGCGTGTCTTTGTGTGAATGAATGGCGCAGACGCGCGGTTTTGTTTACTACACAGATATTGAACCGTGCTTGACGCTCGCGGTGTTTTCATCCTTTGCCACTTTTTAATATACGAATATGCAAGTACATGAACACATAAACATAATCTCTAGAACTGCTCTGAGAGTCACTTCGTGAGCATTTTACAGTTTTTTTTTTTTTTTTGAGAAAAACTATCATCATATCATATACAAACAGAAACTTAAAGGTCTTCACAGCAGCCCATCAAAATAAAAGTTCGGTTAACTTGAAAAAACTGTGACAAATACATTACTTAATAGTACTACTACAAATAATAAAATTATTAATAAAATATTATTTACCAGAATTTATTTGCCAGAAAAATGGAAATACTCAACACAGTAAATCTGAAAAAAAAAGAAATGAAATAAAATAAAATAAAACAAAAAATAATATAATAATGAACAAATGTTTTATGAAATCTTATTTTAGAAAATGTTATAAAATCCTTTTGATTATCACCATTTAATGAAACCATTCAAATGAAATCCAGAAAATTAATGGAAAACACAGAATTTGGGGGGGACTGCATTTGAGATGACTTTTAATAAATTGCAGTTAAATTGTGTAAGTTTCATGATTTCAATTAATTAGGCACGCTTTTTGATTAAGATCTTTTAATTTAAGAAAAATTTTAAATTTTAAATTAAAAAAAAAAAAAAAAAAAACGGAATCCAAAAAAATTAAAATGGAAAAAACGGAATTTGGAGAAAAAAAAACGGAATTTTGGAAAAAATAAAATGGATTTGGTTTGAATATGGACCGTCAAGATGGATTTGACAACAATACCTGTACAGATATATGCCAAATATGAATTCCGCTAATGTCCAGAAGGAGCAGAAAGACATGTTTTCCAGTTGTTTTTTCATTGAGTTAGCTAGTGAGTCATGGACAAATGTCACTGTTCAGCTTTTCTGTGGTCATAACTGGAGACTATTGTAGGTGTATTGCAGGCTAAAGGAGGAAAGTGTTCACACTGCTCTTTTCCATAAAATGAAAACTGACTGTAATTCATTCTATTGAGATCCAAAAGTACTGTAAAATTGTCCTAAAATGCCCATTTAACTTCCATGCTATTTTCCAGGTCCTCTGAAGTCATATAATAGCGCTGTGTGAGGAACAGACTGAAATGTATGTCAATATTCATTGAATTGTGGGATAAATGGGATATTATCCTGAGATAGGTATAGTTGCGTAGCCGTCATCTAGGGGTGAGCAATATAAGCAGAAATTTAAAACACAATATTCTTAATTTTGGCCAATAATACACACATTACCTGTTAAAAGTTTGGACTAATTATAATTTTTTTAAAAATGTTTTAAAGAAATATCTTATGCTTACCAAATCTGGATGTATTTTATCAAAAATACAGTAACAACAGTAATATTGTGAAATATTATTACAATTTTAAATTAAAGCAATAGTTCACACAAAAATTTAATTTTTTTCTCACTCTAAAGTTGTTCCAAACCTGTATGAGTTTCTTTCTTCTGTTCAACACAATAGAGGCTATTCTGAAGAATGTTGGTGACCAAACTGATTTATCCACTGCTGTCTTTTTTTTATTTTGAGTAAAGCATCGCAGAAAATTATGTCTGTGATTACATGCGAAACTAGCATTACCGCAGAAGTAAAGGAATAACTTTGACTTCCATTGAATTTGTTTTCCATACTATGGAAGTCAATGGCTACCATCAGCTATTTGTCACATCATTCTTCAAAGTATCTTCTTTTGTGTTCAATAAAAGAAAGAAACTCATACAGGTTTGGTACAATTTGAGGGTGAGTAAATGATTTTTTGGGTGAACTGAATCTCTTTAAATTAAGGTTTTCTATATGAATATATTTAAAAATATAATTTATCCCTGTGACGGCAAATACGTAAGTAAGATTTAATATATTAAACTGGAGAAGAAGATTGGAAAAGGGTTGCCTGGTCTGATGAGTCCTGATTTCTGCTGTGACATTTGGATGGTAGGGTCAGAATTTGACGTAAACAACATGAAAGCATGGATCCATCCTGCCTGTAATCAACGGTTCAGGCTGGTGGTGTTGATGTAATGGTGTGGGGGATATTTTCTTGCCACACTTTGGGCCCGTTTAAACACTACAGCCTATCTGAGTTTTGTTGGTGACAAAGTCCATCCCTTTATAAGCACAGTGTAGCCATCTTGAGATATTTGTGCCAGTTTATCATTTTAACTAGCATATCATCCATCAGCGCAAAGCGTTTTGAGTTGCTATGTAGACAGCTGTCTTAAGACAAGTTAAAACAGCTCTCAACTTCACAGAACAAAACACATACACAACACACTGCTGCAAAACTATCATATGCTGATATATGATTTTTGGCATAATGCCATCAGTCAATATAAACAGGAGAAATGAGTGTGATTAGTTGAGAAAAGCTCATGAAGTGTGAACACAAGCACTGATAAATGTCAACAGCTGTAAATAAGCCGCCACTGACCTCATCCAGCTCCGAGATGTACACGGGTTTCTCCTCAAAGCCAATGGGCATGGGCTCGTTGGGGGGGATCTCAACCCCCTCATACATCTTATTATTCTCTCTTCTGATCCCCTCAGGCAGCAGCATCTGCCGGCACAGCAGAGAGGACATAATTACACAAAAACACATACAATTAAACCTTCATCATGCATTAGCTCACGACAACCGTCTCCAACTAAACAGTGAAGACCAATGCTGAGGGCTGCGGCCACCAGTGGGCTTTATTACAGCAGAAATAAACTGAAAGTCTTCCAATATGTGCTTTAGCTGTACAAAATAGCAGTCATAATGCAAGCAGCGCATCTTTGTGTATTTGCTTTGAGTAGCAGAATGCAGTGGGTTGAGCTGCAGTTGCTATACGTTCTGTAATGAAAATCATTTATAGAAATAGGAGAATAAATATCTAATTTTAGCACGCTGCATTTCCTCCAGCTCCTATAATTACAACTCATTTTCACCAAACTGAGAGCATATGCCGAACTAATGAATGTGTCATATTCAGCTGTTGATCACAGTAGACAACACCACACGTTATCATATCTGGCAATGCTGCTCATCTTAGTCATATATTGTTGTTCTAAACAAATTGCCAGAGCTGTTTTGTCATTGTGAGTGTTCAAATAGTGCCCTATTATTATTATTATTATTATTATTATTGTTGTTGTTGTTGTTGTTGCACAGTTCAAAATATTTCAAAAGTAAGATTTTTATTTTTATTTCTGAACTAATACACTAATACTTACCAAGAATGCATTTATTTGATCAAAATACAGTAAAAAATAAATTACCAAAAAAAAAAACTAAATACTTTTATTTACTTTATTTTATTATTTTATTTTATTTATTTATTTTTTTTTTAAATTAAAAGTATTTACAATTAAAATTTTTATTTTACAATGTATTATAAAATTTAAATATTTATTTAAATATATAAAGTGAGTAATGATATCTTTAAAATGCAAATATATAGTTTTAAATATACAACTATACATTTATGTATTTACATTAATGTTAACTATACATTAACTATACATTAATGTATTTTAAAAATACAAGTTATTCCAGTAGAGGCAAAGCTGAATGTTCAGCATCACTACTCCAGGCTTCAGTGTCACATGATCGTTCATAAATCATTCTAATTTGCTGATTTGCTGCTCAAGAAAATGTCTTATAATTATTAATGTTGAAAATAGTTGTGCTGCTCATACATTTTTGTGATAAAAAAGCTCTAGATCATCCTGGCCATAAACCACCTGTTCCACCCCACCCGCAGGAAAAAGATGAGGCCTAAATTAATTAATTTCAATCGCTGGAAGATGGCCTGCAGCAGGAATTTTAATTAAGACATCATAAAAACTGGATTAAAAACAAAGGCTCTAGGTAATCTAGTGTGTGATAATGTGATATAATTGAACAGATTGGCATGATGCTGAGTAAACAAAGCACTAGGGAGAGATTTTGTATTTAAGAGAGGAGATTTATTTTTCCTCTGTGTCCTAAGACATATAAAGAGTCAGATTAGTGGGGGGGTTGAGCAGCGGGTGTGATTTTACCTTGGCTCCTCCGACAAATGCTGAGGTCTTGATGGCTTCGGCGTATGAATCATAAACGTGAGGGTAACGAATGCGTTTGTAATCTCTGTGCCGGCCTAACACTGGAGAACTGCATGCAGTCAGCAAGGCCTGCTCCCTACACATACAAATACAGAGTTCCACATCAACAGACTACACAAACAATAGAGATCACCATCAGGCCCCGTTTACACCTGGTATTAACATGCGTTTTCGTCGATCCGACCACAAGTGGACAAAGGAGACACATTACCGTTCACACCTGGCTTTTAAATGCGTCTCTTTTGTCCACTTTCGACCACTTCTATCCTGATTCCATCGAGGGGAGGGTCTAAACAGAGCCTCAGATGCAGAGAACCATTTTGACAAAAAATATGACAACAAATGTTTCTGTTAAAATGACTAATAACAAGTTCTGATCCATTTAAAATATTAATCTGTGTTTGAAATATCTGTCACAAATCATACTAAAACATTTGTAGACATGTTAAATCTAAAGTGACACATGATTGAATATACTGATCTGAACACTGAGACTTGAACAGTAACACACCTTTGTGCCAAACATTCATAGACTCTAATATCATAATGTTAACATTCATTCTACTTTTATATATTGTGGTTTTATATGTTATTTATAAAACATTAAGCAAAAATCTTGGTGTTGTCAGACATTTAGACAATGAAATGACACATTTAAAATTTTTTCACTTGATTTCATACATGTAGACAGGAATTATAGTTTGGGAAAGTCTAACTAGTAAAATGTGTACAAGTTATGTCACAATAACACAATAACAACAGATGCAAGTAATCTCAGGCTACACATCAGAGTGATATCCTTCACTGGATCCAGCTGCGTGACGCATCGCGTTGTGAGGTAAATTCAGGGTTATTTCTCACAGCAGATCTTCTTCCAGAAACAAAAAGTAGCCGTGATGAACTTGTTTGTTTACGCGGAGGCGATGTGGGTGTTTACATGTTTGTCTAACGTGGATATTTAGAATTTGAAAAGCGCTATCGGCGTGTGGGCATGATCTCATTAGAGAAAATGAGTTGAGACAGGAAAAACTGGACATCGCGTTGGTTTCATACGGATTTAACAGAGAATATTTGTTTTGGATGTGACTTACTTCATTTAAAAGTAGACATTTCAAGCTTTCTATACATATATTTCTCATGTCTTTGAGGCAAGTATTCATGGAGATTCAGGTTGTTTTATTTACTTGTCTATGAAGAGAGGTGACAGAGACAAGAGAACGCACCCTGTATATTTTCTTTATTTTACAAAAGCACATTGCTTTGTTGTTATTATGACTATACACAAATAAAAGTAGACCCTTTGCAGTTTCAAACGATACCTTACTCTTATCTGTACGATCAAAAATTATGGAGTATTTTTAGTTCTTTTCGCAGTCATCAAGAAAATGCGAGACAGACCTCACCGGTGCGGGCTTCGACCCCAGGGGGTTAATGTGCGCATTGTCAGTAAATCACATGCAGAATTTTCCCCTCCCATCGGCGCTTATATGGAACTGCGCTCTAACACTAATTTGCCCTTTTTAGTAAATCTGGCCCTAACCGTTTTAATACTGTAAGTTTTACTATACAAATATAAAAATAATTTAAGCATTAAATGTAAAATGAAGTAAATCAGACAACTGGAGTAAATAAACTGAAGTTACTTTATGCTTATTTAGCATTTACTGGTAGATAGTAATTAACTAATTACTAATAATACAATAATTAGTTTTACATTGTATTTAGATGTTGGTATCAGAGCTGTAGAAAATGCAAACCTCAAATAAAATAAATAAAGAAATAAAGAAATAAAGCTCAATTTTTTAGTTTGACCTCCAAACATTTACAATCAACTTTTGTTTTTTTTTTAATTTAAGCACCTCCTTTCACTGATACTTTTCATTAAAAAAAGGTTAAAATGTTAGTCTTAAATGTAAAATGCAAGTCATTCATTATGCACCATGTCCACTAAATCTGAAATAGCAAAAATACTTTTGATCAATAGAGAAATTAAGCTTGTTATTATTATTAATAAGTGAAGCTGAGCCATTTGCATTTATTATTGTATCTTATTATTTTACCCATATTAGAATAACTTTGCATGATTAATATCTAGGGTGACCACCAAAAAGCTCCACTTGAACACAGCACAAAGACTACAGCCATTAGCCAACTAGCAAGTATGTTCTGTGCCTACATGAGAGTAAATGCTTTCCATACCAGTAGGTGGCAGTAGTCAGTATCTGTCATTGTAAAAGGAAAACCGCAAAAGCCAGAAGAGCCTTCTGTGTTTGCCCTCTTGACTTTCTGCTTGCTTGCTTTCATCACTTCAATTTCAAAGTAAAAAAAATAAATAAAATAATGATTTTGATAAAAATAAATAAATAAAAACATCCCACCAGAACCTTATCTGCCTGCATGCTGCTCTGCTATCTGATCCGTTGTTGAAAACGCACATGCTTTCAGCTCATGAACCACGTAACAGTGGTCGGTCATTCACAGAGACCCAAAAGCTTATCTTGAGCCCTTGAGCTCTCAGGATTATATTTCAGAGTTTAAAATGACACAAATGATTGCCTGGCTCAAGTGCTCTGCTGTGAGTCAGTCTTTTAAGACAATAGTTAGTGTCTTTACACTGTTTGAGAGCGACACCATTGTCTCCTAACACATGAAAGACAATCCTTCAGCAGGCACACAGAAACGTCTTGAATGATGCGTCATTCTGCAAAGCAGGTGCCCTCTGTGCTCCTTATTTACATACAGTACTGTGCAAAGGCATATTAGATGCTTCACAACAATATTTAAGATAGCTATTTCTATTGTCTTTTGCTTTGGCTGTAACATTCTTTTTGCAAATATTGTTATTATCCAGTGAGATTTTTGGATGAACAACAAAAAGTATAGCCAAAAAGAAATATAATCTCACCATCATCAAGTCAGACTGAGTCTGAGGAAAAAATAAATAAATAAAAAATAACAGAAGAAAATGAAATAAATCATCATGAAAAATATCTACAAAGAAACATGGCGACTTATTCAATGCTTAAAGAAAAAAAAAAACTTCCTTAAAAACTGTGCATAAGCACACATTGGAAAAAGTGTGTGGTTGAATAAAATACTAAGTTTGAAAAAAAAAATAATTAATTAATAAAAATATTTTTGGAAAACATCCTCACTTTACAGTGTTTTCTCTTTGCTAAAAAATGATTTTGTTCTAAGCATCCTGGAGAAGTAACAACTGCCATTTCCTATTGACACACTAAAACTAAATATATAACCATTTTAAAGCAAATTTTTACAGTACCGTATATGTAAAATGTAAAAATTAATTTTTTTTTTTTTGTCTTTTTGCCAATTGCTGTTTCTCTAATCTATTCTTGTTGTTTTAGTCACTGTTTGTTTGTTTTTTGTTTACACTTATTGTTTTACATATATATAATTATGTAATTCATGTTCTATTTACTAAAACTAAATATGAATTCTATCAAGTTAGTGTTTTTAAGCACTTTTAAATAACATCTCAAGGCATCAACAATTGAAACAAAATATTTTATTTATGAACTGATGTTCATTTGTTTTTTCAGTAGTCGACTTCAGATTTTCAGATCATCTGTTATCAAAGCTCAGTAAACAATGATCACAGATACTAAGATGTAACTTTAATTTCACCAAGCTGATTACCCACTAAAAAACTTCACAGATCAAAGCCGCTTCAGACAGCGCCAGTAGAGCCCCGAGTTCTCTTTTGCAATTCAACGGACAAAAATGCATAAAATTGCCAAAATGCCTGTTTTTGTCGAGTAAACTCATCAGAGTCTTAAATAAGGTAAAAAAGACCTAAATGACTTTAAAGAACTTGGAAAAGATCAGATGTGTCAGATCAGGATTTAAAGAAACAGCACTGCTTTTAAAGTGAAACCTGTCTGTCATTGATGTAAATCAAAGAACAAAAGAAAGAGAAATCACTCACTGCTCTGCTCGCTGATTAACTTTTGTAACTTGAATAAAGATTAATCTATACTCAATTTATAATTTATGTATTTACAATGTACAGTTTATGTGAAGACTGTTTCACTTAAGTTCACTTAAATCAAAAGTATATTTAATGGAGATTAGTTCAATTTTTAATCAATTGACAGCACTAAATATACAGTTTTAACATTTTACTTTTTTTTCATCATTTATCCTTTTAAAGATAACCAAGTTGTGTCCCCAACTTACGTGTCAACTCGTGGCAATGATTTTAGGAGGTAAACGGTTTTGGGTGAAGTAAATACTCCTTTTTCCTTTTTGTGTTTTTATTATGTTTGTCAGTAGGAAACAATTTTAAAATGTCAAATCTGTTAACATGATTTTATTTCCAAATAAAATGATAATTACACACTGGATATTTGTAGAAATATAAACAATACATTCTCTTTCTAGAAAGCACTTTGTAATATCAAAAATCTTGAGCACACAAAACTGTTATCTTTCTGAAGGCATAATATGCCCACATATATTCATATTTATTAATGTAGCCTGACAACAACATTTATTAATACTCAAAGGATCTTATTAGTCCAATAAAATGCTTAAAATCTTACAAAAGAGACATCTGTGTGGCACATTTAACAGTCTCAGGTACGACCGACGAGGGTATCTCATGAATCCCATATAAAGCTGGGATTTTCAGTTATTTTTGTTTGGTTGTTGTCTTGCAGCGGGATGATTGAAAGGCTGAGAGCGCGAGGAGACATGTGAGGTATTAACACCTCATCTCTAATCTCTCTCCTCATGCTCTGCCTCATTTGGACGGCAGCATTTTTAATTAAACAGATCATTGCTCTTTTTCATCCTGTGAAATTAAACATTAAGAGAAAATCCCTTCTGCAAAAGCCCCGGATAGCAGTTTTATCAAGCTTTCTCTCTCTTACTCTTTTCAATAGGCCACACTCTGATATGTAGAGGTGCTTGTTCACGTAATGAAAGAGAAAGACAGACAGACAGACAGAGAGAGAGAGAGAGACAGGCGCTCACCTCTGCAGTCTCAGCTCATTGGGGTCAAAATGAAAGGCGTTTTCACAGGCATCCCCTTCATCTCCTCGTTTCTCGTGTTTCCTCTCCTTCTTCTCTTCTTTTCTGTAACTCTTTATCATCTGCTTCTCCTGTTCAGACTGGATGGTCACCTGGCAGCCGTATGTGGGCTTGGTGGATTCATCTCTCATCCCTTTAAGCTTTCCTATAGTTGCCACAAAAAAGTAACAACAGGACAATAATGTAGTAATTATAATTATAAAAATAATAGTTATATAAAATATACATTGATTCAGAATACAAAATAAATGTATTGCAGTACAAATTGTACTGCAGTATTGTTGTCTTAACATTTGAAAGCTTTGAAAGCATTTTCAGTTTTTCACAAAATTATTCCTATTGTCACTAATACAATTAGTGTTAGTGACAATAGGAATCATTTTGTGAAAAAAAATTCCTAATGATTATTGGTGAATCTCAACTGTAAAAACAATAGAAAACAATAGAAAAATAATAGAAAATGTAGAAAAATAGAAAAATAAGCAGTAAGTTAGGACTGCAATAATCGATAGATAGATAGATAGATAGATAGATAGATAGATAGATAGATAGATAGATAGATAGATAGATAGAGGTGTAACTTTATTATATTTTCAAAAACATTGTCTTTACAGTGCAACATTGGAACAGAAGCTGCATTTGAAACAATGAAAAGATGCATTTACACAGTCTGTGTAATTCTGCTTGTATTAAGATAGAAACAATGGTAAAGTTTATGGTGGCTCTAATGTTTCTATTCTTCTGTAAAAATGATACTGCATCAGAGTGACTTTAAACTTGTGTTATACATAAGCACACCCCAACCAATGGTAAAATCACTGTGCGTAACACCTAATCAAGTATGAAATAAAAGCAATAAACAATAAAAAATAAATAAATAAATTGTTGCACACTTCCCCCTAACAATATTAAACATTAAATGTTTATTTTCATTTGTTGTGATTGTGTTATGTTATGCAGCACTTTCATGTTCAGTATGGACAAATTGCTTGCTGCTGGAAACTTATGTTAGGTGTCAGGAGATGGTGTAATGCATGCACAGACTTGATTGGCTTATTGCTTTATTTCTCAGATAGAAGAGCAAAATCTATTTAAAATAAAATAAAATAAAATAAAATAATAAAATCTGGCCAGTAAAGGTCAGAAATCAAGAGATTCAATCACAATTATTTTATTCTGTTGAACTTAACATAAAGTAATTATTTAAAAATTAAATTAACATTTATTTTCCACTATATAAATAGGTGTTTATACATGAAATTATATAGCTACTTTTATATTTTACACCTTTGCAACAGGATCATGGTATTTGGGAGTCTGTGACATCAAAAAGCTTGAAAAGCTAAATATAAACTGAAAATTGTGCCATAAAAACTCACTCAGCCGTGACTGCACAAATAATACCGTCATCCAGTCTGACAGTAAATGACTAGATGAAATGAAACTGCAGGTCAACCCTTGAAATCATTAACTTGTGGGACTTGGTGGAAGTTGGTCTCTCGTTGCTGATGAGAGCAGCTCAGCATCTAAAGGTATTTTGGTCCATTCATCTATACAAAACTATTTCAGCTCATGTCTTGTAAGACTAAGTCCCGCCGGCGTAGTAAAGGCCAGGGTTTAATATTAACCCTATCAGAGGGTTAAAGTGCTATCAGACTGCTTCTGTCTGCAGCACAACAGCTCAATAAAACGCCCAATAGCTCTTGAAAGCAGATGAGATGGGATGATTGCATCAGGGCATGGGCTGATTGTCTGAATGATCTCTGCTTTATCTCTTCTAAAGGCTCACCCACGGAAAACCCATCTGCTCCCCCTATTTATCTGTCTTTCACAACATGTCCTTCACTCCTTTTACCTGAACACTGCACTAAACTGTCCCTCTATAAGCACCGCTCACTGAACAGTTTACACAAAAACAAAAATTCCACCATCACTTACACAACTTTTTTTTTGTGGAAAACAATAGGAGGTGTTTAGGAGAAGATAAAAAATGTTTTTTTTTCTATACAATGAAAGCAGAGAGTCTTGGTATGATGGCATATGTAGGAGCCTTAAAAAAAAAAACTCTGTTAGCACCCTGATACTATATTATATATTATACTATATACCACAGACAGCTTTGTTCATTTTTTTTTTTTTTTTGACCCATGATGCAGAATTGTATGCATCTGGCATAACTGTAATTAAACTGCAATTTAACTGATGCGCAGTGTTCGAATGGCACCTATTTCACAGCAGCATGGCTCATCCAATTATATTCATACATATTTATGTATGTATGTATTTATACAGTCTTTTGATTTTATGTCAAGAGATACATGAAGCAGCTGCACTGATGCCTGATTTGCTTGTTATGAATCATCTTAAAAAAAATAATAATAAATAAAAAATCATATATCTGTAATGTGAATTTAGTTTACTGGATTAAACAACAAAAAAGGCATTACTAAACAGTTATGTAGTATATTAATCAGTTTTACAACAAATAAACTTGATTTAAGATTTTGGTCACATCTCCAGCCCCCAAACTTGACAGTACGTTGATATTTGTCAAGGTTTCTTGCACCAAAAACGGTTATAAGCGCTCTCTCTCTCTCTCTCTCTCTCTCTCTCTCTCTCTCTCTGATCTTTAAAATTAAAGAGGACACTAATTTCTGCTGTGCCTTTAAAGCCCCTCTTCTCATGACATGACATGAGTAAGCACTGATACACATGCTACAGGTTTGCTGTCAGGACCTATATCGTTTTTACTGCCCCATCTTTAATTAACAGCTTTGCTGTATATTGTGACATTGACTGAACTATCAAATGTAGAAAAAGTGACATTATATAAGTGTAAACGTTTACATTTCAAGACCATTTGTCACGCCCCTGGACTGTTTTGTTGTAGTTTTTGCTCCCCATGTGTTCCTTGTGACCCAGTTTCTCCCCTGTCTGATTGTATTAATTTGCTCCAGGTGTGTCTCCTTAGTTCTTTGATTGTCCCGTCTTTAAAAGCCCCAGTCCTTTCAGTTAGTGTTTGTCGGTCTTTGAATGTCTTCTAGTGTTCTATGTTCCCTATATGGATTAAAGACTCCCAGTTTTTGAATTCTCCGTGTCTCCTCGTTCCTGGCTCCAGCATTCGTGACAGAAAGACCGACCAAAACAGTTACCTCCGTGTGTCTAACCTCCGTTTTGTTTTCCGTTTTCAATCAGTGTTTTTGTTTCCGTTGTGTTGCCCCATGGATCCCTACGTCCGGCCCGAATTCCTCCTCCTCCTGCTGGAGCAAGAGGACCGATCTCTCGAGGACCATACAAGACTGTTCCTGATGTTAGCTAACGCCACCAGCTACCCGGACGGCGCGCTCTGCACATTTTATAATGCTAGCTTGAACACCGCGTGCAGAGCGCTGTCGTCCGAGGATGGTCCTCGAGAGGATTTCGCCGCCTTCGTGGAGTGGACACTGGCGAGGCACGGATCCCCGTTCACTGTCTGTGCCGAGGGGGATCTCGCCAGTGCCACTCCTGACCCAGAGCCCAGCCCACCAACTCCCCGCGGTGCGGAGCACCAGCCCGAGCCCACCGATGACGGAGAGCCATTTCCCGCTACGATCCACGAGCCAGCGCCAAGCCGAGCGACTGAGCGGAAGATCGTCCCGGAAGTTGAGCCCAACATGTCAGATCAGGTGCGAGAGCTGATCACGTGGGAGCCAGCCGTGGACGGTGTGAGCGCGGAGTGGAGCTCCGCCCCCTGCACCGCGGCTGAGGGTGAGCTGATGATACATCTGGGGCTGCTAAACTTTGAAGGGGATCTGTTAGACTGGGAACATGATCTGGAGGTCGACGCTTCCCCTATCCTCTCTCCGTCTCCGCTGGTTCCAGCCAGCTCCGCTCCTCCCGAGCACCCCCCTGTGCCTGCTTCCCGAAAGCGTCCTCCAGAGCGCCCCACAGTGTCGGCTCCCATTCCTGAGTTAACCCCTGGAAGCCCGGAGGATCTCAAATGCCCACCCTCCCACCCGCTCCTGCCTCCTCCACCGCTGTCGTCTGGCAGCCCCTTTGCTTGCCCTCAGCCCTCCATCAATGCGGTGCGAGCTCCGCGGGTCTGCCATCCTCCATCGCCGTGGCTGGAGAATCCCTCACCTCCACCTCCAGCCTCCGAGGCCCAGACTCCACCTCGGCCCGTAGACCCAGCGGCTCCACCTCGGCTCCTAGCTCCCTCGCCTCCACCGTCATCCATCGATCCACCAGCTCCACCAGGCTCCCTCGTCCCTCCGGCTCCGCCTTGGTCGGGCGTCGACCCGCCATCGCCTCGGGACTCCTCTCCTCTGGCTGCGCCTCGTCACTCCATCCCACCGGCTCCGTTGGGCTCCTTCCTCCCTCCAGCTCCACCTTGGTCCTCAGTCGCTCTGGCTCCGCCGCGGATCTCCGGAGCTCCGCCTCTGCCTCGGTCGCCAGAGCTCTCGGCTCCACCCTGGCCCCCCGGATCCTCGGCGTCACCCTGGCTCCGTCTCCACCTCGGGCTCCTCCTCCACCTGCTCCGCCTCCGTTGGTCGGCCCCCTGGAGTCGGCGGCCATTCCTCCTCCATGGCTCCTCCCTCCGTCGGCTCCACCATGGGCCATCATCATGGCTGTGGCCTGGGTCCTGCCAGGCTCCTCCTGCTCCGAGTCCCTCCTGTCTCCTCCCTGGCTCCTCCCTCCTTCGTCACCTCCCTGGTCTCTGTCTGCCGGCCCCCTCCCGGTTGTCCGTCCTCCTCCTGAACCGCCGCCATTGTTCCCACCCGTTCCCCCCCTCTGTTGTTCCACGGTGCGAGGACGCACCTTCCGGGAGGGGGGAGTAATGTCACGCCCCTGGACTGTTTTGTTGTAGTTTTTACTCCCCATGTGTTCCTTGTGACCCAGTTTCTCCCCTGTCTGATTGTATTAATTTGCTCCAGGTGTGTCTCCTTAGTTCTTTGATTGTCCCGTCTTTAAAAGCCCCAGTCCTTTCAGTTAGTGTTTGTCGGTCTTTGAATGTCTTCTAGTGTTCTATGTTCCCTATATGGATTAAAGACTCCCAGTTTTTGAATTCTCCGTGTCTCCTCGTTCCTGGCTCCAGCATTCGTTACACCATTTGAGCAACTTAAAATATTAAACAGCAGGAATTTACAATGTCAGGCTGCTGTTCATGGTAAATTTGATTACTGATCATGCACTTGAATAATTTGCACTTTTGGTCCAAGCATAGGGCTTATGATGACATAAATATTTGTTTTACATAACTAATAAATGTTTTAGCTCTATTTAGTGTTTTTTATTATATTTTATTGTAAAAGTTGTGTAGTATTTATGTTTCAAGTTATCGTTAGGATGATTAGTGTTGTTTTGTGAAGTTTTCAGAATAAACAACTTGTTTTGATGTACAGAAGTTATATATTTACATGGCGATATACATTTACATTTACATTTAGTCATTTAGCAGACGCTTTTATCCAAAGCGACTTCCAAATGAGGACAATAGAAGCAATCAAAACCAACAAAAGAGCAACAACATGCAAGTGCTATGACAAGTCTTGGTTAGCCTAACGCAGTACACGTAGCAAGGTTTTGTGTTTTTTTTTTTGTTGTTTTTAAGAAAACAAGTAGATAGAATAGAAAAAAAGAAAGCTAGTGTTAGTTTTTCAAGAAAAGCTAGCAGTTAGAGAATAAATATCAAGTGTGTGTGTGTGTGTTGTTGTTTTTTTTTAAATAAAAAGACAGATAGATAGATAAAATAGAATTAGAAAAGAGAGTGCTAGAGTTAGAGGGTCAAATAAAGATGGAAGATGGAAGAACGCAAGATTCTAGAGGGCACATAGGTCTGAAGTACTGAATTTAGGTAAAGGGGTGCAGAGCCAGAGGTGGTTTTGTAGGCAAACATTAATGCCTTGAATTTTATGCGAGCAGCTCTTGGTAGCCAGTGCAAATTGAGGAACAGAGGTGTGGCGTGCGTTCTTTTCGGCTCATTAAAGATTAATCTTGCAGCGGCATTTTGGATTAATTGTAGAGGTTTGATGGAATTGGCTGGAAGACCTGCCAAGAGAGCATTGCAATAGTGAAGTCTGGACAGAACAAGAGCTTGAACAAGGAGTTGTGTTGCATGTTCCGAAAGAAAGGGCCTGATCTTCCTAATATTGTATAAAGCAAATTTGCAGGACTGGGCAGTTTTAGCAATGTGATCTGAGAAATTCGGCTTATCATCAATCACAACTCCAAGGTTTCTGGCTGTTTTTGAAGGAGTTATGGTGGATGAGCCTAACTGGAAGGTGAAATTGTGATGAAGTTATGGGTTTGCTGAAACTACAAGCAGTTCTGTCTTAGCTAGGTTGAGTTGAAGGTGATGGTCCTTCATCCAGCAAGAAATGTCTGTTAGACATGCTGAGAGGCGAGTAGCTATAGTAAATATAATGACAACGATAATTATCGCAATATATTTTCCCACGATAAAACAATAACAATAGTTTAATAAATGTTCAATATAATGTTTATGCACTAAAAGCAGAACGAAACAGTGCTGCTCATTTGAACCATAATTAATTACCTCATTTTTTACTCGTGAGCACTAAACAGCGCTGTGAGATCCAGTGTGAAGTGCTTGAATTCAGCGACGAACACAAATGACTCAGTGATTTTAAACTAGTTTACAGCCAGATGAAACAGCGCTGACAAACGGGAGAAACACTGCATAACAATACAGCCAGAAGGCTTTTCAATCTACAAATCACCATCATTTACCACGGTTTTACTGTAGTAATTGTCTGGTTTCTACAACTTTCACTTAGAAGCAAAAATTTGCCTTTAAATTTGAAAGAAATTTTGAAAAAAAAAGATTTGAAATTTATTGTGATAATTATCGATATTGACTAAATATTTTTTTTTTTGGCCATTTCGCCCAGCCCTATATATATCCTTTCCAGTTTGCTCATCAGTTAAAGGTGCCATAGAATGGAAAACTGTATTTACCTTGGCATAGTTGAATAATAAGAGTTCTGTACATGGAAATGACATACCGTGAGCCTCAAACACCATTGTTTCCTCCTTCTTATGTAAATCTCGTGAATAAAGAAGACCACTGAAAAATAGGCAAATCATAACATAACACCAACTGTGATGTAACAGTCGGATCACTAATAGTTACGCCCCCAACATTTGCATACACATGCCCATGTTCTAGGCCAGCCTCCAGCCGAATCATCAGAAGTTCTGCAGGTATTGTGAAGAAGCAAGCGAGGACAACAGCGAAAATGGTAGATCATGGAAATAAATGTTATGTTCCAGGCTGTGCAGGGGATGTGAAGTGCAGGGATGGGTTGGTGTCTGTATTCAGAAAGGCACGGAAAGTAAATAGCGCGTTCTAATAAAATAACGCAAGCCACTAAAGGGACATGGTTAGCTCCTTGCTAGCGGTAGCCTGTTACATTGCCGTACATAAGATTTCACTTACCACATAAACAGAGTAAGGAGAGATGACTGAGGATGATGGTGAACGATTTACAGATCCTGAGCACCACTGACAATCATCTGATCTTGTAAAATATGTGGTAAGTACTGCCGCTCCATAGTATAAACAGAGTTCGTGTGATCGCGAATCTCGAAAGCGAAAGTGAAAGTAAAAAGCGATCGTGCATTTGAAAGCAGTTTCAGTGCCCCGCATATTAATAGCGGCTCCTTGATGCCCGCATTTTCTATACAGTATAATTACCTGACGATATAACTGAGAGAAAGTAATGAAATATATATTTTCCTCCCTGTGTTTCCTTCCTGCTGTGAGCTACTGAAATGAGCCACACTGTGAAACAGCCAATCAGAGCAGAGCTCAACATTATTATTCATGACCCTTCCAAATAAGCCAATAACAGACCATTTCATTCTAGGGAGAAATCCTAGGGTTGTAAATGCACATGTAAAACCGTTTCTGGAGAATTTTTGCCCTTACCTAAGCCACATACCTTCTGTATGTAGATATCAGAGAACAAGTTAAAATATTGTATCAATGCATTCTATGGCACCTTTAATGTAATGTTCAGCTGAAACATCCAAGCTTATCGAACTTGGATCCACAAGTAAAAAGCATTATTTTTTAATGTTTACAGAACTTACATTATGCTTGATAAAACCATTAAGCTGATAGAACATTTTTACATAATTTAAGCATAGGTTCTGAAGCTGGTTTCCTCAAGCTTTCAAGTTTTCCCATCTTTATTTATTTATTTTTTTTTTTACATTGAATCAAGTCATTAAGATCAGACTGAAATTATCAGGGATGTTTAGACATCTGTAACAATTGTCATACTTCGGAAGGATATGCAGAGCAGTAGGTGCTACACACAGTCAGGAACAAGACAAGGTTATAAAAGCATCGATCCTACTTCATCATTACCTCCATGACTGGGTTTCTATACAAGTTTCTATACAACCAATAGGTGTTGTTGATGTGAACATGTCGTGTTCATATTTTTAAATGTATTAATCTCTCTGATGTCAGTAAATTGCAAAAGTTCACAACAACGCTTTTTTCAGTTCAGTTTTTTTGGACTCTGAAGAAAATTTTGAGTTTTGAAAGACACAGTATGTTATCACAGTAAACTGTACATTTCTTATTTGAAATGATTTTCAAAAGATTTTTCTTGACCTGATCCCTATTCAGAAATTGCAGATGCACTTTACAATATGCTCCAGTATATTATGTCTGTTTTTAGCCAAAGATTGCCCAGCAAAGCAGTCCAACAGGACCCATACATGAAAGACACAGACATGGTGCAAAGATTCAATCTTCCTGCCTCTTAAACTTGATGCTAGACAGTCTGTGAAAGGCAAGACCTGCCAACGTGACACCTTTGTGTGCAAAAAAGCATGAGATGGAGCCGTCTGAATGCAAGTTCAAGTTCTAAGAAGTGACAAAGCTCAGTTTTCAGACAGGTCATTACCAACCAGCCTGATCTAATCAGACATGTCCCCTTTAATGTCAATGTTAATTATACAACACATCTGTTTTAATTGCCATCTAAAGCTCGCTACTGGATAGTCTTGTGTCTCTATCCAGTTCAATGGCCTTCACACTGTTCCAAAAAATGTGAACAGTTGAATTCATGTTAACTTTACTACTTGGCAAACTTTTTCTTCCGATTTCCCTCAACAAATGAGCTCCAGGAGAGAATTCATCTACAAACATCAGTATAACAGGATTGGTTTGGGTGTGAAATTATCCAGGCTAGCAGGTACTAAGCACACTTAAGTGTAAAAAATGATCTTTCAAATGTTGAAGTCAGAAGTGGAGTTGATGTGTAACCAGCGCTGTGCCTGTCTACATTAGAGGATCACTAATATGTAGAGATGCACTGATTGCAATTTTCTTAGCCGATTCCGATTTCCGATTTTTTGGAAGTGTGACCTGCCAATACCGATTTTTGTCGATTCCGATTTTCTTTCTAAGAACTACAATTGACAGCATATACAAACAAAAATTTATGGAAATTTCAATGCAAAAAATATTTACATAATATAGAAATTATTAAACATTACAATTCCCCCAATCTGGACTAAGTTACAGCTTTTCTCTCACTTAAACTACTCTCAAAATAAAGCGGTCTGTGACTGGAAAGAGGAAGAAATAGTTAACTTAAAATGAGTTGCTGTATGTAACAAAACAGATGTCATTTATGTTTATAAAAGGTCATTTTGTCCTCTAACCTTATTAAATGTGTCATCTTTCACATCAAATTCTTACTTTGTTTCAATTCATTCAGTTAGCAAAGTAAGAAACTGTAGAGTTGTTACCATTCAAATGAAATAAGTATTAATAAACTCTTTCTTTCCACTGCTGAGGAAACAGAAGCTGCATCTGAAGTGGCATTAGATGCCTACACAGACAGTTTGATGAAGCTGAGGTGCCATAAATCCATTTAAAATGCAAAATTTCAAATGCATAAATAATTTTATAAGATTAATGTTTTACATATTTTTTAAACATACAAATAAATGTTGAAAAAAATGCAATGATACTTTTAAATATGAATAAACCACCAGTAGGTGGCGGCAAATGTCTGTTTTAATGAGTGAGTCATTTATTCATTCATTCAACCGATTCATTGAAATGGCTGATTCATTCAGAAACGAGGCAAGTGACTGTCCTTATGAATGGGCAACTGAATCATTGACTCACTCGATTCATTCAAAAACGTGGATTCATTCAGTAACGAAACACCGCTGTGTGTTGCTCGGAGACATCAAATAGAAATGTAGCATGAATTTACAAAACACAGAGAGCAGACTTTGCCTCATTTCTTAAGTCCACCAAATGCCACAGGCCTACAGTATTTGCATTTATAATTATATTTTGTGTAAAACGGTTTAAACATTTGGCAGTCTGACCAAACAATGAGTCCAAAATAAGGCTGTAATAACCTTTGGGTCACTTATCACAGTGGAAATGGAAAGTCTAGTCATGCACATTGTATTGTGGAATACAGTGTTTCAAAGCTGTTATACGCTGCTCACTTTATTTACATTCTATGCAAGTGTACAAAAAAAAAAAGATTTATATGTTAGTATGCTATTCTAAACATGAAACACTCCAATCCGTAGATGAGAAACAAAGTACTCTTTTGAAGCTCCATATTGCTTGTGTGTTCTTTTTAGTCTTTAAAACTGTCAGATGGATATCAAAAAAAAAAAAAAAACTTAATTCAGTAAGTAATTCTGTTTTGGTCTTCCATTAAATAAAAAGAATGAAAGAATGAGAAATTATCACCAAGAGGCAGACTGTCTTGAGCTGTGATCTTCTCTCATTCACGTCAGTAATAACATTAAACTACTGAAATTTTGCTTTCATCTTCTTAATATGCTGCTGCTGCTGGGCTGAACTGCTTCAAAACCAGCAAGCTCAACTTCTCAAAGCCTGTGGCTGTCCAAACAACCATGTTCTTTGTTGAGGTAAGTTCAGACTTACAGTAACCCTCAAATCAGCTCACAATGATGCCCAAAAAATAGACAGAATGTACAGCAGTTCTCCATTGTGCTGCTAACAAAACGTTTACCAGCTTTCCAGATCGTTAACAAGGACCACTGGCTTGATCTAGTTTAGGGCTGAAACGATTAGTCGACATTATCGACAACGTCGACAATAATTTCTGTAAAACAAATATTTCTGTTGTCGAGTAGTCGTTTGATCCCCTATGACCTAATGTAAGAGTCTGCAATACTGCGGTTGGACCAGTGTGGCACTGTAGCGCAAGAGTGTAATTCTGATGCAGTCCAAGAGAAGAAGAGACACACAGCGCTTTAGAGCACAGCGTTTTCTTCTCAATAATGCAATAAACAACAAACAAAACAACAGTTTAAACAACAAAAACTGATAGCGGTGAGAAAGTGATGTTTGCATGAGCTCTTCAGTTCGGTACTTCAGTAAAGCAGTCACATCATGTTTATTTATATAGTACTTTATGCAAGAGATAGCCTTAAATCAAGCAGTTTAGTTAGTGTTGCTTTCAGTTGGAATTACAACTTGATTTTCTGTTATAAAGCAGCTCTCCAGTGTGGAACTAGCTGATGATAAAATCTTTTTTTTAGTTGGGGAAATAAATTAATTAAAGTGATAGTTTGGTTTGCAGAGATCAAAGCTTGATCTTGCTCAGGACTATTTTGATTATCATAACTCTATAAGGTATTTTAAGAGAGATATATGTTGTGAATAAAATAGTTTATCAAAAAATAAAGCATCTTATCACTTACCTTTATTTTGTTTCTTATCCATATGATTTACAAAATGAGATGTTAGGCAGAATGTGTCATTCAGTTATTTTTTCATATAGCTAATTAAATGGTGATTAAGAGAGTTTCTCTGTCTGTCATCTCATTTTGTGTGCCAAATATATCTATTTATATAAATTAATTCGTAATGCTTTTACAGTAAGGTGTTATAACGTATTACCTAACATGAATGAACAATACATTTATTACACTATTAATCTTTGTTAATGTTATTTAATAAATACAGTCCTTCATTGTTAGTTCATATTAATTCACAGTGCATTAAACTAATGTAAACAAACACAACTTGTGATTTTAATAATGCATTAGTAAATGCTGAAATTAACATTAACTAAGATTAATAAATGCTGTAGAAGTATTGTTCAGTATTAGATCATGTTTACTAATGTAGTCAACTAATGTTAACTAATGAAACTTTATTTTAAAGTGTTAGCAATTTATTGTGTAATAATTTTAATTAATTACATGTGTGACCCTGGAGCACAAAACCAGTCATAAGTAGCACAAATATATTTGTAACAATAGCCAACAATACATTGTATGGGTCAAAATGATCAATATTTATTTTATGCCAAAAATCATTAGGATATTAAGTAAATATCATGTTACATTGGAGCTTAATTTTTGATTAGTAATATGCATTGCTAAGAACTTAATTTGGACAACTTTAAAGGTGATTTTCTCAATATTTTGAATTTTTTTTTTTTTTTTTTTTGCACCCTCAGATTCCAGATTGTCAAATAGTTGTATCTCAGCCAAATATTGCCATATCCTAACAAACCATGCATCAATGGAAAGCTTATTTATTCAGCTTTATAAAGGTGATGTATAAATCTCAATTTCAAAAAATTGACACTTAAGACTGGTTTTGTGGTCCAGGGTCACATATGATTTTCAAAAGCTGAAGTGATTACCTTTTATTTATTTGTTAGAATATGTATAACTCAATATTTTAACTAATTGCAAAAGCTGAATAATCAATCAAAGTCTATTGATTAATCAGTGAAATAATCGATGATTAGTCGATTAATCGTTCTAATATTAGTTAGATTAATAGATTATCAAAATAATCGTTTGTTGCAGCCCTAATCTAGTTCAGATGTTGTCTAACTCCCATGTATACAGGCTCCCATTTATTAACATCTCATTTAATATCTTGCATGATTTGGTATTCATTTCATTCAGTCTACTCTGTTTTCAACATAATATTTCTTAAAGGGATAGTTCACCCAAAAATGACAACTCATGACCTCATGTCGTAACTTATCACCCTGTATAACTTATACAATGGAAGTGAATGGTGTTGGTAACCAAAACTGTTTGGTTACATTCTTCAAAATATGTTTTGTTTTCTACAGAAGAAGGAAAGTTATACAGAGATGACATGGAGAGGGAACCTGCATCCAGACATGACTTATTTTACATGTAAAAAAGTTAGCCTGCTAAGCAGAAACACAAACGTTTGTGTTTGATGCACGAGATTGGTTCTCACATGTCAAGCAAGAACTTTTGAACTTCCATTTACCATAGCTGATGTGGTCTGTGTTCGTTGATCAATGTTTATATGTGAATAAAAGCCTAAGTTAACTAATAAACCAATGCCTTTTACGATTTTCTATACTTTTTGAAGCTGACCTTGACTTTCCATGGATGCAGGCCCGGTTCTACGGGGGTGCGAAGCACCCTCAAACGAAATCAATAGCACCCTCAGTTAAAGCTGTATTAACGGCATTTCATTGCAGATTTGGCAAACTGTCCAGTGCGTTATGGTTTGCGCTCTGGGTATCAGTTTCTATTTCAACGAGTTTTTGCAGCGTTGAGTAATGTAGCCAATCACAGATATATCTGTTGATTTATTGAATCAGAGGCGTTTAAGTTAGAATCCACTCACTGCTCAAATTGCCGGAGTTTTTGTTCAGGTATGTGTTCAGCACGAATCATCTCATTATAACAAAGTGTAGACGCGATGTAAATAAGAGATTCGTTGTGCAGCATAGAGATCACCATGAACTAAGATGAGTGACAGCTTTTCAGTGATTATAAACGGAGCGCTCTTTGCGCAATGGACGCCACTATATATATAAATACGTATATATGTATGTGTGTGTATATATATATATATATATATATATAGATAGATAGATAGATAGATAGATAGATAGATATTAGGGCTGTCAAAGTTAACACGTTAATAACGTGTTAACGCAACTTCATTTTAACGGCGCTAATTTTATTAACGCGCGATTAACGCGGGGCGCATTTTCTGTTTGAGCCGTGGCCTAACCCGTGGTTGGAGAAATGGATGGAGATGCTGTCAGTGTTGGCAACTTTGCGACTTTAAAGACCCCTTTAGCAACGGTTTTATTTAGTTATTTATCTTTATTTATTTATTTTCAAAAAGAGCCTAGAGACCAACCTTTAGTTTTTGGTCAAACCTTATTTAGTTTCTGAGACTAGCTGGTACTGTACATCGCACAAGCATCACATGTCTCTCTCTCTCTCTCTCTCTCTCTCTCTCTCTCTCTCTCTGCGTCTGCTCTGTTCAGTATGTAACTTTTTCTGTGTTCAGAATTTACAAAATGCATATAATGAGTAGGGCTGCAACAACTAATTGATAAAATCGATTATTATCGATAATGAAAATCATCGGCAACGATTCTCATTATCGATTAGTCAGGTCTGCCCACAGTACATGTCCAACACTGGTCGTGTCAAATTAACATTACAGCACTGAATAACGCATTTCTATGGACAAAATGCATATAAAAATAGTGGAGGAAACAGAAAGAGATGCTGCGGGAGAAGTACATGATCCAAGCTGCCCAAAACATGAGAATTCTTTATTTTAAGCTTTAAGTTCATGCATTAGCGTAATGGTTTGACTTGTCAGACGCTTTGATAGGTGCGTGTGCGTCCTCAGCACAAAAACTTTCAGTTTACGGTCATATCCTTATCTGTAAATGTCACATATTCACGCGAGCATTTCCATTTTTGCATAAAGTTCCGTCCTGACAGTCTGTGTTAAGTTTAAATCTACTGAATGAGCGCCGGCGCGGCGGATGCGCGTCAGAGGGGGATTAATATTCAGCGCAAAAACATTCTGTGCGCTGAAATATCTGTTGTTGAACGTTAAATTAAGGTTTAAAAGTCAACATGTAGTGCACGTATTTTATGAGAGTTGGAACTGTAAAGGGAAAACCGCGTATAGTTGTCTGAATATAAATATCAGATGCTTCATAGCCGCCTTTTACAGGATAAAGAAATTACAGTAAACGTGACTGTGATCAAAAAGTTGGTTAACACTGAGTTTGTGTTTTTATTCGTCTTTATTATCTTTATTATTATCTTAATTTTTGATGAAGAGATTTAAACTATAGGCCTATATACAGTGCTTAACAAATTTATTAAAACAAATGTATTTAAGGTTTATAACAAATAATCTACGCTTTGTGCCACTGCTGCTCTAAACTAACAGTATTGGTGTTTACTAAAATCATTTTTTAGCTATCTGTATTGGTTAGTCCTCCAATATGCGTAAGGCCTTTAGTAACAGTAGGCTGTTTCTAATGCTATAATATAATTATTTCTGTTATCTATGAAAGAATGAAAGATCTATGAAAGATTTTTTTCAGATACCCAATTACAGTCAAAAAGTACCTAAAAAATGCCAGCAAGAATGCATGCTGTTATGAAAGGCAGGAGGCTATTTTTTTTTTCTTATGTCAATAAATATTTAGTTGTTTCAGTTTGTTATTTGCCCAATAAATGACAATACAATTTTTAGATTTAAACAATTCTTTGGCAGATTCCTAAAATATTTGTGTTTTCTCTTTATTATGACAGGTGGTCTAATAAATTGTTAAGCACTGTATGTTTTCATAGCATTCAGTTGGCACGTTTGTTTGAAGTACACTGGGCAGAATGTGGAAGTGTTTTTGTCAATAAAATTTTAAAAAAATAAGAAAATTTGCATTTTTATCCGATTAATCGATTAATCGGAAAAAATAAACAAATAAAATAATCGGCCAACTAATCGATTATCAAAATAATCGTTAGTTGCAGCCCTAATAATGAGCGAGTACATCATGAATTCATCGAAATCACAGAACAGCTATTGCCTTTATCTTATGTTTAGGCTATTTGATTTTATCAGATGACGGCTCGATTATAAATCAGGATTTTTGTGCAGATTAACATTAACATGTACATTTAGCATGTTCAGAAGAAGTGAGCTGCTCTGTAGTGTGCAAATGTAAACCGGCTTGTCGAAGTCAATTGCTCAGTGCAAATAAAGAGAAGTAATGGGAACCTGGTATTTCTATGTTTTTTTCATGTGTGTAATAGAAGTTCTTTGAAAAACATATATGACCTTTGAAACATGTCCAGTCTTCATGCTCTAGATTAACTATGGTTTCACTAATAATAAACATATATTGCATAAAGCATCCATATTTGCCAATGCCCATGTCAATTAGAGTATTAAAATTTAAGGTACATTTAGAACAGATAAAAAAGTGTAATTAAAATGTGATTAATCGCGAGTTAACTCATGACAGTCGTGCGACTAATCATGATTAAATATTTTAATCGATTGACAGCCCTTATATATATATATATATATATATATATATATATATATATATATATAAATATATATATAAATTAAGGTTAGAGTACCCTCACTAATTTAAGAAGCACCCTCAGTGATTTGATTCTGGAGCCGGGCCTGCATGGATGGACAAAAATGATAAGAGTAAGATGAGAAAAAAGACGAACAAAAATCTCATGGGTTTAGAATAATATGAGGGTTAGTAAATAATAGAACTTTAATTTTTGGGTGTACTAACCCTTGAAAGAAAAAAAGCGCAACAACTGTGTAACTTATAGCCTGTTCAATCGACTCAAAGAAAACTTATAATAAAAGTTAAGACCTAGAACCTGATATACCAAGAAAGAGTTCCTCCAAAAGTTATTTTTCCTGCTTTTCTTGATATAAAATCTATGACAGGCCACACATGTTTTCATGGATACTTGAAGGGACATGAAACATGCATTCATGGTATTGTGTGTGAACTCGGCTGTGCTATCAATGTAACACAAAGCCTGATACTCGAACACATTCTTATGCCAAACTGGTTATAACCTAGTTCACATCTCACGGCTCTGACAGAAATGCCTATTACAGACAAACTGGCTCATACTTTCAGATCTAAGAATCCTATTCTGAGAACCGCGGTTCTGGGCTTGTCTCTCCTTTCAGTCACAGATATTGACCGTCAAGACTCAAAAGGTTCTTTTGAATAATTCAATCCCTCGCTACCTCCTTAACATTTCCATCTCAAAGGCAGCTGTGGGCTTTTCTTCAGTGCTGTATTGGGGACACTGTCACGTTTGCACCACGAGCCCCTACAGACATGGACGCTGAATATCCCCTCCTCTCGTCCTTTTATGTGACTCACTCACTCAAGTTATGGGGAGCTACTACAGGTATACAGTTGTCCATGATATTTGAGCATCATATTTTTAATGCATCTACCATAACTGACACCTGTGACCTTAATGAAGTTGCCCAACAAAGCATCAGGTTGTCAAGAGCTGTCAATAAATTAAAAAAAAAAAGTAGTACTGAAATTATTCTTAACCTTTAATCCACAGAAATGTGCTCCTAAATATATTACCAATCAAAAGATGACAAACCTACACATTATTATTATTTTTATTTATTTTACTAACACTGAAGGCATCTACACTACAACCGAGTATGAGAATTAAGTAGTGAATAATCAATATTAAATCAAAAGCACTCGTAAATTTAATCTTATTAAAAATAGCCATGCAGATCTCAATAAAGTTTACACACGTTTTTGGTCTGCGAACTAGATCCCACTCTGGCCAGTTTCTGTTCCAGAATTAAATCGGGTGTTTTCATATATTTTTGTCCCGTTCATTGCAATGGTTATCACTGTGTCAGTCACTGCTGTTTCAAGAGTGAATCCAGCATAAATATTCGGATGTCATGTCACAGCGTATATGTGTTCTGTTATAATCAATGAATTTCTCTAAACTGCACAATGAATCTCTAATTTATATCATGTCTGCAGATGTTTGCTATGAGATGATTCACGAGCATGCAGAACTGCACTGAACAAAAACTCCAGCGTTTTTAGCTCTGAGTGGATTCTGACAAAATAAAAGGTTTCTGATTGGCCACTGTGTTCAAGAAATTAACTGATCTGTCTGTGATTGGCTACATTGCTCAACGCTGCAAAAACACATTGTAAATAGTAACTTTTGATGCTTTCCAGAGCGCAAACACAAATACGCTCTGGATAGTTTACAAGATTTTTAATTGAGGGTGTTTTAGCTTTTGTTTGAGGGCATTTAGCACCCCCGTAGAACCGGGCCTGGGTTTGGCGAATCGCTCCAAATTGCAGCAGGGCTGACATTCGGGATTCCATGACTAACATCGAGCCCCAATGTCGCCTCTGTAAATATACAAATCCAAACTCCGGCCTAGATTACAGGTGCAAAAGGTGCATGATGGGATGTCTTTTCCACACACTTTCTAAGTTGTTGTACATAGGTGCTCACAGTAAGAAAGCAGTATGCAAAATATATCTCAATACTAATTTGATATGATCACATTTTTATGATATATATTTAAAAAAAGTTTGACTATGCAGCACTGTGAATATTTCACTCACTTCCAGAGCTTTTTACAGTGCCTCACACTAGCGGAGGCGACCTCTGATAACTGTACTTATTTTATGAACACTTACAGAAAACGGCCATTTCACTAAAAAGTGGAAGTTTAATGGATTAAGTCTTTCAAGAGCAGCTCAGTTCCTCATTAATGGCCAAGTGCTCACAGGAAGAGAGTGCTAACTGAAATGACATATAGCTTAGAAATTACAGTCCCGCAATAGAGCCGCACATACATTCATAGTCACTTATTCTCACGGTGAATGTAGAAAGACAGAACAAACCCTCTTAAAGACACTTTACATTGAACTAGCTTTGATTTTTTTTTTTTTTTCCCTTTATTGCTGCACATTTTATTGTCCGTGGGCCTGTCACACTTCACAGTGCTTATGAAAGCAATGGTTTATTATTGTAGCTGGCTGTAGACGGGTTTATGTGATATTTGTGGTGAAAGACCTCGTGCTGTGTTTTAAAGCCCCCCGCTCACACTTTTAAAACAAAGCTTCAACGATCGTTCTCTCTGTTTTAGATGTGTGAAGACATAATAAGAGCCTGGTAACTAGAATGCTTACACTACCATTCAAAAGTTTTAGATCAGTAAGACTTGCAATGTTTTTTAAAGAAGTCTCTAATGCTCATCAAGGCTGCATTTATTTGATCAAAAATACAGAAAAGAAAAAAAAAAACAGTAATCTTGCAAAATGTTATTACAATATAAAATAATGGTTTCTATTTTAATATACTTTAAAGTATATTTTTTTTCTATGATGCAAAGCTGAATTTCCATCAGCCATTAATTCAGTCTAAAGTGTCACATGATCCTTCAGAAATCATTCTAATATGCTGATTTATTATTATAATTATCAATGTTGGCAACGGTTGTGCTGTCAAATATTTTTTTTGGAAACTGCGATACTTTTTTTCAGGATTCTTTGATGAATAAAAGTTAAAAAGAACAGAATTTATTCAAAATATAAATCTTTTCTAACAATATAAATCTTTGTTATCACTTCTTATCAATTTAACACATCCTTGCTGAATAAAAGGTTTAATTTCTTTCAAAAAAAGAAAGAATAAAAATTTACTGAACCCAAACTTGAACGGTAGTGTATACTGTTAGAAAAGATTTCTATTTTAAATAAATGCTCTTCTTTTGAACTTTTTATTCATCAAAGAATCCTGAAAAAAGTATCACAAGTTCCAAAAAAAAAAAATATTAAGCAACACAACAGTTTCCAGCACTGATAATAAATCAGCATGTTAGAATGATTTCTGAAGGATCATGTGACACTTAAGACTGGAGTAATGGTGATGGAAATTCCGCTTTTGAAAGTCACAATTTGCATCACAGCAATAAATTATACTTTAAAGTATATTAAAATAGAAACCATTATTTTATATTGTAATAATATTTTGCAAGATTACTGTTTTTTTTTCTGTATTTTTGATCAAATAAATGCAGCCTTGATGAGCATAACAGTCTTCTTTAAAAAACATTACAAGTCTTACTGATCTAAAACTTTTGAATGGTAGTGTACATATTTCATAAGCTCATATTCTCAAGTTGGGTTAAAATGTCATTTTCAGGCATTATCTAAAAGCAGAAGAAACAAGCCTTTAAAAAAGCCTTTTTTATGTTAATAAGCTCACGTCTTGGTATGGTTTCTCAAAGCTGACGGTTTAGCCAGTCAGACAATCACGTTCAGTAATACCTCTCCAGCAGAGAAACATCTGTCCATGGGAAAAATAAATTTTTATTTTTAAAGTTTGGTCTGATTATTGGACTGATAGAGGTCGAACAAGTTGCAGGATGATGACTGACTGCATGATGTAGCCTATTAGAATGCAGGTCTCTAAAATTTAAGATATGACGACAAAATGCCCTGTATGGGTAACTGTCTTATATTTTATCATGTGATATCATTTAGCAATATCACATGACCAAGAGTACTGTTTTTTTTCCTAAATATCTGCACGATTAGAAATGTAATATTGATTTTATACAACAGCTCAATAAACAAGTTAATATTATGTTACATTTTAGATACAGTATTGTAAGTATTGTCTGTTTTTGCTTAATTTCGCCCACGAAAATAGTTCTACACAAAGCCACTGCAGAACTGTTGTGAATCTCTGAGCAACACACAGCTGTGTTTCATTACTGAATAGATCCATGTATTTTTAATGAATCGAGTGAGCCAATGATTCAGTGACCCATTCAACAAAGACAGTCACTTGCTTCATTTCCAAATGAATCAGCTGTTTGATTGAATTGGTTCAATGAATGACTCAATGACTCAATATCACCTGTTTCTTTCTAAAGCTACTTTTTTGTAAGGTCTATTGAATGTTTTTTTTCTCATTTGTGACCATGGACCACAAAACCAGTCATAAGGGGCAATTTTTCAAAATTGAGATTTATACATAATCTGAAAACTGAATAAACAAGCTTTCCATTGCTGTATGGTTTGTTAGGATAAGACAATATTTGGCCAAGATACAACTATTTGAAAATCTGGAATCTCAGGTTGCAAAAAAATCTAAATACTGAGAAAATCACCTTTAAAGTTGTCTAAATGAAGTTCTTAGCAATGTTTTTTACTAATCAAAAATTAAGTTTTGATATATTTATGGTAGGAAATTTACAAAATATCTTCATGAAACCTGATCTTTACTTATATTATATTATAGTCTAATGATTTCTGGCATAAAAGAAAAATCTATAATTTTGACCCATACAATGGCTATTGGCTATTTGGCTATTGCTACAAATATACCCGTGCTACTTAAGACTGGTTTTGTGGTCCAGGGTCACATATAACAAAATAATAACTTACTTTATTTGTTGTTTGTTTGTTTGTTTGGGGGGGGGGGATTTCTGAGCCCAATTTAATGTGCAAATAATTTGTGATTAATTAGATTAATCGGTGCAACATATAATTGATTACATTAAAAACTTCAATCGCTTGACAGCCCTTACATATCGTAAACACATATACGATGATGATGATGGATGATGATGATTATTATTACTATAAACTATATAAATATAAATTATTTTTAGAAATGTCTTGACATATATACAACATATGAGGTTTTACTTAGGAACAAAACAAACACTTAATAAAAGGTGTTTCTTTTTTTCTTTAAATTGCTAGTCAATAGGAAATATTTGTCCTGTAGTAAATCAGTAAATATACAGGTAACTACGATTTGATTCCCGTACGCTAAACCACATCCTCAGCATGAGACACACTGCTAATTTGAGCTACACATATTATTACCATTAAACACAATTCATATAGCCTATAATAATACAAATTTCTAGCATTATTTATTTGATGAAATCACCACAGACAAACAGCTTTTAAAAAGGTTGCATGCTTGCTGTGTGCGCTACTTGTTCAATAATCAACGTCTTTACACCTCAGGACACTAAAGTTGTCACCATGTTCAAGCGTTGCTGTAGAGCACAGAAGCAAATGACCACACATTCTCACAAAAAAAGAGGTGACAGACAGAGAATGTGCGAAAAATTTATTTTAATCTAAGTAGCCTTGTGATATTCCAAGAAAATGGTCACACGTGACTTGAATCGCCTTTAAGTGAGCACTGAGTTGCGTTTCCATCTCTGATGTGAGCAGCATGCAGGTACTGTAAATGCTGATACTCCGCATCCAGAGTTCAGACAAACAGCCGATCTTCAGGAAGTGAAGGTTAATAGAGAACGTTTAAAGACTAACGCACTTACAGCGTTTTGAGAAGTGGTGGTTGTAAAGCTTTATGGAGGTTAAAGGGTCAGTGGCCCCATTTCTCTCTCCATCTTCCTTTCACTCAGTCTTTCAGACGGCCTTTCTATGTTTTTTTTTTCTTTTCCGTGCAAAAATGCTCAAAGTCATAGACCATACAGGTCTTTGAGATTACCGTTAGCTAGAAGAGCATGGCTTAAAAATGTGGATTAGATTGCCCACTATTTGCATTGCATTATAACTGGACCACTTACCCAAGTACTTTCCCCATTCACTTTCTTAACCATTTGTTTTTCTGCTAAAAGAATCCATAATAGCAAACAACTTGATTTGCTACAAGAATCTAAGCATCCTTAAAACAAGAATTTATCTTGAAAAAAAGTCTTCAGAAAAAATTCCAACAATCTCCAAGATGAATCACAACAATACAAACTTAAATTAAAAAAAAATAAAGTACCTGAAATTCAAAAAAAGGTACATAACAGCGTAGATAGAAAAAGCACTACAGATTCCATAAAGCATTTCTGGTTGGGGCAGTAGCGGGTAACAATAGCTTTTCTGATTAGTGGATTTAAAGTACATCTCTTCAAGATCACTGGTAATGTAATTTTCCAACTAGAACTTGACAATTACACACAAAAAAAGGACCACTTCATCATTTTAGGTCTGTCTTAAAAATTTTATATATTTTATAATCCAATTTGTCTAAAATATAAATGTGGGTGCTTTACTTTCAATACTTTTCAATTATTCTAAATCATAGAAAAGTAGTAATATGTGTATAAACTTGTCTAATGAAACACAAGGAGATATTTGCCATGTTTATGCTGTGAAGTCCTGAGAAGTTGCTACTAAGCTCACCTGACGTGAAGTGAGGTCTGCTATCCAACGGTACGGACACCAGGGAGTCCACGATGTCTGACCTTCTCTGGAGGAGTTTGGAGATCATCTCAAACCCCTGAGGACCTAGAAACTCAAACAGCTAACAGTGAGAGAAAAAGAGAGCGAGAGACATGAATGAGAAAAATATGAGATTAGAAACAAAGGATGTGTGCAGATTTGTGAGAAATTTACACAAAACAGCAACTAGAACAGATACAGTACTGAAAAAAATGGCATATGAAAAAAACATGATAAATCAATTTGCAGCAAGGTGTTAATTTTTTTCCAAAATATGAATCACAGTTGTTGTTGTCTTTGCGAAACATTTTAAAGACAACACAAAAGAATGATACAAACTGCCTCAAACCTCAGTTTATACAAAGTGCTTCAACAAAACTTTAAAAATGTGCTGCCCTGAACCTCACAATTTTTTTTTAGCAAATCAGTGGCCATTGTACTCCAAATGGGCCATCTGAGATTGAAAATAGACCTGAGTGGATCCAGTGTACACTGGTGAATCATAAAAGTTCAGTATGTCTGTACTTATGAGTTACTGTGAAATGTAGCATTATAACATTATAACACATTTCACTAATCATGAGTACTGCAGTGTGATGTGGTATAGTGCAACTGACAAAAACAAAACAGTGTTGAATTCTGAGAGTTAGGCCTACATGTTTTGTGTGTTATTATGCGTTATGCATTATTTAGCTATCATCAGCATATGCATATGGAACAATTGTAGTGTTACAAGGGATGAACTAGGGCTGGGCGATTTTTCTGATTTTACCGATTAATTCGAATTTAATGTTTTGCTACAATTTTTTATAAATCGAGGAATCACGATTTTGAATAGAAATATTACCGAACGTTAGAATTAGACACTTTGACAATATGCAAGTGATAACAGTAAAGAGAAAAGAAAGATCCAACCGCATGTCGGCGCACGTGATTGCCTCACGTGTGACGCGCTCAGAGAAGGACCGTAAGTAGATTATATCGCTAGCAGTGTTGCCAGTTTGGGGATTTTGTCGCCAAATTTAGCTAGTTTCTCATTGTTGCTGCGACTTTTTGCGACAAGGAGCTATTTTAGCTATATTTAAATAAAAATAGTGATTTTTTTGGAGATTTTTTATTTTTACTTGGCCACACCCTGCCATAGGCCCGTGACCTCTCACGTTTGCTCTCAATCATGCCAATGAGTCTGTGCAGTGAACACACATCAGCACGCCTGCCATTCAGATATGATGACACACAGCACCATTTCATTATAAGCATCAAGATGGCGGAGAAAACATATGAGCAGCACTTTAGAAATTGCTGGTTGCAAGAACTGGCTTCAGCCTATTATGGGAAATACATCAAAAAGCTTTTTAAAAATACTGCAAGGTCATACTAAATGCTAAGAAGTCAGATCTCAAAAAACATTTTGCACTTACTTTGTAGTAATAGAGTGTGTTGACTGAAATAAAGGTTTTGTTTTTGTAATAATCATAATATCTCTTATCTGTTGTATTTGAGCAGGACAGGGATGTACTTTGGTGACACATGAAACAAATGCCCAACATTATGTGTCTTTTGTGTCTTTACATCATTTCCATCATGTTTGATGTGCTTGCAGATCACAGGAAGAATTTACTGATTCAAATGTGTTGTGTAGAGTTACAAGTAAGCATTTCCTAATTTCACTTCAGAATTTTTTTTTTTTGTTATACTTCATCTTTTGTTATACATTTTATACTGTCATCATTTGTAAAGTATATATATATATATATATATATATATATATATATTTACTTTCCCTTTAACAAATTTACCTGTATTTACTTTCTTTTCATATTTGGTGACTTTTTGTGAAAAATGGAGACTTTTGAGGGTGGTTCTAGAGATTTTCTGAGGGAGGGGTTTGGCAACACTGATCGCTAGGCGCCATTCATACAGAATGTGCTTTTGTATTGACAAAGATGCGACACGGCCAGTGGAATACGAAAATAAATGCAAGAAGATGGGAGTTGAACCTCTTTTAACTTGAGCGGCGCGTTTTTAGAATGCCGTTTCATGCATGAGACACTGCAAGAGATGCGAGCGCAACAGTCAAACGCGTCCTTGTTTACACAGAAAAAACTATGGAAAAGCAGCGCAATCGAATAAAAAACCTGGAAAGAACTACTGCTGTATGTCTGATATTTCATGTTTGCATCATGTTGACAGGCTGAAAGTTGCTGTTCATTGTTTTTACAGAACATTTACAGTTAATAATAGTCTGCTGGTGTTATACCTTCAGTCATTTTGAATTTGAATTCCTTGACTTTTGAGAATTTTTAAAAGCATTTTCTTGTATTATTTCTAAACTTATAATATGTATAAGACAAGACTGTACAAGATGTAGTTGTAGTCGCATCTTTTCTGTAAAAATATAAGCGATTTGTTTAACATTACATCATGTTGACAACTTCATGTGTGGTGCACTTGGAATAGAATTTTCTTTAACTAGAGGGTTAATAAAGAAAAAGTTACTTGAATCATCAATCATCAAAAATCGAGAATCGGCCAAATGTTGTGAAAAATATCGAAATTTTTGTTTTTTGCCATATCGCCCAGCCATAGGATGAACTAAAGCTATACTGAAACTAACAAAAAAAAAAAAAAAAAACTCAAATGCACCATAAACACTACATTTAATTTAAAAACAAAAAGAAGGCAGGATGTGCTCAAGACTTCAGGAAACTTGAGTTGAAAATCACCACAAAAGCCACAGTCTAGTCTCATGCATAAATCAATTTTACATAAGGAACAATACATACACTCATCTCTCAGGGGAACTGCAGTATGGCAGATACTGAAATGATGAGCTACAATTGTATGCTTTATGGTGAAACAATGACAGTGACAATGTTACTTAAATTAATGAGACCAATACTGGGGAAATGTGGTCCAATCGAATTATCATGCTGGACTTCTTCAATTACGAGAGCCATTACCTAGCCAACCTCTCTAGGAGCAGTTTCTAAAGGATAATACTGATTTGCAAATGTCTAAAATAAGGGTGATTCTTTGGGAACGCTGAAGTGCAATTTTTATTTATTTATTTTTTTTTACTAGTGCGGTTTTTATTTTCCATACATGACCAAAATGAAGCAAATGAGTAAAATAAATCAAAGAAAACACATTTTGCACCACACCTATCCACCCCGAGTGTGATGCAAATTTTTAATCATTGTTCATAAAGCTGCACATTTTGATCCTTCATGTACTATAATAAAGTACATCCTATAAATACATGCATGTACTGTACATTTGAATGTCATAGTGGCAACCATCCAAGATGTAAAAAAAATTGTTTCTTCATGGAAACAGATTTAGAGACATTTAACATTACATCACTTGCTCGTCAGTGGAGTCCATCAATCAATCAATCAATCAATCAATCAATCAATCAATCAATCTACCGGGCTAAAATCAAGTCCAAGGATTTGTGTGGATTATTTGTGGAATATTGTGATGTATTTATCAGCTGTTTGGACTCTCATTCTGACGGCACCCATTCACTGCAGAAGATCCACTGGGGAGCAAGTGATGTAATGCTAAATTTCTCCAAATCTGTTCCCATGAAAAAACAAACTCATCTACAACTTGGATGGCCTAAAGATGATTACATTTGCAGCTAATTTCCATTTTTGAGTGAACTATTCCTTCAAAATTTTTATTATTATTATTAATATATTTTTTTAAGAAATACCTACAGTACACTGTGAAAGTAAAAAAAAAAGCAGTTTAATTACAGTGCAAAATATGAAGGAGCTCATAAAGAAGCATTGTTCCATTTTTAATTGTCATGGTGAAAAATGTGTGCCTGGTGTAAGTGAACCTTAATATTGCTGCATCCTTCATTCAACTGACTTTTGGTAAAAACCACTGTACTCCACATCCTGTGTAATCTAAAATCCCTCTGTTCCCAAAATGATTTTAACAGCCAAATAACAATAAAACGATATGGATATGACAGTTTCACTGATATGACTGTAAAATCTTTTCAGCAGATCTTTTGTACAGATAGCACTCCTGCAGGGATGCTAAACAAAAGCTGTAAATGTACTTTAAAAAAAAAAAAAAGGCAAGCAGGCGACAAATGTGAACTTCTATGCTGAAAGTACAAAGCAATTTCATTCCAGTAGAAACACATTTCCTATACTCTCCAGAGACTATTACAAAATTTTTCCAAGTTTGTTTGTCTTTTTGTGCTTGTGTGGTGTACCGTTTACCGTTTTAAACGCCCTAGCAGTTGTTTACTTTAAATGCAGTTGTATTGTTATTTTGCTCATTGTATTTTTTTTCTACCATCACAGAAAGTCTTATTTATTGTTCATGAATGTGTGATTTCACAAAAACTCAAGAAATGTCAAGGTCATACTTCACACTAAACGTGTTTTGCTTAAAGAAAATGAAGCCGATTTTTGCACTCATAAAGGTTTTTGCTAGTGACGTGAATTTTCTTTCCCTTAACTGTCAAGTGAACAAATCTTATTTCTATTACAGTAATTTGATTATATAAGGTATATTTGTCAAGTAAGACTGTACATCATGATAGTATTTAAATCATAATTTCAATTTTTATGTAAAAATTTATTACGTTAATTTATTTATTACAAATCATTGTGTCTAGACAGGATGGTTTGATTATTGTAATGACAGTGATTAGAATGCTTAATTGTATTATGTGATTGATTACTATGATTATTTTATGTTGGACAATGTGCCATTGTATTTACAGCCTGTTTGACAGATTATGGCCCAGTTTTACTAACAGCTTGCGCAAGCGCAAACCATCTTTTGGCGTTAAAATAGTACTGTCAGGATTTATTAAAGATGTGCAGTGACGAATCAACACTGAAAAGGCATAAACAGTTATTTTTGCACCTGACCTTATTGAATATGCATTTGTAGGAGTATCCCTTTCAGACGCAAAATTTATGTGAGGAGAGTATTCAAATGAATCACGCAACGAGAGTTACTAACGTTTGCGCTCGTCAAATTACTGGTATTTGTGCCATTATTTAACGCCCCAAAAAAGCATGTCTTAAACTATTTTGCACTTGAAAAGGATGCAATTATTGTTGCTAGAGGAAGCACTGCAGAGAACAGAGAGTGCGTGGTAGAAGGGAGAGGATTTTTTCCACACGTATTAATTTATATAGAATGCAAGAAGAACACGAAAATATAGTTTGCCAAGCCAAGTTATTTTTAATTTGCTTCGGGAAATAAAAGATGACTTGGAACCCTCAACTAGGAGTCACGCAATACCAGGTCTCTCAAAACTTCTTGCAACCCTTCATTTGGCCTCCAGTTCTTTTCAACGTACTGTGGCTTTTTTATTTCTTTATTGTTTATTTGTGACTACTCTAATTTGCACTTGGTATATTGTGTTGGACAATATGTAAATGAGATGTTGCGTCTGTGTTCTTAATTTTCGCATTGTTAGTAAAACACCCGCAGAAATGTCCACGCCCATCAGTGCTGTTTTGGAATTGCGCTCTCGCACTAATTTGCCCTGTTTAGTAAAACTGGTCCTATACAGGTGCATCTCAATAAATTAGAATGTCGTGGAAAAGTTCATTTATTTCAGTAATTCAACTCAAATTGTGAAACTGCTGTATTAAATAAATTCAGTGCACATAGACTGAAGTAGTTTAAGTCCTTGGTTCTTTTAATTGTGATGATTTTGGCTCACATTTAACAAAAACCCACCAATTCACTATCTCAACAAATTAGAATACTTCATAAGACCAATTAAAAAACATTTTTAGTAAACTGTTGGCCTTCTGGAAAGTATGTTCATTTACTGTACATGTACTCAATACTTGGTAGGGGCTCCTTTTGCTTTAATTGCTGCCTCAATTCGGCGTGGCATGGAGGTGATCAGTTTGTGGCACTGCTGAGGTGGTATAGAAGCCCAGGTTTCTTTGACAGTGGCCTTCAGCTCATCTACATTTTTGTGTCTCTTGTTTCTCATTTTCCTCTTGACAATACCCCATAGATTCTCTATGGGGTTCAGGTCTGGTGAGTTTGCTGGCCAGTCAACCACACCAACGCCATGGTCATTTAACCAACTTTTGGTGCTTTTAGCAGTGTGGGCAGGTGCCAAATCCTGCTGGAAAATGAAATCAGCATCTTTAAAAAGCTGGTCAGCAGAAGGAAGCATGAAGTGCTCCAAAATTCCTTGGTAAATGGGTGCAGTGACTTTGGTTTTCAAAAAAACACAATGGACCAACACCAGTAGATGACATTGCACCCCAAATCATCACAGACTGTGGAAACTTAACACTGGACTTCAAGCAACTTGGGCTATGAGCTTCTCCACCCTTCCTCCAGACTCTAGGACCTTGGTTTCCACATGAAATACAAAACTTGCTCTCATCTGAAAACAGGACTTTGGACCACTGAGCAACAGTCCAGTTCTTCTTCTCCTTAGCCCAGGTAAGACGCCTCTGATGTTGTCTGTGGTTCAGAAGTGGCTTAACAAGAGTAATACGACAACTGTAGACAAATTCCTTGACATGTCTGTGTGTGGTGGCTCTTGATGCCTTGACCCCAGCCTCAATCCATTCCTTGTGAAGTTCACCCAAATTCTTGAATCGATTTTGCTTGATAATCCTCATAAGGCTGCGGTTCTCTCGGTTGGTTGTGCATCTTTTTCTTCCACACTTTTTCCTTCCACTCAACTTTCTGTTAACATGCTTGGATACAGCACTCTGTGAACAGCCAGCTTCTTTTGCAATGAATGTTTGTGGCTTACCCTCCTTGTGAAGGGTGTCAATGATTGTCTTCTGGACAACTGTCAGATCAGCAGTCTTCCCCCATGATTGTGTAGCTTAGTGAACCAAACTGAGAGACTATTTTGAAGGCTCAGGAAACCTTTGCAGGTGTTTTGAGTTGATTAGCTGATTGGCGTGTCACCATATTCTAATTTGTTGAGATTTGGCCAACAATTTACTAAAAATGTTTTTTTATTGGTCTTATGAAGTATTCTTATTTGTTGAGATAGTGAATTGGTGGGTTTTTGTTAAATGTGAGCCAAAATCATCACAATTAAAAGAACCAACTACTTCAGTATGTGTGCACTGAATTTATTTAATACACGAGTTTCACAATTTGAGTTGAATTACTGAAATAAATGAACTTTTCCATGACATTCTAATTTATTGAGATGCACCAGTATATCTATTCCTTTGAGAAATATCTACCCGAAAACCTAGGATCTACCTAAATTCTGTTCAGTATGTTGGGCTGTGACTGGACAGCCTCGGAGAAATTCATAAATCCAGCCACACTCTCAATCTGTCAGATTAAATACATACTCTGAGTATTATATTTATCTAGGTACTGTTTTACATAATGCTGTCAAGCAAACATCAGTCCTTTTAAATTCTCGTAAGTAATTAGAATAATACAGATTTATACATCCACACTTAAAATGTGAACATTAACATCACAAACCATCCTAAAATCAACCTGTTAAATCACCAAGTATTCAATATAAGTTTTTCAGCTGTTATATTTTTAAGTGTTCCATCAATCTGCAATTTTCTCCTACAAAAGCAATTCTAAATTGTCTTTAAATTAGCTTTATCATGTAATCTCCCCTACTTTTCATTGCTCTAAATATATTTGCTTCAGCAGCAAATGTCATGACTTATAAAGTACACATGTGAAATATTAAGAGCTGCTCTTCACACTGTCACAGTCAGGTTTAATGGTAGTGAATGGGCAGCCTTTTAACTTTTCTGTTGTTGACTTTGGAGTGACACGTGCAGAGAATAGTGGAGAGACGGGCACACAAAGGCCATCCCGCATCTAAAGGTGTCAGTGCGATAGCTGGCTTCCAAATGTCAACTACGTGAGGAACATTAGAACAGGATGTAACTCAGGTACTACAGTGCTCACTGTTGGCACAGGGGACCACCCCTATCATCGAAGATTACATTCTGAGCCCAAGGTTTTGTAATACCACTTAAAAAGGGAATATAAAGGCATTACCCACAAAAAAAGGTAATGGTTCTAGTACTTTTTTTTTTTTTTTAATGTGTTTTTGATGTGTTTCATCATGATGTCACACTTTCTACCATAAAATAATCATATTAGTCACGCAATCCACCAAAAACATTGTATAGTTTCTATCGGTTTCTTGATTTTTTTTTTTTTTTTTTTTTTTTTTATGTTTTCATGCCACTAAACACAGTGTGGTGGACACAGACCAGCACAAGTGCTTGTTCCAGTGGAACCTAGGGCTGGGCGATAAAACGATTTTTTTACGTCGATTTGTTTGAATGAAAATCGGTTTTCTCTTTAACATCCGCCGACGCTCCCCTCTAGGCTCCCGTAGTCCCGAATGGGCTCAGACCTCCCCCCACGCGTTTGCCATATTAGAGTTTAGGTAGGGTTTCATGATCCCCTCCGCAATCCGCCACATCCCAACGTGTTCGGAAAGAAAATGACGTGTACTGTGGATCCCTTAAAGCAGTGTTACTCATTGCGCGGCTCGCCAAGCTTTAATTTGTGGCTCACATGGCAGTAAATAATACGATGATATGAGCAATACAGAGATTTCATAAAAACATTAAAAAAAAACAAGCAGGGCTATAACATAACCCATTAAAAAATACACCGTGTCTCCACCGGACGCGAGCATCACGGTGCGATCAGGGCTTTATGATTTCTGCGATGCGGAAAACGCGGACGGAATCACGGAATCTAGTTATAAAAACAGAATTTACTGTATAACGCGGAATGTCATTGAATTTGTTAAAGTTTGAATGAATAAATCAAAAGTAGATCATTAGACTTAAATCAAATCGCGATATGAACTAGCATCTGTAAATATTAAGCTGCAAAAATACCATTTAAATATGAATCCTGCATGTCTCGTTATGAATGAATGCACAGACGCCTAGTTTCATTTACTACACACATACTGAAGCACGCAGTGTTTTCAGCGTCTGCCATCTCGCCAAATGAAGCCATAAATACATGAACAACAGTCAGTGTCTGCTCTTACAAGTCTTTTTTTTTTTTTTTAATACACAAAACAGCGGGATTACAAGATGGAAATATAGACTAGAAAGATATTTAAACTTGCTCTGCCCTTACGTCCATGACATTGACTCACTGCGGAGAATAAATAGCCTACGAGATGGGAGGAAAATGTACATTTCTTTCCCTCTCAGTTTTATCATTGGGTGATTATCGTACTGTATATAAAATTACGGGAATCAGGGAGCCACTATTATGCATTGCAACTGCTTTTGAATGCACGATCGCTTTTTAGTTTCACTTTCACTTTCGAGATTGGCGATCGCACGTCCGTGTTTATACTATGGAGCAGCAGTACATTTTACCACACATTTTACAAGATTAGATGTTTGTCAGTTTTGCTCATGATCTGCAAATCATTTGTCATCGTCCTGAGTCATCTCTTCTTACTCTGTTTATGTGGTAAGTGAAATTTTATGTACTATAATGTAACTGTAACAGGCAACCGTTAGCAATCGTTATTTGTTTTCCGTGCCTTTCTGAGTACGGATTCACGCTTCGGGCACACCCCCTAACCCCCACGATGTCATCGTCCATCGTTTATCAGAACTACCTCCTATCTACTGAATAGCAAGATGTTAAACTTGTGTTTAAAGAAAACTTATCAAAAAGGGTCACATAATTTTATGTTTTATGTTACATTTTATGTTATATGTTATGTTATGTTACATTTTCACTGTTTACAATGGCAGGGCCTGCCATCTTGTCTCTTTGGTTTGTTGTTTCTGATTGCACTTTAACCTCAAGGGGGAAATCCAGATCAAATCCCAGAAGGGAAAATCAAAACAAAATAAAGTTAAAACTTGTTTTGAACAATTTCTTTGTCATCTGCAGACTGATTTTAAGTAGGGGGAATTTAAATCTTAAATCGGATTTTTTGTGAAAAAATCTGGGATTTTTTTTTTTAGGCCATATCGCCCAGCCCAGTGGAATCTTAATGCAGTCTGGGTCATAATGTGTTATTATTTTACCCTGCACAGGTTTATATGAAAGAATGAGGAGATGTCATGCAACCTGTCCATGTTGGCTTAGTTCGGTCGGTTATCATTTAATGAATACAATTTCAGTCTTTTTCTATAAATATTAGAGCTGTCAAAGTTTAACACTACACTTTTTTATAGTGGAATACTGGGAGAAATCTTTTCAGTTTGACATTATAACTCATTCATTCTTTTCTGTGTGATTTCTAAAAATGTATCAAAATATTTGTAGCAGACGAACTAATTGGAGTCACAGTAAAGTGTTCATGTTTACACAAACAAAAAAATCCCTACCACTTTATCAAAAGCCAAGAACAAGTCGTTTTGATTTTTTTATATTTTTGAAAAAAGATTTGTATGTTCACCATGCTCTTATGTTTATGATAATAGACACTGGTGGTCAAAAATAGGGCTGGGAAAATATGTCGATGCATCACGAATCGAGAAATGATTCAGCATCGATTCTGAGCTTAGTTTTGAACAGCAGATGGCACTGCATGCTTTAGAAACAGCCGTACTCTGCTCGTTTCCAAATCCTTACACACACTTGAACCTTAAATAATCATTCATAAGATTCGAAAAGGTTGAAGCGAATTACAAGGGTGTTCAGAGTGGGCTGTGTTTATTAATCGCGTCATAAAAGCATTCTGAGCCAAGGTGAAATTACAGACTCAGCCGAACACACAAGCTCTCTTCAGCACTCTACTTCAGGAGCATTTGAGTGTGTGGATAAAAACTAGATTAGAGCGCCATCTGCTGTTAAAATCTAAGCTCAGAATCGATTCAAGAGAGAATCGCGATGCATTCGAAGATCTCAGAATCGATCCATGAATCGATTCTGCATAGATTTTTCGTCGCAGCTAGGGCTGCTCAATTAATCCAATGCGATTATCATGCGCATCATGTCAATAAAGCCGATTCCGTAATTAGTTGTAAATCTCCATCACCTGCTTTCAGATGGAGCAGCATTTAATACACAGAGCCGTAGTTCACTGACAAGCTACGCAATATCGCATTCATAATCGCAGACCGATTTAATTGCGCGATTATGAAATCGAAGAAATCGTTCTGCGATAATGACAGCTGTTTGCGTAGCTTCTCAGTGAACTATGGCTCTGTGTAGTAAATACTGCTCCTTCTGAAAGCACGTGAAAATACCACATTTAATAACATGTTTTTACTCCAAACTCACTTCATAACGTCAGCCGAGTGTTTGAAATAAATCTTTCTGTGAGATGATGTGGCTTACACAGAATAAGGCACGCAACATACAGTTTATCATAGTATTTTAAGCAGTGATAAAGGCTATGTCAATTAGCATTGCTTTATTATATACTTTATTATAATGAAAATTATAATAATAATTATAATAAGAACTCAGATAAATTATATATTGTCGTAGTCATGTGTTTATTAGTCACGTTGAATCAATGAAAGCAGTTAAATCTTCTGTTTATTCAGCTGCAGCGTATTTCCTGGGTTTCTGCTGCGGGCGTATTAGGAGTTTCAGCGCGAGAGCGCCCTCTGGCCTTCGGATGAAGTTTTACTACTGATCACAGAACCGTACTTCACTGACAAGATGCGCATGACAGTCGCAGCTTTTGCCTAATCGCAATTGCGATTTCGTTTCGATTAATCGAGCAGGCATAGTCGCAGCCTTAGTCAAAAGTTTGGAACAATTAAAATTTGTAATGAAAGAAGTCTCATGTCAAAAATGACAGACAGCATACCACTGGCTGAGGGCGGAAATATGCTAATACGGGACTGCCTATCAGTGGTCATGGGCAGGGCCTGAGCAGTATGATGTCATACTGAGACTAGGTTTTTTGGGGATCAAAAAAAAAAGTGAATGGATTTTTAACATTATAGGGTGGCTGTTAAGACACATTTATATGCAAACACCATGTAAAAGTGAATTTTGCATCCGATGTCCCATTTAAAAAACAAAACATCATAAAAGAATGTGTGTATCTTTCTACCTTGAGGATTTGTGCATGCATATCTTACCAGAACACTGTTGACCACAAAGGCCTTCAGATTCCTGTGGGACTCACTGAATGTGGTATGACTGAGCGATCTTCCATTTGCTAAACAGATCTACTGTACAAGTGGGCTTTATTCACAGTGGACTGCACTCTAGAGTCACGAATAAGCAATTGTGCATGTTATAATTAATTAATGTGTCGGCAGTCTTGTAAATATGAACTTTAATGCTGAGGCACGAGGTTACAACGTAATGGGATCCATTTTCCTTCGTGAAGGTTTTTTTTTTTTTTTTTAAATCAGTTCTCTGATCTTTGACAGAATTTATAATTTATGTTGCTGGACAGTTACTGCGCTGAACCAGACAAAGACAAGGTAAGCCAAGCTTCAAACTATACATTGTATATATATGTATATATATATATATATATATATATATATATATATATATATATACACTGTATATATATGAGTATGTGTGAGTGTGTTTGTGTGTGTGTAAGGCGACCCATCACACTCTGTCCTGTCACAGATTCATAATGAACCAAAAATATTTTTACACTTTTTTTTTAACGTTTATTTTATTTTACTTATTTATATATCTTAATCTTTATCTATATCTTAAACATGTCTTTGAATATTTAATGAACAGTTAATTCCAAGACCCTCTAAAATGTGCATTTGCAGCCTGCTTAAAACCATATGTACTCTGAGAGTGACAACATATTGACAGTAACTTAAGATAAAACAGGTCGTAGAATACAGCATTACACTACAGATACAAATTTATATAGATAAATTTATAGATTTATTTACAAATATTTCTCACCTCGTTTTGTAATTCATCATCACTCTTTGTGGAGGCAAGCATCTCAAAAAGAGAGGTGGAGAGTTCTTCAGCGCTGGACGATACCATATTTCCCTCGTTCAGGTATTTCTCCACCTCTTGTCTCAGGATGGAGCCGTCTGGGTTTCTCCGCTCCAGTTCTTCCGCTGAGTAAGCATCATCTCTGTCACCTCCAGCTCTCCGCTCACCAACATGATTATTGAGGAAGCTGTGAAAGTCCACGTCCTGCTCCATATCAGTCCCCTCTGACCAGGGCAGAGTATCCTGAGCATCCAGCACATATGTGTCAAATGAGAAAGCAATGTTCCGTCCAAAGATAGAACTACGGTTCACCGTCTTGAGAGAACTCTGTGTTTGGATGAAAGAATCCACTTGAGATTCTCCAATCTGGGCCACTAATTGACCCACAGCAGCACAAGACAACTCAGCGGCAGAGGCCGGAAAGGGTCCAAACATCTGTTTTATGGCCCTGGTTTCCTCATGACCAATCTGGTCTTTGTTGTGGAATGTTTTAAACAAGAAGACTCCAGCACTTTCAATAGTGCCCTGCCCATAATCCATTCCAACTGCAAAAAAATGTAAAAGAAACATACAATATTTTGTTTTCATGCACAAAAACGCAAATGTAGATGTTCAGAATTAATCTGGAGTAAATGAAAACACAGGTGCTAAGCTCTTTTGGGTGTTTCCTAGGGTATTGCTAGGTGGTTGTTTATTGGTCACTACAGCCATTTGTGACCCTGGACCACAAAACCAGTCATAAGGGTCAATTTTGTGAAATTGAGATTTATATATCAACTGAACATTGAATAAATAAGCTTTCCATTGATGTATGATTTGTTAGGATAGTACAATATTTGGCCGAGATTCAACTATTTGAAAATCTGCAATCTGAGGGTGCAAAAAATCTAAATATTGAGAAATTCACCTTTAAAGTTGCCCAAATTAAGTTCTTAGCAATGCATATTATTAATCAAAAATTAAGTTTTGATATATTTATGGTAGGAAATTTACAAAATATCTTCATAAAACATGATCTTTACTTAATATCCTAACGATTTTGGCATAAAAGGAAAAACGATAATTTTGACCCATACAATGTATTTTTGGCTATTGCTACAAATATACCTGTGCTACTTAAGACTGGTTTTGTGGTCCAGGGTCACATTTAACAAACACATCTTAGTGTTAAACTCGTACAGTATCTTCATAATAACCATGCTGATTTCTGCTAGAATCTCATTTAGGAGCAAAGATAGCAAGTATCTGTAAAATGGCACCTGCTCCTGTGATATGGATTATTACGCTTGCTTTAACAAGCACCACTAATACCTTCATAGTCTTCTAAAACCATATGGTAGCTTTGTGTGGAACAGACTATATTTAAGCCAAAATGTAAGAATATTTAAAATCACCATTCGAGTTCAACAAAAGAGAGTAAGTCAAGTTTTGCAATGCCATGAGGGTGAGAATTTTCAATTCTGGGTGAACTGTCCTTTAATGCATGTTATGCCCAATATATAAAGCTATCACTTAATTGTTACTATCAGGAGTGTGAAGAAGTGTAGAAAAGAGACAAGAAGAGGTTGTGCAAAATGGCTTGAAGGAGACTTTGTATGAGTCAGAGACATGGTACTGTATCTGAGTCAAGGCATATGAGAACATTAGGGGACTCAGTGCTGGACAGTTTTTGTGTGGATATTTCAGTCTCTACAAACTCTACAGTGTTTGCAAACTCTACAGTGTGCCCTTTATGTGACAAGAAGCAGACTGCAAAGAACTTGAAGGACCTCCCGATAAAGAAAAGTCTGGAAGTGGATGGTACAGCAGCTAAAAAAGCAATCCCCAGTCTGAATCCCAACTAAGCCAGGAGGCATGAGTTTGCATGTTCTTCCCGTGGTTACATGGATTTTCATTCGGGTGCTCCGGTTTTCCCCACAAGCAAAATATATGCAGCATCGGAGATACTAAATGGTCTATAGGTGTGAGTGTGAATGTGTGTCCTGTGATAGACTGGCCCATCTGTCCAGGGTGTTTCCCCAGCCAGTGGCCCAAGACACTAAGATAGGCACCAGCATCCCCACAACCCTACAGAGGACATGGATGGAAAAATGGATGTTCTGATCCTTCTTAGAGACCACAAGAAAACAAGAGCCTCCTTGTCCCTCTCTGCTGCAGAATCTGCATCATGGTTTTGAACAGCATTTGGTACATCTGGTATGCCAGTTAAACTACAAGAGTAGTTTCCAATGGTCATGCACTAAGGAAAGAAGTAAGTCAGATTTAATAGTCTTTAACATTAATTGTTTGGAAAATGTTAAATGATCAGATCAGATGATGTACAGTGAGATTCCTGAACATTCTGGAAGCTGAGAGTACCTTCAAAAGAAGGTTTTCTACCAGGAGCATAACCTAATTGCAGGCGTTTCAGTTAGCGTCATTCCAGAAAGTAGACTTAGAACTTTGTGTATCTGTTATGGTCTTCTACCTCATAGGCTGGAGACTGAGAACATTGTTGTATTTGGAACAGAGAGTCTCAGTGTGGATTATTTCTGTTTTTGTTTTTTACCTCACAGACCAAAAACCCAAAAACGGTATGTCGACTTAAGGGACTGCACTCCCGTTGTTGTCAAAAGTAACCAAATATGTTATAACCCACGCTTCATTCTAAATGAACTGCTCAGCTGCATGAAGTGGGCGTATACTGTGCGAGTTTGGACACAAAGAAAGTCGTGAATCCTTCCACACGTTACAAGTCAGGTAACCTGATAATCATGTCAAAGCAGTTAATATGCGTAAATTTGTGCACACCGTATGGACGCTCTGGACCATGCATATGCAATCTTTTACTGGAGTGAGCTAAATAATGACGTAAACAAAACAACTTTAAAATCTGTTTTACATTTGATATACAAATTTAGATTAAATATGACACTTTCATTAATGAAGTTAAGCACTCAAATATTTGAGGTGGCTGCACTACATTCGATCACTTTCCCTGTAACACGCTACAATAACAGCAAAGTGTGCTAAGCGCCAAGTTATTCCTCTTTAAACTAAACTGCAGAACTCATGCTTTGAGAAAATATTTTTAGCGAGAACAATGATCAGTGATGTGCACTTATGGATATTATGGCAGACACTGCTGGATTCAGTGGTTGAATGGTTCATTGGCCAGTTTGAATCGGTCCAATAACCAATACTGCACAACCACTGCTGCACGGGAAACCCCCCCGGGTTCCTGATTGACTTTTAGCAATGTAATGTATGGCACACATTGCATTTATAGTCTGTATCTCTCATTTTTTCTAATGTCTTGTACCTTTAATGGTGCAAAAAATGATGTCGTGGATGGGAATATGCATGAAAATGATATGCAGATGACGCTATGCATAGTAAAACTAGGTGTGGTAAGATCTGTAAATAGTTATTTCAGCGAGGAGACTGGGTGGAGTTGCATCTATGCACAATCTTCCGTTGACTGGGTTTTTTAAAATAATCTTTGTGCAGGTTCTGGTGTACGCATGGTTTTGTGCATTCGCAAAATCTAGCTTTTCTTCATACACACACCTTTAGGATGAAATCTATTAAAAGTTTTATATTAGTTTTATACTAGTTAGCTAGCTAGCATTTAACATCAATCATCATTGATCACACTGAAATCACTATTTGTCAAAACAAAGAAATCTTGAACTGCATTGGGTCTGCAAATGAGAAAGAGAAAACAACAGAACCTGCATCCAAAAAAAAAAAAAAAACTGAACCATATCGGTAGATATGAAATCTTTAGATATGTAATTTTTTCCTGATATACGCTTTGTTGGCAATTCTTCATATTGTCAGTAGGTCTTGGTGAAGCATGACAGATCCCCTATTATATGGTGATCACCAGTAACCAAGAGGATTTCTCCAACCATCAGAGTCATCTGTGCAGAAGAGAAACAGTAAAGCACAAACTGATGTAACAGAACTACTCCGCAAGTAACATGCAATTTCATTTTCAACCACAGAAGGTAAGAGTAGGGGCCAAAGTTCTGTAGTTTTTCAAGAATTTCTATGGCAAGTCACACTTGAACCTTAGGAGTGAATTCCAGAAGAAAACCAAGTTTCCATTGATTACAGGGAACATGTGGCCAATAAGAAGCCCTCCTCTCCACAGGGCCTGTTGTTGTCTTATCTGATGACAAAAGACATTTGTTCCAACAAAAATCCAAATCCAATCACACTGAAGTGAACCTTTTCCACAGTGACGTGGCAAGGGGATTAAGAATGCCATTCTGTCCGCTGTCCACTTCACAGCAGAGATCAAAAAGAAAAAGAACATGAATGTGGAATAGTCCTACAAGTCCCTAGGAGTTCACATCACTCAAGAGTGAACAAGACAGACAACACACTGGCGTTGTTCAGGAAAGGCTAAGTCTCCAGTTCCAGCCCAGAGTTCCTTCCCCATCCCAGATATTCACGACAGGAGCAGAACAGCAAGATTAGTGACAGAGAAAGACTCAAGATTCATTCATGGTTATTTAACCACAGCAGAGCTATAAGGGACTTGTATTAAATTGAATTAGATTCATCAGGACAACTGAATGCCACTGAGGTAAGGGGTAGCTATATAATCATGAATCATTAGATGCTAAGTGAGTTGATGACATGTGGAAAATGATCCTGACCTTAAGGTGGTTCAGTAACTCTACTACCGGTGCTGGATTTGATTAGTTCTTCATGGTATTAGGCAGAAAATGAACCACAGCAAAGTTGCTGCAAAAAAAAATCTATTTTGACAGCTGGCTGTTAACCTTTACCAGAAGACATATGGTAAAAGATTACTGAATTTAATTTTGATAGGAAAAGCTGGATGGGGGTTTATATAGAAGGCTACTAATCTAAAGACACTTTAATTTATATTTATAAATGATTCATCGATCTATTGTTTTTGTATTAGTAATACTCAATACTAAATTATTTCATAAGATAAACTCCCCTATAAAACAAAAGCAATTTAATCTCACAGTTTGTTTTTCACAGCACAAGTGTGAACAAAGAAATGTGGATGCCCATAGGCCCAGAAAGGGTAACAAAACCTTAGCTAAAGTCTTCAGAATGCATAAATCAATGTTCAAGCTGGGAACACAATGACTCTCAATAAAATGTGTTTTAGAAGAATCTGGATATTATTATCTGACCTGAAGCAAGGGGTTTATTCAAGACTGTCATAAAAAAGTCAATGAAATTAAGCTTTTTATAAGGGGAAATAGATCAAAATGCCTTCAAGTCAATTGCTGCCAAAAGAGAGGCCGACAACAAAACTGGTGATTGCTTGATCGAAGTGTTCAATATCACATGATATTTTAAGTGTTATTTCATTAGATCTTCTTTATCTGTTTGTCTGAAGTCTTGGATACATTTTAAGAGCAGAAATAACTTGAATTATTCTAAAATGTTCTTATTTGTGAAATCATTATTCTAACATAACTGCAAGGAGCTCACACAGAAAGTCAAAATAAAAATATATGCACATGTTCATAAAATAATAAGAAATTAATAATTAGTCTGGCAACAGTGAAAAACAACAGCTTTACATTATAAATATGACTGAATGAACAAAAAATAATCAATATACTCACAATCACAAATGTGATGTATTCGGCAACCATAACTTAGAGTTACACTATATATATACCAGAAGCATTTTGTTTGTCACATCAAAACTAAGTAAATTCCATTACAATCAGTGAAGCAGTCTGCACATGAAGTGCCCCTTTGCCCATTAGTTTGTAAAGTGCACTATACTGTAAATTCCTGATTGGCTTGTTATTGAATCACACCAATGAATTACCTACCAACCTGTTTGGCTGCTTGGAGGATATTCTTCAACTCATGAGTGACTGCCGGCTGATCTTTCTTCTCCAGATGTTGGGTGAAGAACTGAACTATCTTCTGCCATGTCAGACCGTCTCGGCCAAATATTTCCTGTCGTTTAAGCCGTTTGCTCTGCAAAAAATGCATGTAACAAAACTTACATTTAAACAGAAAGGACACCGTTTATAAAAACATGATACTCTACCAGGACAATATATTGAATATTCATAATATATGTGCAATGTGTGAGGCAGCTTTTTACTTTGCTATTAAGTTTACAAAAGGCTGCATCATTTGGTTAGTTTCACAATCCTTTCCAACTTGGAAGTATGCAAGACCGATGTAATAATAGATGCATTTGATGCATTTGCACAATATTCACAGAAGTGCCCACATGACATTTTTCATGTAATGAACCCTTTTGGGTAGTGTACATTATACATATACACTGGGTAATGTACACTACCTGTTTGGGATCTGTTCTTTTGAAAAAAATTCTCTTATGGTCACCAAGGCCAGTAACATTGTGAAATGTTATACAGTTTTTAAAATATATAATTTTCACTGTATTTCACTTCTTATAATTAAAAATGGGCTACACTGGTTGTTCTTCAATTTTAAAATCAGCATGAAATCAAAATTTAACTGATTTATTTTCTTAATGTGTTATTGGTCTTACTATGAACGATAACCCTTCCTCTGATATGTCAAGCTGCAATTACTGTTAGTCAATCATATTTAGATTTGACTTCATTCCTGTATGCAAAGCTTACATTTCACAAATCAATGTTTAGAGTAAATACGTGAATATATGCAAGCTTGTTTCTGCCATAGGATATTTAAAAAAAAAAAAAAAAAAAAAAAAGCAATTCTTACAATTCTGAGGAGAAAAGTCAGAACTAAGAGACACAAACTCGCAGCTGTGAAAAAAATGAGCCAAAATTATAAGATAAAAGTCCCAATTACCTTTTTTTATTTTTATTCTGTGGCAGTAACAAAAAAAACAATAGAATTGAGACTTATAAACTCAGAATATCTAGATATAGTCTAGACTTTAGAGTTTACATCTCACAATTTTAAGAAAAAGGTCAGAATTGTGAAATATAAACTCAGAACTACGAGAGAAAAGTCCGAATTGCGAGGCTAAAATTTACGATTACATTTTTTTTATTATTATTCTGAGGTTTACACATAAGCATATAGGCTAGCTTCCATATAAACATCAAGATACATGTGAAAAATGAAAATGATGAAGAACACTGAGATATAATTATTTTAATCACCCATCCCTGTGAGACTAGCAAATCTGAAATCATATTATTTTGGGGCTTGAAATACTGTAAAACATTAATGAAATGAGTTCCACTGCACACAGCTGAAGGATACAGTAAAGGGTTATTTGAATAAGTTTGTGATGTCTGCTCAATAGGTCATGTCACCGGGTCAGTAAGTAAATTAACACCACGCCATTGTATCAGCACTTCAGTGCCCTCTCAAACTCAGCATTATGAGTGAGCGCTTGGAAAAACCTGCACCCTGTGCTCTCCGTCCAAAAGCAGCAGCAGTGGCGATAAAGAAATCTGAATTTAGAGATGAGGAGAAGAATTTACACTGAACCGAGGTGTGGCTTTCTGCTTCCGCAAAATCCCAATAAAAGCAAAGTCAAGAGAGAGAGAGATTAAAGAGAAACAGAGAGGTCAAAGCTTATTTAATACACTATGAATCACACTCTCAAGGTCAAAGAAACACGATTAAATGAAGTACAGACAGAGGACATCAGATTACAAAGAGACAAAAGCTGTTTTGGCTATTAATTAGAGCGATATAAATCTGTAGGCTGATATTATCAGCATAAAACAGCCCTTTACAGACATATATGTGGCCTTAAATCCACTTTAATCCATATATCACAGCTAATCCATTGGTTAAACTTCCTAACTTTTGCTGATTATGTGTGAAGCCTTGGACAAGACTACAGGTGATAAATAAAAAAACAGTTTAGACATTTCTTGTGCAGATAACGCCTAAATAGCTACATTTATTAAATTTTCTGAGTCTTGCAAAGTCACTATATTGATGCTAGGGTGTTGTACGTAAGTAACAGGGTAGTTTTGTGCTTATTTTTTTATTTATTTATTTTTTTAAGAATTTCCTGCAAGTTTAAGGGCCTAAAGGATCAGTTTACACCTGGTATTAAGATCAGTTGACCAATCACAAGTGGTCAGCCGAGACACATTGCTGTTTCTGTTATTTTATGAGTGGATGTCAAGGGAATTTGTAACTTCATTATTTCGAGAGGAATTATTTGTTATTTTAGCAGAGTAGCTGTATTAACTGAATTTGAAACTTTTTTTTTTTGGTCGGAAAGCTAACAAATCTCAAACAATTTTAATACTGTCCCATTTTAAACTGACATGTAAAAACAACCTATCATATAGGGTTGTGACGGTGAGGAAATTTCCCCACCGGTTAATCGACGTGTAACAACACCAGTAGTACCGGTATCATCGTGGGGGTGGTTGGGGGGATGGGTTTCCCCTCTTTTTCACGCTTTCTTTCGCTTTTAAATAGCTTGTAAAAGCGGGGTGAGCATTTTACTTTCACTTTCAAATTAGCGGCAAATCGGCGTAAAGCACTTGTTCGTTGTTAGTTCGTTTCAGTTTTCCCTCTTTTCCTCACTTTCCTTCGCTTCTAAACAGCTTAAAAGCGATGTGCACATTTTACTTTCACTTTCAAGCTAGCAGCAATTCGGCATCAATTCAAGCATCAACAAAATACAACTTCAAACTCAACTTAGCCTATGGCCTATAGAAATTATAGAAATTTTATTAACAAAACACATAAAAATACATCATTCTATAGGCTATGCCTAATATAAAATAACAAATAACTTAGCCTACACAAAGTTTAAATAGCCTAGGTAGGCCTATACAAAACTGAAAATCAGCAAACACTGTGGAACCAATTAAATAAGAAACAAATGTTTAAAAAAAAAAAAATCCAAAATCACCTTAGATACACGGCAAAAGTCAACAGGCTTTTCAAAATGCAAAATATTGCCAAACATGCGCTTCTGCAAACAATTTCCGCTATCATCTTGTCTGTCTCACCCCACTCTTCTTGTCAGTCAGCTAGAATGAAATCTAATCTACGATGCGACTGTCGTTCGGCACGCTGTATTGAGGTGCTGCGATCAGTTTTTAATTGTAGTGTTTGTTCTCTAACTGAACTAAATGATTTTTATTTATGGCGTTATTTTACTGCCAAATGTTGAGAGCGCATTTTTTTACGATAAAAAAAAAAATTTTAAAAAAATTTTAAAAAATCAAGGAAAGGCCCTAATGAAGAAATCTGTTTCAAAATATTTTTTTAAAAGTGCATAATGATAACTTTTGACAATGTTTAATTCAGGTGCGAAAAGAATTAATCTTCATATATATATTTCAACCCAAGTACACAATACATGTATGGCCACATGAATCATATACTTTTTTGTTTGTTTGTTTAGATAAATCGCTCAGAGGGGTTTGGCCAAACGATTAGACAAACAGGCTTTTTTTTTTTTTTCTTTTTTTCTTTTTTTTTTTTTAATAAATCATCCAAGCACCCTATTCCTAGCCATTTCTAATATACATTTGATATGACTAAATATTATTAAATTGTAAAGAAATTCCAAGATCAGTTCCCTCTTCACGTAGGCCTAGTATTTTCATCGGGTCAGTCGTAGAAAATTCTGATTGGTTGATAACTTTTGACGTTTAATCCAGGTGTGAAAAGAATTAATATCTAGCGCAAGAGCATGGAGAGAGATTTGCGAGTGCACAGGACAAAGTTTGAGCGCGCACACGCACACTTGAGTGAGAGGAGAGACACGTTTTAAGTGCGCTCACTCTCTCTGCGTGAGAGCAGCGTACAGGTAAATCTCAGTAAATTAGAATGTCATGGAAAAGTTAATTTATTTCAGTAATTCAACTCAAATTGTGAAACTCGTGTATTAAATAAATTCAGTGCACACAGACTGAAGTAGTCTAAAGTCTTTGGTTCTTTTAATTGTGATGATTTTGGCTCACATTTAAAAAAATCCCACCAATTCACTATCTCAACAAATTAGAATACTTCATAAGACCAATAAAAAAAAAAATTAAAAAAAAAACATTTTTAGTCAATTGTTGGCCTTCTGGAAAGTATGTTCATTTACTGTATATGTACTCCATACGTGGTAGGGGCTCCTTTTGCTTTAATTACTGCCTCAATTCGGCGTGGCATGGAGGTGATCAGTTTGTGGCACTGCTGAGGTGGTATAGAAGCCCAGGTTTCTTTGACAGTGGCCTTCAGCTCATCTGCATTTTTAGGTCTCTTGTTTCTCATTTTCCTCTTGACAATACCCCATAGATTCTCTATGGGGTTCAGGTCTGGTGAGTTTGCTGGCCAGTCAAGCACACCAACACCATGGTCATTTAACCAACTTTTGGTGCTTTTGGCAGTGTGGGCAGGTGCCAAATCCTGCTGGAAAATTAAATCAGCATCTTTAAAAAGCTGGTCAGCAGAAGGAAGCATGAAGTGCTCCAAAATTTCTTGGTAAACGGGTGCAGTGACTTTGGTTTTCAAAAAACACAATGGACCAACACCAGCAGATGACATTGCACCCCAAATCATCACAGACTGTGGAAACTTAACACTGGACTTCAAGCAACTTGGGCTATGAGCTTCTCCAGACTTTAGGACTTTGGTTTCCAAATGAAATACAAAACTTGCTCTCATCTGAAAAGAGGACTTTGGACCACTGGGCAACAGTCCAGTTCTTCTTCTCCTTAGCCCAGGTAAGACGCCTCTGACGTTGTCTGTGGTTCAGGAGTGGCTTTACAAGAGGAATACGACAACTGTAGCCAAATTCCTTGACACGTCTGTGTGTGGTGGCTCTTGATGCCTTGACCCCAACCTCAGTCCATTCCTTGTAAAGTTCACCCAAATTCTCGAATCGATTTTGCTTGACAATCCTCATAAGGCTGCGGTTCTCTCGGTTGCTTGTGCATCTTTTTCTTCCACACTTTTTACTTCCACTCAACTTTCTATTAACATGCTTGGAAACAGCACTCTGTGAACAGCCAGCTTCTTTGGCAATGAATGTTTGTGGCTTACCCTCCTTGTGAAGGGTGTCAATGATTGTCTTCTGGACAACTGTCAGATCAGCAGTCTTCCCCATGATTGTGTAGCCTAGTGAACCAAACTGAGAGACCATTTTGAAGGCTCAGGAAACCTTTGCAGGTGTTTTGAGTTGATTAGCTGATTGGCATGTCACCATATTCTGATTTGTTGAGATAGTGAATTGGTGGGTTTTTGTTAAATGTGAGCCAAAATCATCACAATTAAAAGAACCAAAGACTTAAACTACTTCAGTCTGTGTGCATTGAATTTATTTAATACATGAGTTTCACAATTTGAGTTGAATTACTGAAATAAATAAACTTTTCCACGACATTCTAATTTATTGAGATGCACCTGTGTATCCGAGAGCGCGCTTCTGGTTTTGTGCGAGAGCAAAGGAAATCCGCGTGCGAGCAGGGAGATTCGCACTCGTGCATTAATCTATTTTCGCACTACAAAATTGCGCTCTCGACATTTGGCAGTAAAATAACGCCATATTTATTACTATAAAAAATCAAAACGACGGTGGGGGACGGTGCCGCGGTGGGCAAGTGACATACCGGTGTTGCGGCTTAACACCGGTATCACCGCCAACACAGTCTATCGCAGCAAGCCTACTATCACTGGTCTCTAGATATGCTTCAGGACCCTCAATGCAATTCTATGGAAAGTCCTCACTAAAAAAAAAAACACCTCTCCTAAACAGGGCACAATATTTTAAGCATTACTGACAACAAACATTTGTGGTCAGTAAGATTTTTAATTTCATATTTATTATTTAAGAAAATGAAATTAATAATTTTTATTTATAAAAATTATTAATAATAAAAAAATTATTTATAAAAATTATTATAATAATTATTAATAATAATTGAACAGTAATTCAGCAAGAATGCATTACTGTTCTTTTGAACTTTCAATTCAAAGAAAAAATGTATCAGGTTTTCCACAAAAATTTTAAGCAGCACAAATGTTTTCAACTGTTTTGATAATAATGTTATAATTTTAATAAATTTTACTTGAGCAGCAAATCAGCATATCAGAATGATTTCCGAATGATCATGCGACACTGAAGACTGGAGTAATGGCTACTGAAAACTCAGCTTTGCATCACATGAATAAATCACATTTTAAAATATATTCAAATAGAAATATTTTAAATTGTAAAAATATTTTATATTATTATTGTTTTTTTTTGTTTTGTTTTGTTTTTTTGTTTTTTGTTTTGTTTTTTGTTTTGTTTTTTATCCAATGAAGGAATCCTTGGTAAGCATAAGAGACTTTCAAAAACAACCTTAAACTCAAAATTCTTACCAACTGCTCCTTACTTAGGGTTAGGGCTTTGTTCAAATCTCAAACTCCAAAAACCTCTAAGTATGAGCAATAATAATTGTGTAGCCTATCTTACCAAATACCTCTAAATATTTTTTTAATATAATTTAAATTCTCTGAACAGGGGAACAACACCTTAATGATGGTCATGAGTTATTATGACCCCCAGCACGTAAAACATTTAAAATAAGAGCACTAAGAACATGCAAAATTATACTGCCATACCTATAACAGGTTTGATCGACAATTAAATGAATACAATTCAGCACTAAATTGCACTACAGTCAAATTTAATAAAGACTGCATAGATTGTTTACATATATTCTATGGGTACATTCATCCAAAACATTCAATAAAAAAGTATTATTCACACTAATTTACAATTTATATAAACATTTATGTATATGTATGTATGTGTGTAAAAAAAAAATTAAAGGTAATGGGATAGTTCACCCAAAAATTAAAATTCTGTTATCATTTACTCACTCTCAAGAACATAAAAGAAAACAAACCAAACAGCTGATGGACTCTATTGATTCTACAGTATAGAAAAAACACTATGGAAGTCAGTGGGGACCATCAACTGTTTGGTTACACAAATTTTTCAATGTATCGTGTTTTGTGTTCAACAGAACAAAGAAGTTCATACAGGTTTGGAACAACTTGGGTTGAGTAAATGATTATTTGAGAAAGTAAACGAAAATGAACATTTTTGGGTGAGTCACCACTTTAAGGGAAAAGTGCATGATTAATAAAAATAAAACTGATTAATAAAAATAAAAATAAAAATTACAAATATTTTTTTGTAATCTATGTATGTTGTAGTTTTGTCACTCAATTCTAATTGAATGAGCCACATTCAAAGCTGTTGTAAAAACAGCCAATTTACACATGCATGTGATCACATCATTTGATGTCTATATTAAAGCATGCACCATGTTGCAACAAACCATTAAGCTAAAATGCAAAAATTAGTTCAACATATGAAACTAAAATATGACAAAATAACTATCATTAAACAAAGCTCCGGTTGGATTCATGTCATCTTACCTTCAGATCATAAATGTCTTGTGTTAAATCATCCTGTTTGCTGACAGTAGAAAAAGAGCGCAGGGCTCCAGTGAGTCGAGGAGGAGACATGGTCAGCCACGCCAAAGGCCGCCTGTGGCCAAGACCTGTTCATGCGGGAAGATGATAAATGTGATTATAGACAGTTCCTTTAAGTGTCTTTAATGAAGCAGACCGTATAGATCGTATCCATTCATTTTATTTAGGTTGCATAAAACCTGGCACAAAATCACAACAGATGACTGAGACAAAATACCTAAAAAGGTGCTTTGAAATGAATTAAACAGATGGCCCAAATCAAACATACTCTGGATTTTGACAATACTCCTATGTGATTATCTCTTCCACTAACATTTGAGAATCACAAAGTGTTCTGTCACAATATGTTCTATCTTCATTTTAGTATGTGTACTGTTTTATCCCTTAAAACCTTATTTGTGAAAAGGCATGCTTCAAAAGTGTTCTTGTGCTATTATTCTTTACAATAAATGGCACTCCGATTTATTTAATATAATTCATATTTTGAGGTATCAAATCCTTTCTGGGCCCCTGTGCAAGTATAAATAAGACTGTCAGACATTACAGAAGAACTGCTTAATATTGAACTAACGTGTTATGATACTGATATATACATGATATTTTAATAACAACAACCTTATAAATGTCTCAATACGTGTTTGTTTATCTGTGACAATACAGTGATTACAACAACTTCATTATGTAAAAAAACACTATGTAATGTAACACTATGTAAACACTACTTCACCCATCCACACACACGTTTCAGGGTCCATAAACTAAATAATATTATGAAGTGTTATTTTGGTCAAACCTGCCCAAAACAGAGATAACCAGCACATGACAACAGAGATAACGTCTGTTACTCATGCGCACATCAGTGTACTTGAAAGCCTCGGCACAGAAGAACATTGAACATTGTTAAGTTACACAAATATGAATGGTGACTGACCACTAATAAGTTAAAGTTGACAGCGGTGAAGAGATTGAGGTACAGAGGACTCTCTCAGCTGGACCCGTCAGAACCGCGTCAGCCAGTGTACATGCGGCAAGCTTACGGTGCAGTGCATTATGGGAATTGTAGTTTTATAAGGTTACTACGCGCCCGCTTTCAACGGTTCAAGATTAGTTAGTGGACTACAATATCCGATATAGAGACATATGCGGAAACAGCAAGGGGGCAGTAATCAATCCTTTGATAAACTGATGTCTATTAAAGTTCTGGATGCCTCAAAGTGAAGTTACATATCCAAGTTACATATCTGTACATATCTAATTGAAACGCGTGTATTGTAATAAAAAAAAAAAAAAAACCTTGATGTTCAATGTGCAATTTTACTATTTAAGACCACTAATCTAAGATCAAATGAGTAAACCTAGACAGTTTGAAGGTGTGTGTAAATCAGTATAAGATATAGTAATTTTATTTTATTTTATGTTATTCTATATTTCATTTTATTTTATTTTTATTTATGTTTTTTTTTTTTTTTTTTTTTTTGTGAGGATTGTGTTTAGGGGTAGGGTTAGTGTATAGAATATACAGTTTGTACAGTATACTGTATAGAAATCATTATGTCTATGGAAAGTCCCCATAAAATGTGCTTGTGTTTGTGTGTGTGTGTGTGTGTGTGTGTGTGTGTGTGTGTGTGTGTGTGTGTGTGTGTGTGTAGGTTTGGCTATATTTGTTGAGCTAAGTCATGTTTAAAATCTACTTTAAATCTACCATTTACAAAGTTTAGGGTTACCGACGCTGCATTTGAATTTAAATAAATAAAGAAATTTAGATTTAGGCGTAGACTTGGGTTTTTGCAAATATCATCACCCATAAATAATTATAAAATGTTTGGAATTCATTTATGTGATTTATTACTGTAATTAAATGATTCTTGCCATATTCTTGAGAGTTTACCCTTGCAAAAGAGTATTGTAACAGTATACAATGGTGTAGTGTTGCTACAGATGGTTAAACCATGGTGCTTACCATGATAGATACAGAAAGGAGAAAAAAACACATGGTATCACAATGTCCCCCTAAAATTGTAAGTGCTTTAGCAGTGAGTAAGTTTGGTAAAAGTAGTTTGTTATTTTTACCAAGTGATACTGGTAATGTTTAGTGCATATAATAATATGCAGGCCAATGATTTTCTGGTATATAGTGTTTGCAGGTAGGTTTGCAAGGCTTACTGCAAGGCTTAACTCAAATAAAGCAGCCAAAAGTCATAGTACTGTGGACTCAGTACATCCTGATAGAATTTTAGCAATACATGATGTCCAAAGGACTGTCAAAAACAATGTCTGTTATATTTTCACAAAATTGGGCCCCATATTTTCCATGAATGCACTGCTGAAATGCCCAAAGCAAGGCTGTTCAAAGAGGTTCATATCTCAGAAGACCCTCTCTGAATGGTGTCATTGTAGATATGCAGCGCGTAACACTAATCTGATTTAAACAGCAGAGAGGCTGCACCCTGACTTAACCATGGGCAAAGTCATTTAGTGCAGTGTTAAATAAATCCCCATTCAGACCTGTAGTAACCTGTAGTAACAAAAAAGTGACAGTATAGTCAAAGGTTATCCACGAGAGAACTGTTTGTGTAGATGATCGGCCACCCACAACTGTGCTACGGTACATATATTAATGACAATTTATTCCTCTTATTTTTCACCACTTGCTTGGCTTTTTGTTTCTGTAAAGGAAATGTTAATATGTATATTTATATGCATATTCGTTGAGTACATCAACAAGCACAGCTATAGGAATTCAATTCAGTCAGTCATAGTTTAACAATCATTATACAACAGTATTTATACCAGAGAGCCGTATAAAACTGGATTAAAATGATATGCTGCTGACTCCACAGAAGTACAACAGAGGAATAAAGCAGCAAACCAGGGATACCAATTTAGTACCATTGTACAGTACTGTATGTCTGGATAGTTATACTCACACAAGAAGTCAGATGAATCCTGACAAGTTTTAATGAACAGAAATGGTGCAGGAGTGCAAAGGTGAGTAACTGAAGCAAATGATAATGTAAACAGTGGCTCGAACTGAAGTTCTTGTGTCTTTCACAGGGGTCAGCAGGATGGATGGATTGTGACCAGAGCAGCACGCCTCAGGTAAACGAAGATGGGTAGGAATGTCTTGTCTCTTACAGATGGAAGATATCGAGGAGAACACTGGAGAGAAGAATTCTGAGATTGCTGGAGAATTGTTGGAGATCATTAGGAGATATCACTTCAAGATGGCAAGAGAGAAACTGGGGATGCACACATGAACCATCATTCAGGTGAGAATCACAGGTAAGAGTCTATGTCTACTTATTCTTCACAAGAGTTGTCAGTGACAATATTGATATTGACCAATATATTTATATATTTTTTCAATAATGTATAATAATTGGCCAATATAGGGAAAAAATAATATCAGGGTGATTTTTTTTCCAACAAAGTAAACATTTATCAAATTCAACTAGTAAACTTTTTTTTTTTTTTCTAATCAAAGACATTGGAATGAAATACATCAATCATTGAAAACTATAACAAATTATAGCATTCAATATTGTGGCTGTAAAAAATGGAAGTCCCGCCTTTCATTTAAAAAGCTGTTTCTGTTTGTTTACAGTAAAACAAAATGCATGAATGAATGAATGAATAAATAAATACATAAATGCTTTTTTTTTTTTTTTTTTAGCTTTGAGCTTTGAGCTAAAGAAGCAAAATTTATGATCTTATTATATTTGTAATTAAAAATATTGAAATATTTAAAACTAAAACAACCAAGATGTCCGGTAATGACCTTTCTCTTCTACTCCAGGTTAAAAAAAAAAAAAAAAAACAGACAAAGCAATACACTTTTATAATATTAGTCAGATAATATCAGTGATAACAAAAAACATAGTTATCAGCAACTGGTATCAGTTCAAACCTAAACCCCCCCACAGCATTATTGTGACACTTTCACTGTGTCTTGGTACTGTCACAGTATCACTGCAAAAATAATTTTTCAAAGTTGTAAATAAAAACAGGTTATTATGTTTAACCAAAAACATTTATTCAGTTTTTCTACTTTAAAATTTCACATTTAATTCAATGTGTTATACTTGCCTTTTTGTAATTGTGAAATTTACTAGCAATTTCTGGGAGAATTTATTTTTATTTTTTTTAGCGACATTATTAGCATCTTTGCTTTAGCAAAACTCTTATTCTCATATTCCCTGGTGTGTAATGATGACATTGAATTTTATCATTCATCAAATACTGATGCTGCTCTAATCTTTCTGTGGAAGTCAGAACGGCTGCCACTGCTTCTACCCGCAGTGACCTTGTGTCTGTATAAGCGTGACCGCTTGCACCAAAGGCCGTCTGAATGTAAATAAGTGGGAGAGTTGTGCTGCACCATTTTCTGATCAGGGTGATTATGGCACCTGTGCTGCAATGGAGGTCCATTCAGCAGGATTGCGCTGCCATTAGAGCGGCTCAGCAGACAATACACGTATCTGTCCAGCCAATTGAGATCTGCTGACTTTGTTTCCATCATTTCAGCTCTAAATTATGGTCTGCTCCTCCTCTTCCAATTCATTCAGACCTGACGTTATTTCATTTAGTAAATGCTGCATGCTGATCAATATCTGTAACAATTGCCTCATCATACTGATGGAGATGAGCATTGTTCATTGAAAGTGTCCAATGAAACATAAGTGCATTTGTATTACAGAAACAGTGCAGGTATTGTTCAGATTCCAACATTTTGTTTAATTAATAAAACAACTAACATGCACGGTATTAAAAAATGAAATTCAATGAAAATGTGATCAATTTTTCTTCTCACTTTACAAATTAAATCAAAAGTATGAATTGAAAAGGAATTAATTTAATTCATGTAACAGTATTCCAGATTTTGTGGGGGTTTGAAAGAAAGTGTTCACCATTTGTGCATGTGGGTAGCTGACATGAAATATGTTTGCCGTGTCCTGTGGTGCGACAAGCTATAATCCATCTAATACTATTTTAAACATCATTTAGCAGATTATTTTATAATTATTATGCATGCAGCTTTTATATGCCATATTAATTGAGAGAGAAGGAATATTTGTACAAAAAAGTGAGCAGAAGTCATTGGAATAAATAAATAAATAAATTAAATAAATAAATAGTGACCAGCTCCAAAAAAAAAGTATACTTTCCTTTATACATTGATTTGTAAGTAGAGGTATGTGTGAGTAAATGAATGAATGAATAAATAAATTCATTTAGAGAAGATTATTATTTTAAATTAATCATTATGTCAGTATTTGTCTATATTTATGAAATTAATTGTTTTACATAATCAAGAAGAACATATTTATGTACTTATTTACTTATTTTTTTATTTTTTATTTTTTTTTAGTATCGCATTTGATCTGGGTTATTCCAACAAATATTGATTTCCTAACTGTTCTGAAGTTAAAACATTGGTATTGTGTTGTCTAAAAATGAATACAAACATGTCTGAAAACATGGCATCTTTTTTATATTTTGACCATATAATTGTCATTTTATGCTCTAAATGACAACATTTTTATTTAAAACGTGGAAGAAATGTCATCAGTAGTTTATAGAATAAAACAAAAATTTTACTCAAACACATAACTACAAATCACAAATTCAAAGAAAATTTCAAGTGCTCTCTTAATTTCTTCCATAGCTGAATGTGTGTGTGTCTATTATATATATCTTTTTAAAATCTTGATCTGTAACAAACATCTTTTTTTTTTGTTTTTGTTGTTGTTGTTGTTATGCAAAGCATACATTATATCCTCCTTGCAGCTAGTATGGCTTGACATCAAAACCAGTTCTTCCCACAGCTGCAATAATCATAATATTAATAATACAGGAGGACTAAGGCTATCTGCTGCAGTGAATGGACTCATTTGTTTACGTCTGAATGGTGCTGAACACTTAACTAATGCACTTCAAGAATGCCTCACGCTGGCGTCTCACTCAGATGTGGATACCCATCCTAATTATTCACAAAGTGAAGAGCACTCCGCAGTGAAGGTTTTATCCTGTGGAGCAGCCTCCACCGGATACATCTTAATAACTCAAGCTCAAATCCAGACTCCAATCTGTCCTGGCCTCTCTTTCTCTCTTTCTTCTGTGTGTGTTTTATTGCTGTTCTGTGTAAGTGTGTTGGTCGATCTAAGGCTAACTGTTTTATAGTTATGTGAACTCCTTTATATAGGATCTCTACATTTTACATTTAATCCTTTTTAAATTAAGAAAGAGAGAGAGAGAAAAACATTTAAACGTTTTTGTTTATTTACAGTTGTATCTGACTGAATACCTAACTAGATAATGTACTTTCTTTTTTTTTTTTTAAAACATGGCCAAGTACAGTGTGTATATATATATATATATATATATATACACACACATTTGATTAAATAATAAATAATTCAGAGCTGATTATTACTTGTAATAATTAATCATCATGTCAATATTTGTCTTTATTTATAAAATTGTATCTAATTGGATACCTAACTGGAGAGAACTGACAAATTATTATTATTATTATTATTATTGAGTAAATAATAAATGAATGGTTATTATTTGTAATGTTAAGTGTTATATCAATAATATTTGTCTTTATTAATATCAGTATTTATTTCATATAATTATTCATATTTGTCATATTTGTGCCGTAAATATTTAAACGTTTTGAATTACTGCATTCTTGGTGTATTGCACAATTTGCAATAAATAAATGTTGTTTCACTTGTAAGCTTGTCAAATTGTGTTATATTTCAAATTAGAGCATGCTCTGTTCAGAACTATAATCAGGTCAGATCTATATAAGCAGTATATCTGCAACGAAAAAAAAAGTTTTTATGTCAAGATGTCTATGTCCCTGCACTGCTGACATATGGTTAGAACCATTCAAGACATCAGCAGGTTAATTAGTGAATTTCTATACAGCTATACAGCTGAATAAATTAGTTTATTTTGCTAGTTTTGCTTTTTGATAGTTTTAAAAAGTCACTTTTGATCTGCTAAATGCATAAATGTAAATGTAAACTTTAAAGAAGAAAATAAATAATTATTATATCAATAACTAGGTTCATGTGTTTTGAAGAAAATGTGAGTGCCATCAAAACTCCCTGCCACAAATGATTTGAAGTATTTAATTCAATTCACATTTATTTGTATAGCACTTTTCACGATACACATTGCAAAGCAGCTTCATAGAAAATGAAAGTTTCTGCATTACAATTAGGAGTAGTTTATCAGACTACGTCAACGTGATGTCCATACAGAAGAAATGTAAAGTTCTAAGACAGTAAAAATCATGCAGTTAGTTAGTGACGTATTCAAACAGATATGAACACAATTAACAGCAGTGATTATATGTTGTGATCATAGGCGTAAATCCCGGGGGGGACGGGGGGGACAGGACCCCCCCTATCTGAGGGTTGTCCCCCCTAAAAATATCATTACAAGCAACTCTGTGTCTTTAAAATAATATAATAGACATATACTTAAAATAATTGTGTAAGTAGTAAAACAAAATAAACGCAAAAAAGCGTTTTAAGTTCAGAAATGTTTTGATTCCCCCCTCCCTTGCCTCACAGTGGTTTGGTCCACTGCCTAGATACACTCAGGACACGAGCCCGGTGGGAGCAGTGTTGCCAAGTCCGTTGTTTTCCCGTGGAATTGGGCTACTTTTACGCTCTTTCCGCGGGATGTTTTTCATGTCCGCGGGTTGGAGCGATCCCAATAACGTGATATTTAGCCCCTGGAAAGCGACATTTATCAGGGGAACCCCACCAAAAAACGTGTATTTTACCCCACCGGAACGCGATTTTTACCGGAAATCCGAGAAGCACCCGGCTGCAGCCTGCAGATCGAGGCGGGGCTGCACCTTGGGCGGGGCTGCACGTGTCGCCCCGCCTACAATGCTTATCATTGGTTAGTGGCAAAGTAATGACGTAGATTGAGGCGGGGCTGTATCTGGGGCGGGGCTGCACGTCTCGTCCCGCCTACAACTGTTCTCATTGGTTAGTGGCATCAAGTCATAACGTCGATTCTAGCGGTTTTTCATTTACGCTGTTCTTCGCTGCATGGTGAGTATAGGCCAGCTACATCTCTTGTCTAATTTGTTAAATTACAATTTTTAATTGTAAAGTGGCGTTTAGTCTGTTGTTAAAAGGAAATGTGAAGTAGTTTCAAAATAAAATCACATAACTTTACTCAACCATGTCACGCAAGGTGTGAAGGTCTGCTTTTAAAATAACCAGGGCTCCGTTTCCCAAAATCATCGTAACGTTAGGCCTAATACCGCCTTCACGTTCTATCGGAAATTTGATAATTCTCACTATTGAAGTTGTGATTACGAAATGGAAGAGCGTTCTTGTTTATCTAGGAAACTCGTATTTACGATAATTCCGAGAGCACTTGAAGGCAGCATTAGAAACGTTGGTGTGTGTGGTTTTGGTGGGATTATGATTAGGATATAGTGTTCCCAAAATAAGCCCCTTAAAAAGAAATACAGTGGTAAAACTGAACCAGCAGAAGTAATATAGGACAAGTTCATATTAACAATAGCTACACAAATTTATATTGTTTTTCTGTGAATAAAATTATTAAATGTCAAATATTTAGATTTTATTATTATTATTATTATTATTAACTATACATCTATTAAAATAAACAGTAAACTACATTTAATAATAATAATTCAACAAAAAATTATGATTAAGTTTAACAGTCCTTGAAAGTAGAGCTCGTTTTTTATATTACATACTGTTATGCTGCTATACAGTATATGCACTAGAGCAGGTGCCAGATCCTGCTCCTGGAGGACCACTGTCCTGCAGAGTTCAGCTCCGTCCCCAATAAACACACCTGAACCAGCCAATCATGATCTTATTAGGCATAATCTCGACCAAGATGGCGGCGCGGTCAGACGCTGCGGCCTCTCCAGGTCCCAAAGACGGTGCTTTTATGTCTTTTAATGTCGTCTGTTCGTCTCCAAATAGTGTCGATTTACCGTTAATTCATCGGGAGATCACTCCGAGATACATATACGATCGCCAAAGTCTTTTGGATATCGACAAGACATACAAACTCAAACTCTCGCCGGCGGCTACTGAGAAGCTACGAGGCCTTTGTTTACTGCTGGAGCCGGACCTCGAGACCGCGGCCTCGCCTACTGACGCTACCCGCACAAGGCGGCGTCGCAAGCGGTGTGAGAGAGGACGGAAGCGCGGTAAGCGCGGAGGTATACGAGCTAGGCTGAGGGCTAACCCCACAAGACCGGCTCTTCCAACACTCATGCTCTCAAACGTTCGCTCTCTGGAAAACAAACTGGACTTAATTCAACTCAGTCGATCTACACAGCATGAGGAAAGGGATTGTTGTGTGTTTGTTTTCACTGAAACATGGCTAAACGACAACATCCCGGACTCCGCCATTCAGCTGCACGGCCTAACCTGCTACCGAGCGGATAGAGATTCATCACTGTCTGGTAAGACTCGCGGGGGTGGCTTGTGTGTGTATATCAACAAAGAATGGTGTAACAATGCTGCGGTAGTGACAAAACACTGTTCATCACTGGTGGAGTTTATGTTTGTGAAGTGTCGACCGTTCTATCTGCCGCGGGAGTTCACGGCCATTGTTATTGTCGCGGTTTACATTCCTCCGTGTGCAAACGCAAAGGACGCGCTTCGCGAGCTGTACAGCGCCATCAGCGAACAACAAACAAATAACCCTGACGGCTTTTTCATCATAGCCGGTGACTTCAACCACGCAAACTTAAAGACAGTTTTGCCAAAGTTCTACCAACATGTGAACTTTGCAACAAGGGGAAACAACACGCTGGACTTTGTTTACACAACAGTTAAGAACGCATACAAAGCCGAACCCCGCCCCCACCTCGGGTACTCAGACCACATCTCTGTTATGCTAATCCCAGCATATAGCCCACTTCTCAAACTCACCAAACCGGTTCAAAAGCAGATCACAGTATGGCCAGACAATGCCACCTCAGCACTGCAGGACTGCTTCCAGGACACAGACTGGAACATGTTTAAAGAGGCGGCCACCTACAACAACCACACAGACCTGCAGGAGTACACCGAAACTGTGACTGCTTACATCAAAAAGTGCATAGATGATGTGACAGTCACCAAAACCATCACCACACGTGCCAACCAGAAGCCATGGATGACAGCAGAGGTTCGTGGGCTGCTAAAGACCAGAGATGAAGCATTCAGATCAGGAGATAAAGCAGCCCTCAAAACAGCAAGAACCAATCTGTCTCATGGCATCAAGAAGGCAAAACATCAGTATGCTAAAAAAATCAACAATCACTTCACAGACAGCAGAGACACTCGGACCCTATGGCAAGCCATTCAGACCATCACTGACTACAAGCCCCTGCCACAGGCCAGTGATGATGACACATCTTTACCAGAGGCACTCAACCACTTCTACTCACGATTTGAGATACAGAACGACACACCTGCACAGAAACTACTCACATCTCCAAACGACCAGGTACTCTGTCTCTCTCCAGTCGACGTAAGGAAGACCCTATCCAGGATTAACCCACGAAAGGCTGCGGGCCCTGACAACATACCTGGACGTGTACTGAAAGACTGTGCTGCACAGCTGACGGATGTCCTAACAGACATCTTCAACATCTCGCTGAGCCAGGCAGTCGTCCCCACGTGTCTCAAATCCACCTCCATAATTCCAGTACCAAAGAAGTCACCTGTGTCCTGTCTGAATGACTATCGTCCCATAGCACTGACCCCAATCATGATGAAGTGCTTTGAGAGGTTAGTCATGCAGCACATCAAGTCCAGTCTTCCAAACACGCTGGACCCACTCCAGTTTGCATACCGTCCAAACCGTTCCACGGACGATGCAATATCCACCACTCTCCACCTAGCTCTTACCCATCTGGAACAGAAAGACTCTTATGTAAGAATGCTGTTCATTGACTTCAGCTCAGCATTCAACACAATAATCCCACAACAGCTCATTCACAAACTAAACCTGCTGGGCCTTAACACCTCCCTCTGTAATTGGATCCTGGACTTTTTAACTGCAAGACCTCAGTCAGTCCGTGTCGGCCGCAACACCTCCAGCACTACCACACTGAACACAGGTGCCCCACAAGGCTGTGTGCTCAGCCCGCTGCTCTTCACGCTGCTGACCCACGACTGCACTGCCAAGTCCAGCTCCAACCACATCATCAAGTTTGCTGATGACACAACTGTGGTAGGCCTCATCAGCAACAACGATGAAACGCACTACAGAGAGGAAGTGGCACAGCTGGCTGAATGGTGTGGTGCTAACAACCTGTCCCTCAATGTGGGTAAGACGAAAGAGGTTGTGATGGACTTCAGGAGAAACTCTGTTGACCACCCCCCGCTGACCATCGACGGCTCAACCGTGGAGAGAGTCGGCAGCACTAAATTCCTGGGAGTGCACATCACAGAGGATCTCACCTGGACCACCAACGTCACGTCACTCAACAAGAAGGGACAACAGCGCCTCCACTTTCTCCGCCGGCTGAAAAGGGCAAGTCTCCCTCCACCCATCCTCACCACTTTTTACAGGGGCACCATTGAGAGTGTGCTGACCACCTGCATCACTGTCTGGTATGGGAACTGCAGTGCTGCTGACCGCAAGACCCTACAACGGACAGTGAACACTGCCGCAAAGATCATTGGTGCCCCTCTCCCCTCCATCCTGGACATTTTCCTTTCACGATGCTCCAACAAGGCCACCAGCATCGTGAAGGACCCCACCCACCCCTCTCACAACCTCTTCCAGCTCCTGCCATCAGGTAGAAGGTACCGGAGCATCAGAGCTCGCTCTGTCAGATTGCTCAACAGCTTTTTTCCCCAGGCTGTGAGAGCTCTTAACTCCAATCCCCCTGTCCCCCTCTGAAACCATGAACACCTCAGCCCTCCCACCCCCCAACTCATTAAAAACTGTTGACAATATTACTAAGTGCAATTCTGGACCAAACCCCTGAATGTGCTACACACAGGTGAGTGGGCTATACAAACCACCTGTAGTAACGCACTCATCCCACTATATGCACACTAGACACTTTCTACAAACACTCCCTGCCACAAAGACTCTTAAGAAAATATATGTCTACTTGAACATTGCACTACAAAATAATACATGTTTACTTGAGCATTGCACTACAAAATCTTTTTGCACTATGCACTGTCTCCCACAAAATCTGCACAATAATGTACAAAATATATATTTTTTCTGCACAATTTCATGTACATATATCTCTTTTGCACAATTTCATGTACAGTATTTATGTAAAGTTTTTTTGTACAGTCTCAGTTTGTGTATGTGTGGACAACTAGGTATAGCAGTTATAGTATTCTTAGTATATGTATAGTCAGATAGTTAACTGTTGTATAGCTCTATTGCTTTTCCTATACTTGCATTGTTGTATGTTTATCTTATGTTTAACTAGTATGTAGCACCGTGGTCCTGCGAGACACGACATTTCGTTCCACTATATGTCCACACATGTAGCAGAATGACAATAAAGCTCGACTTGACTTGACTTGATACTAGAAACTTCTAGGCAGGTGTGTTGAGGCAAGTTAGAGCTAAATTCTGCAGGACAGTGGCCCTCCAGGACCGACTTTGGACACCCCTGCACGAGTAAAAAAAAAAAAAAAAACATTTTATGCTAATACTGATTCTCTGTATTTCCTTTTTTTGCAGAGCCTTGTCATTGTTATCCCCACCCCTCCATCTCACTCCTCTCTTTTGTTGTTCTTCATTTTATAACCCAACAGCTCTTTTAAGAGCCATTTCCCCTTGCAAAAATGCACAAAACTGTGTTAAGCAAGGGGAAATGTGAGCAGTATTTAAAAAACTGCACTAGTGAGTGCCCATTCTGCAATTACACCAGTATGCCACAACTGTATTATCTCATCAAAAATCACTTTCAGTGGGCAGTGCAACATCATGGTGAGTTTAACTGTCTTTTGCTTATGTCACTTTAGTTAAAGTTCAATATGGTGCCGAACCAGCCAGCAATGCACTGTGCATGCTTCTGATTTAATTGCTTATGAATTTGTAGTAGAATGTTTAATTTTAAAGCTCAGGTAAACTTCATTTTCTGCATTCCGCACATTGACCATGGGTCTTTGTTGCTCAAATCACAAAAAAAATGTGCTTGCTCATGGATGGTGCTGATGAAAATTCTGTCTTGCGACTGTCCACCGTCCAGAGCAAAATGCAAACAAGTGAAGGTTCAATTTAGGCAATTCTCAACAAACTTATTTTCTTATTTTACCCTTTCAGATTTCACCATTTTAAAATGTGGTCCAAATTTGCTGAAGCACATCGCCACCCAGTCTTCCTCCTCGGTCCAGCAGCCGCTGCCTCAGTCTTCCTCGGTCCAACAGCCGCTGCCTGAGTCTTCCTCGGTCCAGCAGCCGCAGCCTCAGTCTTCCTCCTCGGTCCAGCAGCCGCTGCCTCAGTCTTCCTCGGTCCAGCAGCCGCTGCCTCAGTCCTCCTCGGTCCAGCCGCCGCAGCCTCAGTCTTCCTCCTCAGTCCAGCAGCCGCTGCCTCAGTCTTCCTCCTCAGTCCAGCAGCCGCTGCCTCAGTCTTCCTCGGTCCAACAGCCGCTGCCTGAGTCTTCCTCGGTCCAGCAGCCGCAGCCTCAGTCTTCCTCCTCGGTCCAGCAGCCGCTGCCTCAGTCTTCCTCGGTCCAGCAGCCGCTGCCTCAGTCCTCCTCGGTCCAGCCGCCGCAGCCTCAGTCTTCCTCCTCAGTCCAGCAGCCGCTGCCTCAGTCTTCCTCCTCAGTCCAGCAGCCGCTGCCTCAGTCTTCCTCGGTCCAGCAGCCGCTGCCTCAGTCCTCCTCCTCAGTCCAGCAGCCGCAGCCTCAGTCTTCCTCCTCAGTCCAGCAGCCGCTGCCTCAGTCTTCCTCCTCAGTCCAGCAGCCGTAGCCTCAGTCTTCCTCGGTCCAGCAGCCGCTGCCTCAGTCCTCCTCCTCAGTCCAGCAGCCGTAGCCTCAGTCTTCCTCCTCAGTCCAGCAGCCGCTGCCTCAGTCTTTTGTGTTTGGAGTTCACGCAAAAGATGAAGACAATGACTGGTAACCAAACAGTTGGTGGTCCCCATCGACTTCCATTGTATTGGGGGGAAAAAATACTATGGAAGTATATACATGTACAGTCATAGACCAAAATTTTTGGGTGAACTATCCTTTTATGCAGCTCCTTGGCTGAAGTATACTTACTTTTGTAGATGTGCTTACAGTGTTCAGAATGTTAATACTCTCAGCTGTTGTTGTATTTATTATTACATGTATTTATTATAACAGTTTCTTCCCCCAGGCAATCCAACTTATGAACAGTTGAATGCCCCCCCCCCCCCCCCCCCATTATGCAATAACAATGTGCAATGACCTTATATTTATTTGCTACCACCTCCATCCTTGTACATCCCTGTATCACCTTTTATTCCATCCCATTCTATCATCTAATGCACAGCTGTATCTACAATAATTTATGTTTCAATTATTATTATTTTTTTTGTTTATTTATATTTATATATGTGTATTTTTTTTATTCTCATCTTATTTTTATTGTCTGTGTGTCGTTGTTGTCTCTGTAAACTGGAAGCATATGACACTAAAACAAATTCCTTGTATGCGCAAGCATACTTGGCAATAAAAGCTCTTTCTGATTCTGATTCTGAAGAAAGTGTGTAAAGGATGTTAATGTTTAACCAGAGATTTATATGTACAAAAAGATGTGTTATATACAGATGTACAAATTTCACCTTTCTTTATCAGAATTAAACTTTCATGCCTAAATAAATAACAAGGAAATAATTGTATTGGCATGTTATTCATATACAAACAATGCTGGTATTTTTACCATAAGCTTTTCATTTTCAAGTAAATCCAAAAATTATTAATTTGTTAACAATATGGTTCATTAGTTAACATGAACTAATAATGAACTGCACTTATACAGCATTTATAAATCTTTGTTAATGTTAATCTCAACATTTACTAATACATTATTAATCTTGCTAACATTAGTTAATGCTCTGTTAACTAACATGAACAAACAATAAATAACTATTTTCAATAACTAACGTAAACGAACATTAGTAAATACAATAACAAATGTATTGCTCATGGTTAGTTCATGTTAGTTAATACATTAATGTTTAATGAACCTTATTGTAAAGTGTGACCATTAATTTTAATAACATCTTAAGACATGACACTTGCTGAGAATATTTAACTTTTATTTAAATGTTAATAATACATGTAACAGTAAAGCATATACTGAAATTAAAATAAAAAAACGACCATAAATAACTTATAAGTGGTAAATGACCAATTCACATGAATAGAAATAACTTAAAACTTAAGTTGTAAATAAACTATATTCGTTGACATTGCGATTGCAATGTGACAAGTCAAAAGCAGTAATTGGATTATTGCGTGGAAATGTACATAATGAAACGTTTTCCAAAAATTAACAAATTTACAATGTATTGTTTAATACTATATATTTTTACCAGGTACTATATATTTTTACCAGGTATAAGTAATTAACGGGTTCACAGTTTTGTTTTATATAATTAAGTATTAATACCATGTAGGCCTATTGTTTCAACCGCATTTCCTATTTACCGCGGCGTCGACGTCATTACTTTGTCACTAACCAATGAGAATCATTGTGGGCGGGGCGACACGTGCAGCCCCGCCCCAGGTGCAGCCCCGCCTCGATCTGCAGGCTGCAGCCGGGTGTACTTGGGAAATCCCCCCTGAAAAGCTTTTGGGCTAGTTTTGGGCTAGTTTTGAGTAGCAATTGGGTGGGTTTTGCTGTGAAAACCTGGCAACCCTGGGTTGGAGAGAGCAAAGTTCCTTAGTAGTTATGTGTAAGTAATTAGGCTGTCAAGGCTATTTTATTCTCTTTAAACATCGGGTGAAATTATTCTTTCTTTTTAATACAGATGATGCTGGATCATTAATATATTAGTCATGACAAAAAAAAAAATAATGATATCCGATGTATTTTCTATGAGCAATTTATAAGGTTACCAAGCTTAATACCGTAGCTTGTCACCCACTACAACTAACACAGCGATAAACCTGTGTGTGAACTGATATTAAGCTAATATTGTAGACCTACCGATGTGTTGGGTTTTGCTCAGTATGATGTTAAGTGGCAGGTTTAATGAGGTTGAATATCTAAAGAGACGTACTCGGTCCCAGACGAAACCTAAAATATATGGAGGACGCAAAATAATCATATGGTGAACCATATGAAGCGAACTCATATTTAAACACGGTCTCCATGCTGTTTACACATGCTGTGTACACATATCTATCCTTACAAGTACAATTTTGGCTGTATTAATTGTGTCCCCTTCAAAAATTGCTCTTGAGAAATTTTGTGTTTCTTGTCCCCCCCCTACTGTTAGATTAAATTTACGCCCCTGGTTGTGATCAAATTTATAGCAGTATAAGGAAAATTTGGTAGTTTTGGATGTTGGTGTAAGGTTGGCGTCATCTGAGGGGTAGGTATCACCTCTTCTCATGTGTTGGGTGATCTCAAATCTTCATAAGAGACTGGATCTAGACTGAAGCTTGTGTAATCTCTAGTTACCACGGGATGCCCATCCTGTGGCCGAAACAGAAAAGCAGATAGAGAATAATTAGCATAGCTGCTGTTTAAACCATTTCAAGCAAAGATTGATAATGTGCATTTGATCAGATGGTCCCTTTAACACATTCTGTTGACTATAAGTAATGTTGCACCCATATCTACTAACTCTCATAACTGTCACAATCCCCGTGGAATGGGGAGACAAGGAAACATGGAGTTCACAAAACGAATCTTTAATTTCCAACAGGGAAACACAGAGCACGGGCAAGGAAGACATTCAACAGCGGACGGGAAACATGGGGCAGAACACACTATAAATACACAGACCTAACGAGGGGAAAACGAGGAACACCTGGAACTAATTACACATAACAAGGACAGGAAACAGGAAAACTCAAATAAGGACATGGAAATACTGGAACAGGACTGACTCTGGAGCAGGAACCCATCCTGGGCTTGACTCGGGAGCAGGAGCCCTCACTGGGCTTGACTCGGGAGCAAGAGCCATTCGGCGTTGATTTCGGCATAGTTTTCCCCGCAGACGGTCGGCTTGGGAGAGCCGCGGACGACGGCGGGCTGGTTCTGGCTCGGGGAAGGACACTCTCCAGACACCGGAGGATCCCTTCCCTCCATCTTAGTCCTTTGGTGTCTGGGAGGCCCACGGGGCGATGGTAGTTGGCCCCGTGCCAGAACAGCGAGAGGATGGTGACGTCATCGAGTGCCATCGCCGCGGCGAGCCTGCAGAACTCCCAGGAATACTTGACAAAGGGGAGATCTTGGCAGGCAAGGGCGATGATGCAAGCGGCGACTTCCATAGTCGTGGAGGGGAAAAAACACAAAAATAAAATCCTTTTCAAAAATGGAAACAAAAGGGGAGAAGGGGCGCCGCTTACTTTGTGGGTCCGCTGTTCTGTCACAATCCCCATGGAATGGGGAGACGTGGAGTTCACAAAACGAGAGTCTTTAATTTCCAACAGGGAAACACAGAGCACGGGCAAGGAAGACATTCAATAGCGGACGGGAAACCTGGGGCAGAACACACTATAAATACACAGACCTAAGGAGAGGAAAACGAGGAACACCTGGAACTAATTACACATAACAAGGACAGGAAACAGGAAAACCCAAATAAGGACATGGGATTTGGGAGCACGTGGAAACACAAGACACAGGGACAGAAGTCTGACAATAAGAGTGTTAGTACAGTATTAGTAGAATGGAAGGGTTAGGGTTAGAATAAGTTGACATTCTTGCAAAGTTACTTATGGTGAGTAGAATGTCTGTTGGGAGACCATCACAATAAAGAGTTAGCAGAAATTAATCAGACAATCTACTAATGCTCTAATGAGATTTTGTTGACATGTAGATGCAAAGCAGAACGCTCAAAAGGGACCATCAAAATAAAATGTTACTGATATAACTTGAGGACAAGGTTATGAGATGTATTATGTGAATGCTTGTCTAAAGAGATGTGTCTTTAATCTAGATTTAAAAAGAGAGCGAGTGTGTCTGAGCCCTGAACAATAACTCTCCAAGAAGGCACAACAGCGGCTCCACTTCCTGCACCGACTTAAAAGAGCAAGTCTCCCTCCACCCATCCTCACCACATTCTATAGGGGAACAATTGAGAGTGTACCGACCAGCTGCATCACTGTCTGGTACGGGAACTGCAGTGCTGCTGACCGCAAGACCCTACAGCGGACAGTGAACACAGCTGCAAAGATCATCGGTGTCCCTCTCCCCTCCATTCTGGACATTTTCCTTGCACGATGCTCCAGTAAAGCTACCAGTATCGTGAAAGACCCCACCCATCCCTCCCACAGTCTCTTCCAGCTCTTGCCATCAGGAAGACGGTACCGGGGCATCAGAGCCCGCTCCACCAGACTGCTCAACAGCTTTTTCCCCCAGGCTGTGAGAGCCCTCAATTCCAATCACTTCACCCCCCTCTGAAACCTCATCCAAAACTCTAGCTCCTGAAACCAGGACATTTCGTTCCACTGTATGTCCACACATGTAGCGGAATGACAATAAAGTTCAACTTGACTTGACTTGATCAGGAAGGCTGTTCTAGAGCTTAGGAGCCAAATGCGTAAATTCTCTTCCTCCTATAGTGGACTTTGCAGATCTAGGGACTACCAAAAGTCCAGAATGTTGCGACTTTAAGGAGTGTGATGGATTGTAGTGTGATAGAAGACTGGTTAAGTGCAAAGCTAAACCATTTAGGGCCTCATATGTAAGCAGCAATAGAGCAGAGCGAAATGTCTTAACAGGTTTAACATATACCCCCTTCAATGGACAGCTCTCGACGCCCAAACAAAACACCAAATTCAAAAACAACAGCGAAGTCCAGGAGAGTGGTGGAGTGGAGGAGGACAAGGGGGAGGGATGGAGGGCTAGGCCTGTGAAGTGGAAGTGGGCCAGGATGTGGGAATCATGATGGTGGACCTACACCATGGAGTGGAAGCGGAACTGGATCATGGTGCAAAGGTGGGCCTGGAGCATGGAGCAGAGGTGAGCCTAGACTGTGGAGCAGCAGATGGCAGAGCCAAAGACCAGGGCTGAGACGATGGCGCATGAAGCCAAGGCGGAGCTGGCAAGGCCATGGACCAGGGTGGAGCCGATGGAGCATAGAGCCAAGGCAGAGATGGCAGGTCTAAGAACCAGGGTGGAGCTGACAGAGCATGGAGCCAAGGCAAAGCCAGCAGAGCCAGGGGCCAGGCAGAGCCGACAGAGCATGGAGCCAAGACGGAGACGGTAGGGCCAAGGACCAGGGTGGAACTGATGGATCATGAGGCGGGTGGAAACAGTGGGACAAGGAGCCCTGAGAGTTCAGAGGTGGCCTTCATGGTCATGGTAGGACAGGCATGGCCATGTCTGAGTAGGCATGGATGGCCTCCGTGGCCAGATATTGAGCACAGAAATTTTATAGAGTTGTAGCGGGCACTGCCATCTCTGGGAAAATGTGTGCGGCCCACACACACACAGAATAGCGGTGGCAACTACGGGAAGCACCATGGACAATAGGATAACCTCTAGGATCACAGGACTTGAGATCACTAAACTTAGGACCACCAGACTCGGACACTGCACTTGGGAACCATGGAGGCCATGGTCGATAAGGTCCGTTATGGACCAAGGTCTGCGCCAATCTGAGCTTGGGACATATAGCCCTCTCAAGGGGAATCTTTAGTGACCATGATGTGAAGAGACTCCGGCATTGGGATTGCCAAGATGGTATCTACTGTAGGATAAGCACTGAAGTCCTCTTTGACTTTTCCAACAGTATGGCCATGCACTAGGGCTGCGACAATAAATCGATGCATCGCGAATCAAGAAACGATTCTGCAATTTTCGGAATGCAACATGATTCTCTCTGGAATCGATTCTGAGCTTAGTTTTTAACAGCAGATGGCACTGCATGCTTTAGAAACAGCCATACTCTGCTTGCTTCCAGTTCCTTACACACAAACCGCATGAGCCTCAAATAGTCATTCATAAAGGTTGAAAAGGTTGAAGCGAATTACAAGGGTGTTCACAGTGGGCTGTGTTTACATTAATGCAAGTACATTTAACCACTAGCTGAATGCACAAGTGCTCTTTAGGGCTCTGCATTTGAGTGGTTAAAAACTAGCCTAGAGCACCATCTGCTGTTAAAAACTGAGCTCAGAATGGATTCCAGATAGAATCACGATGCATTCCGAAATTCTCAGAATCGATCCACGAATCGAGATTCATTGATTTATCGTTGCAGCCCTATCATCCACTCAGTTTCAAGGCATGGCTAATATATGAATATACTGAGTTAAAGTCCAGTGAAATGTTTTGGCCAGCATCATGGAAGCAATGGTTTCATCAAGACCCTCACAAAAAATGTCCTTGAGAGCAACATCATTAAATCCCCACCAGATGACATAGTTCATAGTATTCTTCTACATAATGATCTATGGAGAGATTGTCCTGACAGAGCCGAACGAAGCAAACGGTTGGGTTCATGATTGTTTTTTTAACATTCCTTTTGGTTGTTGATGTTTGACGTTAAATCTAGGTTTGAAAATGTCCTGTGAATTATTGTAAGATTTTTTCTAGGCTGTGTTTGTGAATCATAGATAAGTGCACATAAATCTTCAGTCTTGTTGGGCTTTCTGCCTCTTGCACTCGTACAAACACACAGCCATAGTTTGGCCAGTGAAACTAGAGAGCGCATTCAGATTGTTGGTGTGCACTTTAATGAAAACGTTCTGTTCAGCATGACGGCGGTTCATATTGCCACCGCTCAACTGTTTGAACTTTCCAATGATCAGCCCAACAGAGACACAAATGAACAGATTGATTTAAGCTCTCCAAGTGGCTAGACCCCACTGCACCTCCAAACTCCATCCATCAGCATCGCACAATAGCTTTCTCAAGCGCATCGCAGGTAAGAATCACTCCATCAACTCCGGGCTGAGAGACAGGGAGCCGAGACTAACTACAAATGAGACTGGCCTTTCTCTGTCTCAAACTAAGCAGGTTGTTGAAGCGAGAGGGGTAAAAGTGCTAGAAAGGAGAAACAAAGAAAATGGAAAGCCGAAGTACCGCTGCTGCTCGTCTGAAATCACAGGACTGTTCTCACGGAAACGAGAGTTTACCTGTGGAGCTGTCAGAAATATCATGTCTGACCGCAGCATCCATTGGCTGGAGGCTGTCGATACTGAAACACTGGTTTTATTTCAAGTAATACTACACCTTTCATATTTTTCTGTTCTTTTTTTCACAGAGTTTCTGCAACTGCCATCTGTTGTTTAGGTGAACCATATAGGAAACATGAGGTATTCAATTGCAGTGACAGTAAACATCCATCTCCCATCAATTATAATGAGCACACAAGTCAGACAGGACTAGTTTGTAGTACATCTAAACACAGTCTGTGAAAGCACATTAATATATTCCCACATCATGTTGCAGATGCTTTATGACACCACAGTCAATGTAAAACATGATGGCCGTATCAGGAATGAGCTCTTCAAACAGTTCTCTCATTAGAGCTCAGTATCTCATTTCAGTCAACCCGAATCAGTCCTCTCTCAATGTTTGACAAGTACCACATTAATGTGACGGAAAATTCAACTCCCCTTAAATCATCATCGTCCTTCAGCCTCCCACTGGCCTATGTCCAGATTCACGGCAGGAGCCGCGGCCAAGAGTAGGACCACAAAACCTGAACCCTGTTGAGATGTACCTGATACTTATTATGCCATAAATCCAGGTTTTCTCTTGTGCATGCAGCAAGTGTGCGTGAGGTCTAGGTAGGGCGCAGCAATCATGTTAAAAGACACTGTGTGCTGCATCAATCTCAAGGCAGCATCTGTCAACTTACAGCATCAATATGTGGCTTGTTTCTTTGCGAAATGCAATAGTAAAATGGAAATATGTAAATTTTTTGGTAATACATAGTTTGTTAACTATATTTAACTAACAATGATAATGCATTTGTTATAGTATTTATTAACCTTTGTTAACATTAGTTATTAAAAATACAACTGTTCATTGTTAGTCCATGTTAGCTCAGGTTCATTAAATAACAATAATAGATATGACTTTTGATTTTATAAATGTATTAGTAAATGCTGGAATTAACATTAACTATGATTAATAAGTGCTTTAGATGTATTTTTCATTGTTAGTTTATGTACTAATTTAGTTAACTAATGTTAACAAATGAGACCTTATTGTAAGTGTTACCGAATAATTTTTAATGAATTTGAAAAAAAAAGACTCTTGTGCTCACCAAAAGTGCAAAATACAATAAAAACAGTAATATTCTGAAATGTTGAAATGTTAATGTTGACATTTTTTATTTGAATATAAATAAATTTCTTTTCTTTTCTTTTCTTTTCTTTTCTTTTCTTTTCTTTTACCTACTTATTCTATTCCCTACTTATGAATGGTGTATCACAGTTTCCAAAAAAACAAACAAAAGAAAAAATTAAGCAGCAGTACCATTTTCAACATTGATGATAACAATAAATGTTTCTTAAGCAGCAAATCAGCATATTAGAATGATTTCAGAAGGATCATGTGACACTGGAGACTGGAGTAATGATGTTGAAAATTCACCTTTGCATGACAGGAATAAATTTCATTTTACAATATATTAAAAATACAACAACAGTAATTTTAAATTCTAATAATTACACAATCAATTTTACTGTATATTTAAACAAATAAATGTAGCCTTGGTGAGCATACAAGACTTCTTTCAAAAAACATAAAAAATGTTAATAACTGATCAGGAGTGTATATGTTTGTGAAAGAGTGTCTTAAGAGGCTGAAAATTAATTCCACATAAGCAACTGTCCAACTAATAATTTTGACTTAGCTCAAAAGAGAAAAAAACAAAAACAAAAACAATTATTAGACCTTAATGCTCTTCATAAGTTTAATTTAAAGATTTTGAGTCCAAAATTTAAAGTCAAAAGATGAATTGATGAAAAGATGAAAATGGCAATTGATTGGTCAATTTTTGTGTTTAAATTTGTTTATTATTACTTTTTAAACAAATAAACTGATCATTTATTCTTTCTTTTTTTAAGTTCACTCCGAGTCCTCCATAAAAAGCTCTCTTTTGCAAGGCTTGGAATATACCAGAGAATATTCCAGAGTTATATGACTACTTTTATGACTTTTATGACTACTTTTTATGTGTTTTTTGTCTTTATGGCTTAACAGACGTGGCCACTATCAACTGTTGTCGTATGTAAGTGGGAACTTTTACATAATTCAGTGCACTAGGAGCTTAAAAAAGCATTTGCTTCTGAATAAATTCTGAATGCCCTGAGAAAATGGTCTGATGTCACACTGCCCTGCTGTTCAGTTTGATAGAGTTTCATAAAACTATTAAAAACATGCACTCAGTTCTCCAGATAATGCCCGATGAAAACCAAAAGATTAAAGCCAACTTTATTGAAATCCATCTCATAATCTGCTCCTCCGAGGAAGAGAAGAGTTGTCTTTTGTCTTCAGCTCCAATGATCATGTGTTATGATGCAAACTGCTGTCACTGCCAATTCCTCTATTCATCGTACCACTGAAAATACAAATCAGTTCAAAACAATTTTGGGCTCTAAATGACTGATTCCACTGTCATAAATGTTTTAGGGGGAGCAAAGTGAAGCAATCTGTGCTCACCCTGCCTGTACAGTATCTGTCTGAAAGAGAAGTGAGAAGAAGATGTGAAGTGAATTTCAGTCCAGATATCTCCTGCATCTGTGTGTTTCAGAGTCAGTCTGAACTCCAGTGATGTTCAGGGTGAGAAGGCTCGCTTTGTTCTTCAGTTTTCACTTTAACCCCGTATGACCTCAAAGGTCAGCACTGAGCATCCAGAACACTTACATACTAAAGAGAATTTAAGCTATACAGCCTTAGAATGGCAATATTTCTGTAAAGGTCAATGATTCTTATATTGCTTGTCCTGGAGACAAAAATATGTGCTGCGATGTACACAATATAGCCTATATTCTAAAACAAGTATAGAGTTATGCTTATTGTACAGCACATTTTAAATATTTACTTCACCATTTTATTACATTTCTTTGACATGATCTGTTATTGAGCTTGTTCATTAAAACATTCATTAAAGCAAGGAGAAAATAAAGTAACCTGCTCACTTCAAAAGAGCAATTATTTTCAACGTTTTTCTTTTTTTCTTTCTTATTTTTGTTATACTAAACAATATAATGCACATTTGGCTAAATTGTGTTTTAGAATACAGTTGTGCAAAGAATGAGCTCAAGTGAAAAAGTCAAAATAATCTCTGAATCACACTGAAATAACTTCATTAGTAGGCTACAGTTTTATTTTCTGTGTTAATCTATGGAGACAAGAAGTTGTGGTGGGACCCATCAAAGAGCTTATCCCTTAAGTTCAAGATAAATATTTTTGACTAAAGTAAGAGTGTATTTATTTATTTATTTATTTATTTATTTTTTGATGCCTTTTAATGTATTTTTTATTTTATTTATTTATTTTTTTACATTAGCATATAAATGGCTTCAAAGATAACACACATTAGAACATCTGACTCCAGTATTTAGCCTGAATACTGGTAATATGGGACATCTTACTTTTGCTCATGTTTAATTAGGATCTAAAAGCCATAGAACCTAACATTATACCTTCATAAAAAAGCTTAGGGTGTCTTTTACTTTAGACAAAGCAAATACTTCTATGTTCCCCTTAAACGAGTTGCTTTCCCAACTGTTGTTGTGAACTGAGTTCTACATGATCTTTGATATGGAATCATCAGCTTTGGAACTTTAAAAGTTTAATTAACATCCCAAAGATACTTTTAGCAATAAATTTTAATCACTGAATCAACGAAATTCAAATTGATTTACCATTGTGAAAAAAAGTGCTTAATTGTATTGAATGTTTACTTAATTGCAGATAATATAAAGAAAACAGCTACTAAAGTGTACTTAAAGAGAGTAATCTTTCATGGCTATGTTTTTTAACACACTTAAGTACACTTTTAAAATGTACACTTTGTATTAAGGGCAAATTGTTATTTTTTTATTTTTTTATTTTTTTACTTTAAAATACAGTACATTTTAAATTCTTTTGTCTTTTGTCATGCTTTAAAGAAGTACACATATGTGGATGTGTTATGTGTTCACTATATACTAAAACCCATGCAAAGTTGTTAATTGTAATATTTACTGTAGTGTGTTATTACATTTAATATTAATATATTAATATAAATGCTAATTTGAAACTTCATCATTACAAATATGTAAATACAAATATATTTAAATACATGACATACAAGTTTCAATAGAAATTACATTAAAGTATATTGCAGTTTACAATGCTTTTAATAATGCCAAATAATTATATATATTTTTTTCTTTTTACTTCATTATGTTCTAATAATCTTCAGTTCTGTTTGTAAAGTACTGGATTATAAGTGTTGTTTTATATAGATTCTAAATTGCAACAATTGCAATTACAAAATATATAGAATATATCTGACATACAGGTTTCCATATAAATGACATTAAAGTGTATATTTGTCTTGGCAACACACCATATTTTAAAGACAGTAGAATTAACTATGAAATTTCATATAAATATGTACTGAATTCCTACTTAACTGGGTCAAAAAGCACTGTTTAATACAAATTTAAACTATAAAATATTTTCGGTAACACTTTATTTTAAAATGTCCTTGTTACAGTTACATTTACTGACAATTATAATAACAATTAATTATGCATAATTACATGCAAGTAACCCTAAGCCAAACCCTAATCCTAACCCTAACCATATAGTAAGTACATATAGTTAATTGATATTACTCAGTACTTAAATGCATAATTACACTGTAACAAGGACACCTTAAAATAAAGTGTAACCACATTTTCTTTTAATTGTAATTAACATGCAATTAAGTGTCCGAAAATTGTACATTAATTTTGCACTTAAGTACATTATTTTAAAGTATATTATTTCCATAATAAGTATTTTTTTAAGTATGCTAAAGTGTACTTTTTCACAAGGGTAATAGTTCAATTTTCTTAAAAGTGTACATATATTCACCCTACATGTTACAAGATATAACGCTGGCTGTACGAAATAACTGTAACTCAGTGTAACATTTTAAAAGGAAAATTGCAGTATTCTCAAACATGCAAAGAAAGCAAATGCAGTCCTCTTTGGCGTTAATGTCATCCTCTGAGCCCATCTCATCACCGGCCTTCACACTGCAGAGCTGAATCAAACATGGCTTCATATAATGTGGGAGAAAGCAATCGCAGGACCAGATCGATAGACTTTTAATCGCATCTCTGCAGGCCTTTTCTCCACTCAGCCACTTTTGTCTTCTGGCTAAATACCTTGTGGCTCTTATTTCGATGTCTTCCAAACCAACTTACCTCACCTTACCTCATCTGACCAAACTCTCCCTCTCAATCTCTTTGACGCAAGTCTGCCTTCCTCATCTGCTTCATGTAACATTTTCTTTTTATTGAGAATGTATAACATATGTGAAATAGTGTTTAGATATTATATGACTTCAGTGACAATCTCTTTGTCTAATTCTATATAGCGTTATATAACAGTTAATTAAGGTCCTCAAATCTGAAGCACTTTCCAAGAGTGATGATATAACAGCACTGGGACTTTTCATTGTTTTTATCATTCTGCATTTCTGTTGTTTGCCTTAAGTCCATTTCTGTCATGGAATAATTTTTTTTTTAAAAAAGTAATTGCGACTTCTTATTGTTACATGTTCTCTGTCTGTTTGGACTTTTGTTTTATTTCCTGTCTTGCGTGCCCTAGTTTTGTAGTTCTTCACCTTGATTTGCTCTCTATCTGAACCACTCAGTTCAGACATGCCATTGCATGATCCTAATTGACCCTTCGCAAAGAGCTTGATTGACAGACTATCTGACCAATCATAATGCCGAATCTGCCATCTTGTCCGACAAACAAATCAGAGAGTAGAGTAGATTAACTTCAGTGGACTTAAACTTGAAAAATGGTGTGTATTGACTAGGGGTGCGATGTGAAGTCGATTCGTGGACCGATTCTGGGGTTTTTTGAATGCATTGTGATTCTATCTGGAATCGATTCTGAGCTTAGTTTTTAACAGCAGATGGTGCTGCAGGCTAGGTTTTAAACACACACTCAAATGCTCACGAAGAAGACCGCTTGTACGTTCGGCTGAGTAATGTAAGTGGTTAAATGTACTTGCGTCTTGGCTTTTATGCTTTTATGACACAAGATTAATGTAAACACAGCCCACTGTGAACACTCTTGTAGTTCGCGTCAACCTTTTCAAAGTTTATGAATGATTATTTTATGTTCAAGCGGTGTGTGTGTAAGGAACTGGAAGCAAGCAGAGTATGGCTGTTTCTAAAGCACGCAGTGCCATCTTCTGTTAAAACTATGCTTAGAATCGATTCCAGAGAGAATTGTGATACATTCAGAAAATCGCAGAATCAATCCACGAATCGACTTATCGCTGCATATCTTTCCGCGGTTGAAATAAAATAAGTTCTGATGTTCATTCATGTTTATTTCATGCTTTAAGTAAATATGAAAAGACGTGTGTTCTGCTTGAACTGAGGCAATACAGTGATCTGTCACGACACATTAAAGAGCCACAAAACAGTGTTTATTGTTTGAATTTCTTAAAAATAAAAAAAAAATAAAAATTTGAAAGCTATGACTTTGTTTTATACCAGAACTAACCTGCTCTGCCTTGTCTGTCGGTGCGTTGTTAGTGTCCTCTTTCCTCCGCAATGTATTTTTCACTGCGTGAGAACATGATGTGTAGTGTGAGAGCAGCATGACTTGTCAGAGATAGCAACACTAACTAAGGAGGGTGGGTTTTTGCGAAGGGTCAATTGGACTCTTGAGCTCCACAATGACCTGGCACTACAGCTGAGCGGTGCTCCATTTACTGTTGGTGTCACGGAGGAGGAACACCGCTCTTCCGCTCCAGTCATCATGGACACCACACCAGTGTTTCCAGCAGTCATGAACGTTGTACCTGAAGCAACAAAGGCAGTCCCTCAGTGTTTGAGAGTGGTGTCCAGTGTTGCGGACCCACCACTGATGTCTGTATGAGCGGCCTCAGTGCTCTCTAGTCTGGCAGTGCTCTCCTCCTTCCATCAGTTGCACTGCTTATGATGGCATTTGCCATCTTGTGTATGTGGGCCGTACACTGCTCTCCAGCTCCTCCAGAGGCGGAGGCGTCCACTATAGCTCTTCTCGAGGCAGCAACGTCTACTCCAGATCATCCTGAATTCCCTGCCTGTCCTGTTACAGCCACAGTGGTCACCTGTGAATATTCGGTCTGCCCTGTCATGGCCAAGGAGGCCGTCCCTGAACTCTTTGCCTGTCCTGTCACGGCTATGGAGCCCATCTCTGAATACCCTGCCTGTCTTCAGGGGTGCTGCTATAGTTTATGGACCCCCTGACCAGCGTATTAACTCGGGGCCCCAACGATCACATTTCTCGGGGGTAGACCCCCATTCCGGGCCCACTCTCCCTCGTCGGGCCCTTGGAATCGTCCTAACCTTCCTCCCTGTTGTGGCACCCCTGCCTGTCCTAACACTGTCTAGAGGTCATGTCTGAACTCTCAGCCTGCCACATCACGATCACAGAGGCTGTTCCTGAATTTTCAGCCTTTGCTGTTACAGCCATAGAGGTCACTAACCTGTCTGTGCTCTCCTTTACAGTTCCGCCAGTTGTGCTGTGGTGGACTTTAGCCTTATCTGCTCTGCTGTGGTGGTCTTCTGCTCTGCTGTGGGGATCTTTGATCCTGTCTGCTGCACTATGGTGGTATTTTACTCCGCCGAGGGAGTCTTCTGTCCTGTCAGCTCTGTCTGTTCAGCCCTGGCCACCTGATCTGCCAGGTCTATCCTGGTCCCCTGCTCTGTCATCTCTGCACTGGCCTCCTGCTTTACCAGCTCCACCCAGGCTTCCTGCTCTGCCGGTTCTGCTCTGCCGGCTCCATCTTGTCTCCTTGAACTGCTTGTTCCCTGCTCCACCCTGGTGGCTTCATGCTCCACCAAAGCCCCTGTGGTTTTCAGGCCCACTTCTACTACACAGGCCTCGACCACTATCCCTTCCCCTGGTCTGCCTCCACTCCACCGCCCTCCTGGACTTATGTTTTCATTTGTTGAGGAACATCTAGAATCTGCTCCTTAAGTGGAGGGGTCTGTTACATGTTCTCTGTCTGTCTTGTTTTTGTCCATTTCTTGTTTAGTGTGCTGTAGTTTTGTAGTTTTTCAACTTGATTTGCTCTTGATTGGTTCCACAGTTGTTTTGTTTTCCTCTTGTTAGCTTGTTACCCTGTACACTCTTAAAAATAAAGGTGCTTAAAAAGGTTCTTTAAGCGATGCCATAGAAGAACCATTTTTGGTTCCACAAAGAACCATTCAGTCAAAGGATCTTTAAAGAACCATCTCTTTCTTACCTTTTTATAATCTGAAGAACCTTCTTTTGCCACAAAGAACTTTTCGTGAAACAGAAAGGTTCTTTAGATGTTAAAGTTTCTTTATGGAACCATTTAAACAAAAAGGTTCTTCTATGGTATCGTGAAGCACCTTTATTTTTAAGAGTGTATGTATTTAAGTCCTCATGTTTTATGTGTTCTTTATGAGCTCTTGTCCAAGTTTGGCTGTTGCATTAGTTTGCTCAGTTTTGTTTCTTGTACTCCTTGTTCTCCTGGTATCTTCAAGTTTATTTTGTACTTTTATCTTGTTAATAAACCTTTTGCATTTGGATCCTGGCCTCCCTTGTCTCTGAGCACACCTTTGTAGCACTTATCTTACAATTTAGACTTGTGAGATATAAACTCAGAATTGTGAGAAACAAAGTCAGAATTGTAAGATTAAAAGTCACAATTAACTTTTTCATTTTTGTCAGGTTTGGAGGTAAGGATGAGGCAAGGACTCAAACACAGAATGCACAAGCTTTTATTAAATAATAATAAAAAAACAAACAAACAAACAAAACAACCCCATGAGGGAAAACTTAACAGCAGGGCAAACACAAGGGGACATTAGATGGGAAGCAAACAAGGAGGGTAACGAGAAAGGACAGGTGTAGAAACTACTGCGATAATCAGGTAACAAGATGGGTGGGGTTAGACAATAGACATGGGAGCACATGGCACATAGAAACAAAACAAAGCCATGTGCTTACACAAAACATAACAAGAACACACAGCCAATGATAATGAAAACTCTTGATCTGCGTGTTCGCACAAGACAATACAACAGGCCAATGAGAACTCATAACCCACGTGCTACACTAAACACAACAACATAACAACCAACAAAGACATGATACAAGAGCGCACGGTGAGGGAATAAACATTCAACACGTGCACTCACAACGAAGACCACAAATGGATGAAAGAGTGCACAGCCCGAGTGAACTCGAACCGCACGCTCACACAAAGACGAAAAAAATGCATTAGTGTCAGGGCTCTGTCACATAACCAAGAATAAACCAGACCAAAGTGACAGAACCCTGACAATTTTTATTTCTGTGGTGAGAAAAAAACAAAAAACAAAACAAAACAAAAAAGATTTGCGAAATGTAAACTTACAATTCAGAGAAAAAACAAAAAAACAAACAAAAGAACAGAATATAAGCTAGCTTAGGTACAAACTTAGAATTGTGAGAAATAACATCAGAACTGTAAGATAAAAAGTCACAATTACCTTTTTCTTTTTTTTTTTTCACCGTGGCTCAAATAAAAAAACAAAGACAAAAGTCAGAATTGCAAGATGTAAAGTCAGAATCCCGAGTTTGTGTCCTAATTCTGATTCCTTTTTTTTCTTCTCTGAATTGTGAATTTATAATTTTTGCAATATTTATATTGCATTTCTGCAAAGATGACAGCAAATTTACACACAATTGCTGTCCCGTCGCAAAACATGAAGGCAATTGTGTTTTACACCATATGTGGAATGGTGATTTTGTGTGCGGCCTTCATGCCAGAAATGTCGTGAGAACTTTATTGTGTCTAGTCTTTTAGTATTATCTTGTGATGTTTTATGATGTTTTACTCATGCACAATAAGGTGATTTAAGTATTTTTAGATGTTTCAGTGTGGAGACGCAACTACTGGAAAATGCTTGAAAATGCTAAACTGAGAGCATTTTGAAATGAAAACTGTATTCAAATTTGATTAATGTGGATGCAGCCATTGGATAATGGATATTTTAAGAAAAAAAAAGGACAATGCCATCCAATCTTGCTATTAAGATCAGTCACTTGGTTCATTTCTGAATTTAACATTTATCTCACAATTCAGACTTTTTTCTCATAGTTGTGAGAAAAAAAGTCAGAATTGTGAGATATAAATTCAGAAGTAAATGTTATCTTTAGCAACAGTATGAAAGTGGATAGCAGGCAGAGCAGTGCCAGTACAATGTGATTGTTTTGGGTTGAACCTCACTGTGTCACATGACTTAACATGCATCATTGTTTTATAGTCAACACTACAAATTTATACAGCTGGAAGAGTGTTTTCAAAAAGCTGTTATTTTTTGATGGATAAAAATTCTGCCATGGATAGAAGGCCAAAAATATAGAGAAAAAACAGACTGTGTTTGGACACATTACTGTTTTTAATGTTTTTGAAAGAAGTCTCTTATGCTCATCAAGCCTGAATTTATTTGATCAAAAATACAGTAAAAAGCAATAATATTGTGAAATATTATTACAATTTAAAATAATGGTTTTCTATTTTACTATGCTTTAAAATATATTTCTGTGACGCAAAGCTGAATTTTCATCAGCGTTGTTACGGGGCTGATGAGACGTGAGACGTGCGGATCCATATGCAAGCTTTTATTTAAAGACATGTTCATAAATACAGGCAGGGTCAAAACAATGGCAAACAGGTATGGCAGGGACAAGACAAAGAGTAATCCTAGGGCAAGCGTGGGTCGATGAGCGGCGAACAGTATCCAACAGGGCAAGGCAGAGAGAGTAAATCCAGGTACACAGCAATAATCCAAACGAGGTGTAAACAGAGTCCGAACGGCAAGGCAAGGGTTAATCCAGGAAACACGGGCTAGAAGAGAAAACAGGCAAGGCAAGACTAAGACAACTCAGAGGGCTTCGTAGGGTAGCTATCACTAGGATATTTGCGTACAATACTCAGCAATCTGACTGAGGAAGTCCATGGCTTAAGTAGTGTGTGTGATTGTGTGATGGGTATCAGGTGTGAGCATGTGATTAGGGAAATGGCTGCTGGGAAATGAAGTCCGGGGTAGTGTGTGACAGTCTGTGTGGTGTGAGAGTCAATGTGATGGAAGGGTGACCTCTGGTGGCGAACAAATGGAAGTCCATGGACCCGATTCATGACAAGCGTCACATGATCCTACAGAAATCATTCTAATTTATCTTCAATGTTACAAACACTGCTTAATGTTTATTGTATAACCTTAAAAAAGTATATTTAAGTATAAAGTATATTAAGTATAAAAGTATATATTTTTTTCAGGATTTTTTGAGTATTAAAATGTTTAATCTTTTATAACAATATAAGTATCTTTACCATCACTTTTTTTTTTTTTTTTTTTAAATCTATTTAACATTTTCTTGCTGAATATTACTGTTTTGTTCTGTTCTGTTTATTTTTGATCAAATAAATGCAAGCTTAATGAGCATAAGAAACTTCTTTCAAAAACATTTTTAAAAATTTGAATGGGTCCAAACATTTGACCGGAACTGTATGTACATATTAATCAAACTTTATCCAAGGTAATCTCTTTTTTGTTTGATGAAGATGTTATTGTTGTTATTATTATTATTTTGCTGTTTAATTCAATTTATTCACAGTTCCAGAATTCCACTTCAGTAGATGAACATGCTTTTATCATATTTTTCCTAGCTGGGTATGGGCAGGATTTCCCCTGTTACAATTTATTCAGTTCCTGAATTATTTGGTTCCACTGGGTGGCGCTTACGTGAATATTCATCAGGATAACGCCGTGGGCAGGGCCATCCAAAATGGGACAAGTGGAACAGAAGTTAAGCTTAAACTAATATGATTGTTCACATTTTGTAAATAATTGTTTCTGTAACGTGTTTCTTAGTACTCTGTTTACCTTCATCCTATATCAGAACTGATCACTATTTAGGTAGTGTTGAAATACAACTACAATAAAAAGCATATTTCTCCGAATTTCTCCAAGATTACTTGTTGACTGTTGATGTTTTTCACAAAAGTCTGAGATTAAGCGTTTTCAGTGTTTAAATAAATATTTACAAATATATTCTTGTGTTTTTATTCCGTCTCCCAATATTGTCTGTCTAAAAATACCCTTTAAATTATACGCTGATAGCTCAAGACCACACAAGAACTTGGAATCGATGTTTGCGTGCTTGAATGTTGCTCTACACTCAACTCAACATTTTGATACACAACCCTCATGCTTTCTTTATCAACAGTTATCATAAATGTTAAGCTTCAGTGGCATTAACTGTTGTATTCTGTAACAATGCTTTAGAATGTTGGGCAAGTTAAGACGTTTAGTTGAATTGTTTTTATGTCTAACCTCTAAACAAATTACAGCTCATCCATTTACATCATCCTTCTCATAAAATGCACTGGTGTTAATGTAATGTTATACTTATATTAGTCCAATAAGTAGGCCTAGTTTTTCTAGTTATTTGTTTTTACTGCTGTAGTAATATTTTACTTTTCTAACCTCATTAGTAACAGCCATTTTTTTGTGCCAAAATGTTTGCTAAAATACATAATGGGTTAGGATTTGCTTCATGAGTAATTTCAAACAGAACTGTAGCCTACATTTTATCCATATATAGGAATTTGTGGTTGAAACATTATTGAAAAAGAGTTGAAAAAAAAAAGAGTCTGTAAGAGATGTTCCTTGATGGCAAGCTCTGTGCACTGAACAAAAATCAAGAAGAAAAATAAAAAGCGAGCTCAAATTGGTTTAATTCAAATATGGGTGCCATTCCAAAGGTAAGTGCAAGTTGTAATAGAACAGAGACAATAGAAAATTTGTTTATTTTGTGTTTATTTTTGCACACAGCCAGATTTCTGACAGTGCACTGACATGCCAAATTAAGGACCTCTGCACCCATGGCAAATAAAAACCGCTTTCACGTTTGGCATTTTTACACATTCCATGTGGTACCAGCCATAGCAACTGTCACATTGAATCTGAAAAAGAGTAAAATCAATATGAAAGTGTAAACTAGCAAAGTTAGAAAAAAAAAATAATAAAATAAAAAAAAAACTAAATAAAGAACACTAAAATACCCAAGAGTCAGTGTCATCCTTAGTGTTAGGATATTTGTCCCCACATGACAAGCATAGATTAGACAGGTCTTCTGTGGAAACAAAGGCATTAAGGTATTGGTGTAATGATGCACATCACCACAACTCAGTTGTGTAAAAAAAAAAAACCCCACACACACCTGTTTGCTGTAGCACACACAGGCCTATGTTTTGCCGCATCACAGCAACATCTGCATCAGTACACTGAAACTCCAAACTGCCTCCATTTAGAACTGCTTCTGCAAACTACAAAGAGCATTGACAAAGAAAATCAACATTTTTTATTGCAAAATGTTAGCAAACACAGTATCTGTACCTTGTGGACAAATATGCCACATGAAGTCCCATCCCTCTGAATGCTGTGTGTCAATCGTTGACATTGCCACTCTTCGGTTGGAGTGACTTTGCTGGCCATAAAATTTCTTTGGTAGAACAAAAAAAAAAAAAAAAAAAAAAAAAAAAAAAAGAATATTCATAAAAACAACCATATCAACCAAGGAAGTTTAAATACAAAATTCTTCTTTCCTTGGGATATATCATCTGTCAAGATGGGGTCATGAACTAATGACTCAGATATAACTTTCATTAACTGACCCCACCAGCACATCATATGCCTCTGGATTAATCTACAGCATACAGGTATAAATATGGTGTTTCAATAACAGATTACCAAATTATCTGAGAACAAAAGTTAATTGTATGAAATCAGGATTTTTTTACCCTTTTCTTTGAATTGGCCTTCCTCTTCCAAATATCTGTGGCTTGAAAGGAATCCAGGACAAATGCTCTGCCTGAATAATGTCTCACAAGGCAGGTCAGGTATGCATTAATGACCTGTGTAAAAATTAAATAAATATATAATTTCTTTATTTTTTAAACTGTAACAATGTTTACAGAATAGAAACTAAAGAAGCTGCAGCACAAACCCCAGGTTTGAGGCGTTCTAAATCCCAGGTAAAAAGCTTGTATGGGCGAACTTTACTGCAAAGTTTTCCCCCCATTTTCCCTGCCTATATGTCTTGCAGCACTACGGAGAGGAGTAAATCTCAAACTAATGTTATTTACATGTAGGAGATATAAATTATGAAGGAGAATACATACAACACATCTCTGAAGAACACTGTATTTGGGGGGAAGGCTGTATGATCGATTGGGTGGCAGGACTGGAGGCAGGCTGAGGTGCAGGCTCAGGTATGGGTGGCACAGACTGGGTGGCAGGACTTGAGGTAAACTGGGGATCAAGGCAGGCAGCAGAAATGGATTTTGAAGATGGTGGACCAGCAGGCATTTGATTAAAAAGAACAGAACACTTTACGACATGAGGAATGGGCATGGAAAAAGGTGGTAATTTGTTTTTTAGTTCGGAGACCGAACATTGTAGCCTCCAAATAATCTGCCCATGTGTCTGGCCGTTTTCCAGCCAGCTTGCTTAAAGACCTGTAAAACAAGTCTTATGGTTATTCACCTATAGTGATTTTAAGTTTTATCATATTTGAATAGCTTATTTCTTACTTCTGAATTGTGCCATTTAATTTTTCAACCAGTCCGTTGGTCTGGGGATGGTACAGTGCACATAAGCTTCTTTTAATACCAATATTTGGCAGACACCCATATTGATCTGTATATACAAACAAACACAAGAGATTTAGCTATTAATATTTTTCCCAACTATTCGAATATTAAAGGGGTAAATCTCTAATCTTGTTCACAAATTCTCTGCCTTGATCCGTCAAAAGCCTTTTTGGGGCTCCAAATTTGTGAAAGAGTTTCACGATGCAGGCTGTTACCTCCTCAGCGCTCTTGGTCGTTAGTGGAAAAGCCTCACACCACTTTGTAAAGTAATCTACCATTACACAAATGTACTGGTAGCCTTCTTTAGTTGGTGTGAACTTTCCCACTAAATCCATGCCTACAATGTCCCAAGGCTCAGCCACCTGACAAAAAACAAACACATACTCAAGATGCATAATTCCTTTTGTAAAAATGAGAATATTGTTCCTCACACAAATACACAACTTACCTCAATAGGGGTGTATTCTGCTTTGTTTTTAAATTTCAGCTTGTTTTTTTCTGGCATGCTGCACAGTGCATAACCTAAAACATTTTGTTGTTTATTTCAGTTTGATGACACTTGGAAAGTATTAACACATGAATGCCATTTAATTGCACTCACCCAGGTTTTAATATCAACGGTCATGGCAGGCCAGTAAAACCTTTTACTTATGGCATCTGTTGTTTTTTGAACACCACAGTGTGCACCAATGGGACTGCTGTGAAACTCATGAAAAACCCATTTGGCCTCCTCTATTGAAATCAAAACTCTGGCCAGTGCTCCCTCTCCTCCTCGCTGGATATAGTATAAAACCTCATCTAAAAGTAGTAAGTTTTAGGTCATGAAGAGACTATCAAAGGAATCACTAAATGTGACTTAACTCACCTTCGATTGTGAAATTCTTTGCCCTTCTGAGAAGGATATATTTTTCATTCTTAGAAAGACCAAGAGGAAACTTTCCCAATTTTTTTAGTTCGTACAAAGTTTGAAACTTTTCCTTGTCCATATTGAAAGCCAAGATGTCAAATTCAACAAAGATGGATAGGTTTATTTATATGAATTGTGGGCCTGAGACACATCACCACATCTTATCAGATGTTGAATGTTTCACAAGTTGAATGTATCACACACATATGTAACCAATTATTTCTTGGCCAGAACTGTGTACAACAGCAAATACAAATCGTCAGGTGTGGTGGGTTAACAACATAAATAAAAATAGTGTAATTTAAAAGAAGAGGATAAAGCCATGTTAATAATATAATGTGATATACCTAATGCTATCTAAATATCATATATACTATTTAGGCTGTTTAAATTTGATAACCATTCACACATTTCTGTGTAAAATGTATTGAGGTTTATTGATGCATTCATTAAGTGGAAATTTCTTTAATAGTAAGACAAAAGTGGCATTTTGTATATATCTATCTGTAAAAATGAGAATGTTTGTCGAGAAAAATCATGGGATTAAGGACCAAATTACTACAGCAAGACTAATAAAATACTTATTCAAATATGTATTTATAAGTGTACATTTCCTTAATTTTTGTGATATACCTTTTTCTGTACCTTGTAGACCAGTATTGTTTTCGTATTCAATTATTTACAAAAACATTACATAAGAATGATTACATACTAAACTGATAAGATATAAGCCTACCTTTTAAAAATAAATAGTTAGTCATTACTATCACTTAACTTGCCAAACATTCTAAAGCATTGTTACAGAATACAACACTGTAAAAAATGTCTGTGATTTTAACGGTAAAAAACTGTGAAAATGCTACAGTAAAAACCTGTTAAATGGTTAATGGTAAGTTCTTGTAAAATTTACAGGGGAAAAACATAAATCGACGTTCCCAGAATTCCCTGTGTTGCATTTCAAATTTAGTTTGAATTTGATGTTTTTTCTTTAAAATAACTATGTTTCTTCTTAGTTTTTTTTCTTATCAGTTATGTTTATTAGGGTTGTATGTTACATCTAATGTTGTTAAATTAATGTTTATTGCATATTTCAGTTTAATGAGTCTCACCATGATGGTGTTTAGTGCTTGTGTGAATGACACTGTGCACCTTCTATATATGTTATGATTTAAATGCTGCTTGTGATGGGCTTTGTTTCGTCATGTGACTTTCTCATCACCACCTGCATTTGGTGGTTATCAGTGTATTTCAAAGGTACAAAACAGATTTCAGTACTTCAATAGGTTGGTATATCAGTTAATGAAATAACGGTATTTCACTGTAAATTTAAGTTAAAACCTAAAATGTTGTTACCGTATTTTTTACGGTAGAATTCCGGCAACCACAGCTGCTGGTTTTTTACAGTAAATTTTACAGAGTTATTTATTTATTTATTTATTTATTTATTTATTTTATTTTTTTTACAGTGTACCTGTTAAATGGTTAACGGTAAGTTCCTTTAAAATTTACTGGGAAAAAAACGTAAATTGATGTTCCCAGAATTCCCTGCACTGCATTTCAAATTTTGTTTGAATTTAATGTTTTTTTCTTTGAAATAACTATGTTTCTTCTTAGTTTTTTCTTATCAGTTATGTTTATTAGGGTTGTATGTTACATCTAATGTTGTTAAATTAATGTTTATTGCATATTTCAGTTTAATGAGTCTCACCATGATGGTGTTTAGTGCTTGTGTGAATGACACTGTGCACCTTCTATATATGTTATTATTTAAAAGCTGCTTGTGATGGGCTTTGGCTCATCATGTGACTTTCTCATCACCACCTGCATTTGGTGGTTATCAGTGTATTTCAAAGGAACAAAACAGATTTCAGTACTTCAATAGGTTGGTATATTAACATTATATCAGTTAATGAAATTTAAGCTAAAACCGTAAAAACTAAAATGTTCTTACTGTATTTTTTACGGTAGAATTCGGGCAACCACAGCTGCTGGTTTTTTACCGTAAATTTTATGGATTTTTTTTTTTACAGTGAACAGTTAATGCCACTGAAGCTTAACATTTATGATAACTGTTGATAAAGAAAGCATGAGGGCTGTGTATCAAAATGATGTTGAGTTGAGTGTAGAGCAACATTCAAGCACGCAAACATCGATTCCAAGTTCTTGTGTGGTCTTGAGCTATCAGCGTATAATTTAAAGGGTATTTTTAGACACAGACAATATTGGGAGACAGAATAAAAACACAAGAATATATTTGTAAATATTTATTTAAACACTGAAAATGCTTAATCTCAGACATTCGTGAAAAACATCAAAAGTCAACAAGTAATCTTGGAGAAATTCTGAGAAATATGCTTTTTTTTGTAGTTGTATTTCAACACTACCTAAATAGTGATCAGATCTGATATAGGATGAAGGTAAATAGAGTACTAAGAAACACGTTACAGAAACAATTAATTATTTACGAAATGTGAACAATCATATGAGTAGTTTAAGCTTAACTTCGTTCAATTTTACTACCTGCTTGAAATAATCCGTAAAACAAAACACGATCTGAGGCGCTCACGCTAATAATTTCTGTCCACTTGTCCCGTTTTGGATGGCCCCGCCCACGGCGTTATCCTGATGAATATTCACGTAAGCGCCACCCAGTGGAACCAAATATTTCAGGAACTGAATATATTGTAACACCCCCTCCTGTTTGATCAATATTGACTACAGATATTGTCATATTATTAATATCAATAATATGATAATGTATTGCATTGTTACCTTGATATACAGTATATAGCCTACACAAATCAAGTGGAAGCGAAAGACACGATCGCTACTAAGCAGAAAACAGTTATTTTCTAGTAATCATCAGCAGAATTTAGATGATACACACATCTGAGATCCTTTATTTGAAACATTAAAAAATGTTCTAGTGTGTTTGCTTTTTAACTTTGAATACAAAATTCTCTGCTTTTACTTTTGTAGCTAGTTTGCTAGTCAGCTCCAGACGCCATGTCATTCACTGTACGCGCAAATTCAAAGCGTCGCGTCTGGGCGCTTCAATGACTCTCGCGCTCTTTTAAACTCGTAATAAAGCGGTGAATGATCTTTCCAGAAATGACGCTGATCGACAGATTGCAATAACTCTTAAATAGATGACGACAATTCACACACCTGCATTAGGAGCTGCAGCTACTTCTTCGCGTGCCCATTTAGCCATTTGCATCACATAGTTTGCAGCACCTGAAGGATGTGTTCGTTACGCAAACATTCAGAAGGCGGGACCTGCTTTGAAACTGCAACATTAATTGGTTTACTTGAAGATGAGTGACAATTCAACTATATCCAATAAATAATTAGGCTAGTATTTCTGCCCGTCTTGACTGGTGGACTGGCATATAGGGGATGCTACGATTATGGAGGCCCCTCCTCAAAGCCCGAGGCCCTAGGCAATTGCCTGCTCTGCCAATAGCTAGCGCCGGCCCTGCTTGTATAATAAAATAAAACTTGCACAGTCTTTTAGGCTACCGTACTGTAGGCTAAATAACGTCAACTTCTTTGTCCATCTAACTTCGTTCTGGTGTTGCATGATGACTTTTCAGAATCCCATTAATTCCCAATTGATAAAATCAAGTCATGGTCTAATGCATCATATGAGAGTAAAATGTGAGTTGTGAATGCTATTTTATATAGACTTTAAACTCCAAAGCTGTATGTTTAATAAATAAGCACAGTAAAAACTTGAAAACCTAAGAGCCAGACAACTCATCAAAAACATGATGTACTCTAAAGTGCTTCGCTGTCAGATTTCAGAGCTATTCTGTTAATTAGCTGTAGGATGCTGAATGTTCTTGAATACATCAAAACCACACTAAAGAACATGTTCCCTGAAGGATTTGTGGAGTAGAAACATTTTCCCCACCTTCGCCATTTCTTTAACCATTACTCTCAGCTGAAACCATTACTCTCAGATCCAGCTGTCAACCTTAAGTTAATAAAGCTTTTTAGCGTGTTATTTGTGACATTTCTCTGAAGGTAGCAGTGCATTTCTCTGCAATGGTTTCACGGCAACCTATATTCTGAATAAAACATAACATCAAAAAGGCCTCTGACCAGCTTGCCTTCAGGCTAGTCTTCAAGTTAAGGGGGAAACAACTGGCTGGTTGTGACATCAAGGCATAAATATTAATTAGGTCATGCTGACTTTGCTAAGTAACCTTACCAAACCACCTGTTCATTTTACCAAATTAATATTCATGAACCCAGCATAGTAGTATTTGTAAATTTAAGTCCTGCGCCAGTGCCATTCTTCCCGAAAGTGCATGAGGAAGTGACTAGGTCATGGACGGCACCTTTTCTGCCCGAAACCGGTCTGGTGCCTCCTCCTCCCTCACTACCCTCAATGGGGGGGTGGCCAGGGGGTACGCGGCGATCCCCTTGGTGGAGCGCGTGGTTGTGATGCAATTGTGTCCAAGAAGCGCTTCCATCTAGAGGGGTAACCTGCATCTCCCATCCAGGGCCTGTGAGTTCTCGTCCATGGCCGAAGCTTATGGAGCCGCTGGACAGGCTGCCTCCACCCTGCACGCCATGGCACTCCTGCAGGAAAACCAGGCCAAGGCACTAAAAGAGTTGCACGAGGGTAGTTCTGACCCAGGGCTGATGCAGGAGCTGCGCACAGTGATGGACCTCACCCTGAGAGTGACGAAAGTCACTGCACGATCCCTGGGTCAGACGATGGCCACGTTGGTGGTCCAGGAACGCCATCTCTGGCAGAATTTGGCGGATATGTGGGAGACCGACAAATATCGTTTTCTCGACTCCCCTATCTCCCAGGCCGGCCTATTCGGCGATGCAGTCGAGAGCTTTGCCCAACAGTACTCAGCTGCCCAGGAGCAGACAGAGGCTATCAAGCAGATCCTGCCCCGGCGGCCCTCTGCTGCTTTCACCCCGCCGCCAGCTGCAGCTGCTCCGCCTGCTCGTCGCCGAGGGAGCCCCCCGCTCTGCCTCAGCAGCAGCATCCACTGAGGCCACAGCAGGGAGCTGGCCACGGGGCTGCGGCGCCACCCGTCCAGGCCCCTGCCAAACCAGGAGGCAAGCGTCCCCAAGACTGGCAACCCAGAGATGGAGGGGACAGCTCTTTGGGAGATCTTGACGGCACCACTTCCTCCTCTGGAGCAGGGTGAGAATCTTTGTTTTCTTTCTGTTCCGCCCAAAAAAAAAAAAAAAAGAGCAGTTTCCACTACCTCTGGGTTCCAAGAGGGCGCGGATGACGTTGAGTCATGCTATGCCTGGCCAGCCTCATCCCCCTCTACTATCGCAAGCGGGCAGCAGGGCCCACTTCAAGGAGCCTTCTCCCGCGCCCCCTGCCCAACCATGGAGCCAGGTAGGTGTTGCACTACACACGCAGACCCCACTTTGGGATGCTATGCCTTCCGAGTCGGGTCCCTGTCCTCCACCTCGCTGCCCCACCGTGGGTACATCCGTGGTTCCTAGGGTCCCACTTGTATGGTTTCTGGGAGCCTGGCTAGCACTTCCCAGTCCGTCTCATTGGCTCATTCGGACCGTCAGACTCGGCTATGCGATTCAGTTTGCCCGGCGTCCCCCCAAGTTCGGGGGCATCCAGTTCACCTCCGTGCTGACCAGCGATGCTCCTGTCTTATGGGCAGAAATCGCAGTCCTGCTGGCAAAGGACGCTATAGAGCCGGTCCCTCCAGCCGATATGAGGTCGGGTTTTATAGCCCTTACTTCATTCTACCCAAGAAAGACGGTGGGTTACGATCAATCTTGGACCTGCAAGTTTTGAACCGGGCCCTTCACAAGCTACTGTTCAAAATGTTAATGGAGAAATGCATTTTCGAATGCATCCATCCCCGAGATTGGTTTGCAGTGATTGACCTGAAGGACCCGCACTTTCATGTCTCGATTCTCCCTCGGCACAGACCGTTTCTCCACTTTGCATTTGAGGGCATATCAGTACAAGGTCCTTCCCTTCGTGCTGTCCCTGTCGCCCCGTGTCTTTACAAAGGTTACGGAGGCAGCCCTTGTTCCCATGAGAGAACACGGCGTTTGCTTTCTCAACAACCCTGACGACTGGCTCATTCTGGCTCAGTCCCAGGAGCAGTTGTGTGAGCACAGGGACATGGTGTTCAGTCACCTCGGCCAGTTGGGACTTCGGGTCAACTGAGAAAAGAGCAAACTCTCTCCAGTGCAGAGGATCTCTTTTCTTGGTATGGAGTTGGACTCAGTCAACCTGACAGCACGCCTCACAGAGGAACGTGTTCGGTCAATGCTGAACTGCTTGAATTTTTTCAAGCGCAGGACAGTGGCCCCACTGAAACAATTTCAGAGGCTCCTGGGGCATATGGCATCCGCAGCCACAGTAATGCCGCTCAGACTGCTTCATATGAGGCCACTTCAGCACTGACTTCACAGCTGAGTATCGAGATGGGCGTGGCATTGAGTGACGATCACTCCGGCCTGTCTACAAGCTTTCAGCCCATGGTCGGACCCTGCATTTCTAAGGGCAGAGGCATGCTGTTGTGTTCACGGATGCCTCCACCACAGGCTGGGGTGCCACGTACAACGGGCATGCAGCTTCGGGGTTGTGGACGGGCCCCCATCTGCATCGGCACATCAATTGCCTCGAGTTGCTTATAGTACGTCTTGCGCTGGGCCGCTTCAAAACACTGCTATGAGGCAAGCACGTACTGGTCCGTATGGACAACACTGCGACCATTGCATACATCAACAACCAGGGTGGGCTACGCTTCCGTCATATGTCACAACTCGCCCGCCATCTCCTCCTATGGAGTCAGAAGCATCGAGGTCGCTTCGTGCCATTTACATTCCGGGACTGCTCAATCATGCAGCCGATGAGCTTTCACAACAGCATGCACTTCCAGGAGAATGGAGACTCCATCCCTGGGTGATCCAGCTGATATGGAGACACTTTGGAGCCACACAGGTAGACATGTTTGCCTCTCCAGACACGTCCTATTGACAGCTGATCTATTCCCTGATCTGGGGAACCCTCAGCACGGATGCACTGGCGCCGGAGTCTATGCAAGTATGCGTTTCCCCCAGTGAGCCTGCTTGCACAGACACTGTGCAAAGTCAGGGAGGATGAGGAGCAGGTCCTGCTAGTTGCACTTTACTGGTCCAACCGGTTCCCGGAACTGGTGCTCCTCGCGACAGCCCCTCCCTGGCGCATTCCTCTGAGGAAAGATCTACTTTCTCAGAGACGGGGCACCTTCTGGCACTCGCGTCCAGATCTGTGGAACCTCCACGTGTGGTCCCTAGATGGGACACAGAGGTCCTAGTTGATCTACCACAGGCGGTGGTGGACACCATCACTTTGGTAAGAGCACACTCTACGAGGCGTGCCTATACCTTGAAGTGGAACCTGTTCGTTGTATGGTGCTCTTCTCACCGGGACGACCCCCGGAGATGCCCGATCAGAGCTGTGCTTTCCTTCCTCCAGGAGGGGTTGGAGAGAAGGCTGTCTCCCTCCACTCTAAAAGTGTATGTTGCCGCAATTGCCACACATCACGATCCAGTAGACGGTGAAACTTAGGGAAGCACGACCTGATCATCAGGTTCCTGAGGGGCGCGAGGAGACTAAATCCTCCTCGCCAGAAACCCGTACCCTCTTGGGATCTCCCTCTGGTGCTTATGGTATTGCAGAGGGCCCCCTTTGAGCCGTTGCAGTCTGCAGAGCTGAGAACTCTGTCAATAAAGACAGTGCTCTTAACTGTGCTGGCTTCCATCAAGAGGGTAGGGGACCTGCATGCATTTTCGGTCAATGAATCTAGTGAACTTGTTTGCATCTCGGCATCTTGGGAGACCTCACATTGTCCACTCTGGTTCTGCCTCACACATCCAGCTCCTCAGGGGCTGGACACTATGGTGCAGATGTGGCAAAGGTTGCATCTGTATGCCTTTCCCCTGACTGCTCTGCTCCCAGGAGTTCTGGAGAGAGTCCGCCAAGATGGGGCCCGTCTATTGCTAGTAGCCCTGTTCTGGCTGGCCTGAGTATGGTTCTCAGACCCTGTGTCTCTCCTCGGCGGCTCTTTATGGGACATCCCTGTCATGGGGGACCTTCTGACTCAGGCAGGCAGCACAATCATGCACCCTCACCCAGAGTTATGGAAACTGTGGGTGTGGCCTCTGAAGTGGCCCACCTCATAGATTCCGGTCTCTCAACTGAGGTTGTTGAGACTATTCTCCACTCCAGAACTCCCTCCATGAGGAAACTGTACTCTTTGTAGTAGGGCCTGTTCACTTCTTGGTGCAGTGGCCATCAGCTGGATCCAGTTAACTGCCCGATTGGTTCAATGCTGGAGTTCCTGCAAGAGCAGTTATCTGCAGCGTTGACTCCCTCCACCTTAAAGGTGTATGTGGCAGCCATAGCTGCTCACCACAACCCTTTAGGAGGTCAGCCTTTAAGGAGGAACCAATTGTTGACACTTTTCCTCCGTGGTGCTTTAACTCGCACTAGAATCCCTGCCTGGGATTTGGCAGTTGTCCTAGAAGGACTGTGTAGAGCTCCTTTTGAGCTTATAGAGGTGGTTTATGAAAAGTTTTTGGCACTTAAGACAGTTTTTCTCTTAGCCATTTCTTCTCTCAAGAGAGTTGGTGATCTTCAGGCCCTGTCAGTGGCTCCTTCATGTTTAGAGTTTGCGCCTGGAATGAAAAAGGTTTTTCTGAACCCAAGGCCTGGCTACGTGCCAAAGGTGCCCACTAATGTTTCACGGCCTATAATGTTGCAGGCTTTGTGTCCTCCCCATTTTAGAAGTTCAGACCAGGAAAAGCTTAATTCAATGTGTCTAGTCAGAGCACTGGATGCTTATGTCCACAGAGCAGCCCTGTGGAGAAAATCAGATCAACTTTTCATCTGCTTTGGTCCACCTAAGAAAGGCTTTACAGAAAACAAACAAACGCTAAGCAGGTAGATAGTTGAGGCTCCTTTGCTTATGAGTCCTCTTACCTCCCTTCACCTTTGGGGGTCAGAGCTCACTCAACTAGGAGTACGGCAGCCTCCAAGGCCTTTTTCTCATCACATATACATTTGCAGGATATATGTGATGCGGCAGGTTGGTCATCCTAGCTTACTTTTGTCAGATTTAATAAGATAGACATAGGATCCACTCAGGGCTCTAGAGTGACCCCATCTTAGCTGTGTGTGTATAACTTCACACTAGTCATTTGTCAGCATAAAAGCACGGGTATTGTCTTTCCCAAAGCGTTCTGACACAGTGCGAGTTCACTTGAAGGCAAATGTCTCTAGGTTACGACTGCAACCATGGTTCCCCAAGAGGTAATGAGACGCTGCTTCGCCCTGCCATACTTCCTGCATCTCTGTGAGTGACTTGCTTTAACCTATCAGAAATTAACGCTGTTTTTTACACCGGACGTGCTTTTAAGCTTCCTGGTCGCTACGTCAACCCGCCTGTGATGCCTCGCCACCCTGTTGGACTGATTTCACACATTCTTCAGAATGTGGTCAAGCAGAGGCATTCCCAAAGTGTTACGATGCAGTTTTGCTTCCTCTCAAGGAACCATGGTTACAGTCGTAAACTAGAGACGTTTTCTTGTGTTTTTGTTTAATTCTAATGAACTGTTTGCATTGGATCGTATGCCTCCTCGTCTCTGAGTTTGCCTGTGTGCCTTCTTTTAGCTTTTTACTTTGGGTGATTGTATTTAGGCTTCAAAGTTCACAAAAGTTGTGTTCATTTGTGAAGATTATCCTAATTATAATAGCTTATAGTTTAATTATAAAAACTTTTTTTGACCAACTTTAGTTGGTCACAGAGCTTATTTTCTGCAATAATCTAAAAATCAATGGAAAAATCCTGTTGGCTTTTCATCGAGGGAATCAGAGCAATGCTAACTTTTGGGTTGGCCTATAAAAAAATTTAATAAATAAATAATTAAATAAATAATCCATGCAGCATTCAACACTTCTTCATCCCAATATACTTTGACAACTACTGTTCTGCCAGGATGCATTAAGTTTATGAACTGTTGCCACATCGCAATAGTGCTTTTGTTTTGTTCCTTTTCATTGTTTGTCTCATATTACACACATTATTAAAATAGATATTCTTGATTTAAAGTTTTATCAATGTTTGGTGGTTCCCGTTGTTACGGTGAAGGTCTCTAGTTCAAATCCTGGTGGTGAATTTCTCAAGTTAAATTTTTTAATTACACTATATGCAAGTGGATGTATATTAGATGCATTTTATTTTGTGCTTTGATCAAAATCTGTATGTGTATGATGCTATTATCATCCCTGTCACATTTTTCATTCTTCTAGCAGGTAGAGTTATTTTTCATAGACATTCTATTTCTAGGTGCAGGCAGATAGCAGCCGAAGCAAGAGGAAGCAGCGAAGTATAATTCATTTGTAAGCAGTTTTTGATGAGAGGGCTGAGCGAAAAGGAAAGTGTGTGCAATCCCATGAAACTGCCCAGAATATTGTATCTGAGGCGTGTATAGGCAACACATATTGTGTATGATAGGATTCACCATCGCTCACAGCAAATACGTTTGCAATTAATTTATAGATTTATTTATTTTATGGTGGATTCACATGTTGTTGTTAAACATAGTAAAACAAACATATTTTAATACTAATTGGGACTTTTTGAAATAATCAACAAATGTACTATTAATTTCTTTATCAAACAAAATTTAGTATCAAACAAAATTGAGTTAAGTTTGTCCCTAAAACAAGAAAACAACTAATTAAACATTCATGTTTCTTTCATTCATTCATTTACAATTGTTGTGTCTATCTCCAAGTTTTTGAACAATTGACTTTTTACACATGATTTTGAGAACAAAGCAACAAATGCCTTATAGTTTCTTTCATATTTATCTTTCTTTATTAATTTTACTAATTAAATTGACCAAAAGCATCCTGAGACACTAAAGTATCATAAATTAACCTTATTTCTTACTGCCTTGTATGAAAGTCAGGACTTTAATCTGTGAAAAGTGCTCAAATACATGGTTTCATTGTTTACTGCATACACCTCCAGCTTTCTGCTGTGCAACAACCTTGTGAAATTTCCCATCTGTGATGCTATCTGCAACACATTTTATGTGGTCAGAGCCACACATTTTCCTGATTTGAGCTCTGCACTGAATCCCTAGTGTGAAAGGGCCTAAATATTTAAAATAAGAAGCAAGGGAATAATATCCATTAGGGCTCCAACAGGGTAATAAGAATGTGTAGAAAAACATACAAGCATCTCAATGAGATCTCTGATTTTGTCAACATTTTCCCCCAATTTTCTTAACCGATTTAGCACGTAATAATGTATGATTTAAAAGGCAAAGTAACAAGCACCTCAAATCATTCATAAAAAGTCAGGGTTAAATGTGCAAGATCTGGCTTATATTTGGCCCAATGTAGAGGACAAAACAGTAAACAGGAGGTATTAAAACAAGACATGTATGACATAAAATACAGACATTAAAAAATGTGCAAAAAAGTACTATGAAACAATTACTGCGAAGCATTTGGACATGTTGAACATCTGTTCTCCAAAAGTTTTATAGAAGCTCTTAAAATGAATTGTCAGACTCCCTGTATTTGTGGATGCAGTTATCAGTGTCATGTTATTCCTCCTCTACAGAGCCACACACAGACATTTTGAGGGGCAGTGACTCAAAATGGGAGGCAAATAGCTCTGAGAAAAAGGATGTAATGTAATGGTGGGGGAAATCATCACACTGCATCATTACACAATACATTTTATCGGTAGCCATGCAATGAGACAGGATGATTGTCATTAATTATCACTGCACCAAATTTATGATTAAAAGGCAGAGCAATCTTGTATACTTCATATTGTATACTTTATTTTAGATAGCTTTTATAACTTTTAGTTGCTGATTACAAGAATGCAAATGATGCACATTTCCAACTATTTATATGGGTCTGTGCCTGCTCATGTCTTGTAAAATCTTGAAATTTTGACTGAGGTTGACTGAAATCAGAAAGTTGTTTTTGTCTGCACTAGTTTCTGATTTTTGCTCTTACCAGCTTCAGCTTTTAGAACAAGCATTTACCAATGGTTTTTGGCACAGACGGTGTTGCATTCAGCAACTTAAAAAGAGTTGAAAACCAGATGAGCACCAAACTCTTTAAATATTCCTAACACTGGATGCCCAATTATTTGGGAAAAATAAATAAAAAGAAAAATAGTTTTCTTAATAAGTATTTTTGTCTTGTTTTCCTGTAAAAATGTCAGAAAATCCTTAAAACAAGGTACATTCTTGTACACTCTCTTATTCTGATGGCACCCATTCACTTCGTTGGTGAGCAAGTGATACAATGCTAAATTTCTCCAAATCTGTTCAGATGAAGGTACAAACATCTTGGATGACACGAGGGTGAGTAAATTTTCAGCAAATTTTTAAATTTTTGGGTAAACGATTCCTTTAAATGTTTAATTTGATCGCCCCAGTTTAACAACAAATTAGCATGATTCATTAAAAGGACTATTCAGTACAATTTTAACAACAACAACAACAACAACAACAAAATAATGATAATAATAAATGACTTGGCCTTTCTTTGATACAACACCACATTGTGAAATCCACTGGAACAGTCATTATTTTATGAGCTTGGCTCAGCTGCAGGTATGAGGTCTCTGTCTCTCAGAACAGAATGAGCAAGAGAGAACTAAACCTCTCCTGCTTGTTTGCCATCCTCCTCCTCAACCTTCCTAAATAATGTGAAATTAAAGGCTTCTTCACAGTCTATAATTAGTCGACCCTGACACTAATTAGAAATGCTCTGTATGGTGCCACTTCATATTAAACTGAATGGGATATTCTCTTTCATTTTCTGCTTCTGAACATTAGTCCATATCGTAGGCTGAATGTTACAGGGGCAGAGAGAGAGGCACCACGCACAAACCTCCACAAGAAGAGAAAAACAGCACTTAGATATTTGACCAAACAGCACAAGGCCAGATACACTGAGGGTACAGATGCATATTTGGAGTTGCAGCATCCAGTCAATATGGATCTCTCTACTTTGGAATATCTACAGATGTATTTTACTACTTACATTATTGGGCCATGTATATAGAGAAAGGCTGCATTTATTGGATCAAATGAGAGATTTTCTAGTTTAATCTGTTTTAAAATTGAATTTATTCATGTGATGCAAAGCTGAATTTTCAGCATCATTACTCCAGTCTAGTTTACAACTGTAACCATGGTTCCTTGAGAGGATGCAAAACTGCATCGTAACACTTTGGGAATGCCTCTGCTTGACCACATTCTGAAGAATGTGTGAAATCAGTCCAACAGGGTGGCGAGGCATCACAGGCGGGTTGACGTAGCGACCAGGAAGCTTAAAAGCACGTCCGGTGTAAAAAACAGCGTTAATTTCTGATAGGTTAAAGCAAGTCACTCACAGAGATGCAGGAAGTATGGCAGGGCGAAGCAGCGTCTCATTACCTCTTGGGGAACCATGGTTGCAGTCGTAACCTAGAGACATTTGCCTTCAAGTGAACTCGCACTGTGTCAGAACGCTTTGGGAAAGACAATACCCGTGCTTTTATGCTGACAAATGACTAGTGTGAAGTTATACACACACAGCTAAGATGGGGTCACTCTAGAGCCCTGAGTGGATCCTATGTCTATCTTATTAAATCTGACAAAAGTAAGCTAGGATGACCAACCTGCCGCATCACATATATCCTGCAAATGTATATGTGATGAGAAAAAGGCCTTGGAGGCTGCCGTACTCCTAGTTGAGTGAGCTCTGACCCCCAAAGGTGAAGGGAGGTAAGAGGACTCATAAGCAAAGGAGCCTCAACTATCTACCTGCTTAGCGTTTGTTTGTTTTCTGTAAAGCCTTTCTTAGGTGGACCAAAGCAGATGAAAAGTTGATCTGATTTTCTCCACAGGGCTGCTCTGTGGACATAAGCATCCAGTGCTCTGACTAGACACATTGAATTAAGCTTTTCCTGGTCTGAACTTCTAAAATGGGGAGGACACAAAGCCTGCAACATTATAGGCCGTGAAACATTAGTGGGCACCTTTGGCACGTAGCCAGGCCTTGGGTTCAGAAAAACCTTTTTCATTCCAGGCGCAAACTCTAAACATGAAGGAGCCACTGACAGGGCCTGAAGATCACCAACTCTCTTGAGAGAAGAAATGGCTAAGAGAAAAACTGTCTTAAGTGCCAAAAACTTTTCATAAACCACCTCTATAAGCTCAAAAGGAGCTCTACACAGTCCTTCTAGGACAACTGCCAAATCCCAGGCAGGGATTCTAGTGCGAGTTAAAGCACCACGGAGGAAAAGTGTCAACAATGGGTTCCTCCTTAAAGGCTGACCTCCTAAAGGGTTGTGGTGAGCAGCTATGGCTGCCACATACACCTTTAAGGTGGAGGGAGTCAACGCTGCAGATAACTGCTCTTGCAGGAACTCCAGCATTGAACCAATCGGGCAGTTAACTGGATCCAGCTGATGGCCACTGCACCAAGAAGTGAACAGGCCCTACTACAAAGAGTACAGTTTCCTCATGGAGGGAGTTCTGGAGTGGAGAATAGTCTCAACAACCTCAGTTGAGAGACCGGAATCTATGAGGTGGGCCACTTCAGAGGCCACACCCACAGTTTCCATAACTCTGGGTGAGGGTGCATGATTGTGCTGCCTGCCTGAGTCAGAAGGTCCCCCATGACAGGGATGTCCCATAAAGAGCCGCCGAGGAGAGACACAGGGTCTGAGAACCATACTCAGGCCAGCCAGAACAGGGCTACTAGCAATAGACGGGCCCCATCTTGGCGGACTCTCTCCAGAACTCCTGGGAGCAGAGCAGTCAGGGGAAAGGCATACAGATGCAACCTTTGCCACATCTGCACCATAGTGTCCAGCCCCTGAGGAGCTGGATGTGTGAGGGAGAACCAGAGTGGACAATGTGAGGTCTCCCAAGATGCCGAGATGCAAACAAGTTCACTAGTTTGGCCGAACACACTCCAAATCTGCTCAGCCAACTTGGGGTGGAGCCTCCATTCCCTGTGCCTCAGCCCCTGTCTCAACAGGATGTCGTCTCCTTGGTTGAGGTACCCAGGAAGAGACCACAGATGTGCTGTCTGAAAGCACATGATGTCCTCTGAGGTCTGACAGACGCGCCTGTATCGTTGTCAAATTCCCCACCATGCCAAGATAAGTGCTCCTCTGTACTGAAGAAAGCACACTCTTCTTGGCATTTAACCTCAACCCCAGCCCTTTCATCTCAATGCCGAAACACCATCTGCTCTGACTGAGCTAATATCAACCAGTAGTCAATATAATTCAATATGCTGATGTCCTGGAGTCTCAGAGGAGCCAGAGCTGCATCCACACATTTAGTAAAATTGCGGGGTGACTGTGCAAGGCCAAATGGAAGAACTTGATACTGGTAAATTTCGCCCCCGAAAGCAAACCTCAGGAACTTCACGTGTTTGGGAAGGATGGATACTTGGAAGTATGTGTCCTTTAAATCTATGGTGACAAACCAGTCCTTGGATCTGATTTCAGTCACAATCTGTTTCAACGTCTGCAAAGTGACAGAACAATTTAGTTGGCACAGATCTATAATCGGACACAACCCCCCATCCTTCTTTGGAACAATAAAGTACTGGCTGTAGAGCACGGACTCTCTTGAGAGAGTAGCTACTTCCAGTTCCATCACCAGAGCTTGCTCGGAGCGCACCACTGTGAGTGTGACCCCACTGAACTGAGGCGGATGAATTAGAAAAATTAGATTTTGTAGCCTTTACTACAGTCTGCAGGACCCATCGAGACACTTTGGCAGATGCTTCCATGCTGCCAAAAAGTCTACTAAGGGAACCAGTCTCAAGAGACTGGCCTCTGGTAAACTGGTGAGTAGTCAGCTCACCAGTGATGATGCTGACTCAGGGGACAGATAGCTAGATGTTAATTTGTGACATTAGGGCTGAAGAGATGGGCTTAATATGGCCTATCCTATGATCTTGACACCTCTTTGTGGAGATCAGGAAAGAACAGAAAGCCACGGTGTGGAGGAGGTGACTTTGAGTGCGGAAGTGTTCATCCATCTTTCTTTTAGGATGGTTGTCCTGCTTCTCAGCTGGCCAATTGATCTTTAACTTGGCTACCGTGCGAGTCACAACCTCCAACAGTTCCCTATTCTGGATTGACTGGGGTGGTGAGTTCTCAGTCTCATCCTGTTCAACGCTCATCACATCAGCCTCCTCAGAGGAAGAGATATGAAGCATTGTGCTATTACTCGGGGTGGAAACTGCAGTGCGTTCTTCTGAGCTCTGAGAGAGAGCACTGAATCTAGAGGATGAGGGCAGAGAAAAGGAGAGGCTTGGCACCAGCCCATCCACTAGATCAGAACCGCAACGTCCACAAGCATGGGCACCCTCCTTGAAGAGCGCCAGGTGGGAGTATAGTGTGCGCAGCGGCAGCCGCTCCCAGTGCACACAGTCAGCTCCCTCAAGAGCTAATCGTGCATGCTCCACTCTCAGACAAGCAATGCATCGATCATGTGTATCCCCACCTGTAATAAAATGTGGGCAGGGAGGAACACGCCCCTAAAATGCCCTTGTCACTCTTATCTTTGCTCACTATAATCAAATAACTGATTTTGTGCTCTCCAACAACACAGACACTTCACACACTCACTTTTTAGACAGACAATTCAGACAGAGTGCTTGCTGAAGAAGCAGAAACTGCACTTTCAAGCTTCCTGGTCACTACGTCACCCCGGCTGTGACATCTCAGCACTCTACTGGACTGATTTCACATGTGCTTCAGGACATGGTCACACAGAGGCAGTCTCAAAGCGTTCTGACACAGCACAAATTAACTTGAAGGGGAGTAGTAGGCAGCAGGCTATAAATGAACTACTCCACACTTATATAACTTCAACGTCACTACCATTAAGCTTCCAACAACTCATTCAGTCTTTATTTGAAGACCATTTTCCCTGAAAGTTTGAGTTATAACAATTTGCCAGAGCATAATTATAAACACAATGAGGCTGTGAAAGCATCTAGTGAGTAGATGAGTAGATGACCTGTTCAGAGTGATGATGTTTAATGTTCCCAGTAACCTCAGTAGTCCCATTTAGCCACTTGTTAGCAACCATCTTTTTCAAGACAAGTAAAAGCTATAAAGAAAAACACGATGGGGTAATACTGATGTTTTTTTTATGTAGTAGAACAAAACGTGAAAATATATTGGGCTTGTTTTCACTACAGACCTTATTTCAGGAATTAACCTGGTTAAACCTTATTTGACCAACATACTGTTTCCATTTATGGGTTTTAGCCTACAGAAATATGTCATCATAGTCTTTGCATCCAAATGCAGGCAGTCTTTGCATCTGAAATGGTATACATTGAGAGTAAGTAGTATGTTTGATGAATAACTTTTGTCACTATTTAAAAGTATATTCTAAAAAGTATGTACTGTATGTGTGTAGAAAGAATACTGAATGTTGGGATAGAATACTGTTAATCTGTTGAATCTGTTGATCAGTTTAGATGAGAGTCCAAACAGCTGATGAAAACATCACAATAATCCACAAGTAATCCACACAACTGCATTTTATCAATTTACTTCATTCAGATGGCACTCATTCACTGCAGAGAATCCATTGGTAAGCAAGTGTAATGCTAAATTCTCAAAATCATTTCTGACGTGTAAACAAACTCTACATCTTGGATGGAGGGTGAATAAATTTTTAGCAAATTTTCGTTTTTGGGTGAACTATTTCTTTAAGTATTACGAATGGAAACTTTGCGAACTTGCTTTTCGATGAAAGTTGTAAAGAAAAAAAAAAAAGCCACACACAAAATAGCACAGAATATTTCTGTAGCAGTCAAGTGTGTAACTTTTTTTATCTTAATTTTTTTTCTCATATCCAAGCTTTCTCATATGCAGAGAGAACTATAAGTAAGGCATTGAAATGTCAATTTACTCAAAATGTAAAGTGTAAGTGTGATAGTATTGCTCTCTTAGTTTTAACATCCCAACCCAGCAACACTGGCTCAACAATGGTTTGAGTTTGAAGCAGGACTGTTTCTGGGGCAGGAAAATCAGTTAAAAAACTTTTCACAGCCTGAAGACAAGAACAGCCCTATTTGCAAGAAAAAAAGTCAGTGTATTTAGATGCTTTATTTTCCTCTGCAAAGGTGTTTTCACCAACGGCATTGACTTATACAGTGAGTGTACAATCACCTGGACTTCACTTTCTACTCTGGTGATTAAATCTGAATTAGAGTGTGCTGTAGAAGTAAAATTACATAAAACAAACCCCAGAGGCAGACGCTTCACATCCACAATCAATGGTTAACATATATTTTTCCCCAGCTGGCGATTTCATACAATTATTCGGAACTGGGAATGATGAGGGCACTGCAATCTTCTTCTCCCAAGCAATCTTCTCTCTCGTTTGGCTCTTTGTAATCCTATTCCCCTCTGACAGCCAGCATCTAACCAGCCTTATTAAGACAGTCTAGAGTGATGAGTTAAACGGTATGCTGTGAACGTTGACCTGTGATCTGGACCTTTTCCTTCTCAGCTTACATTCACTGCATTTTTACGAATTAGTAAATGTACTCATTATGCTGTAAAAGATATACTGTTACATTTCTGTAACTGTAATATTGCATCAGCTACAGCATTATAGACTGATTCAATATTTTATTATGCACATTAGTGAAAATAATAATAAAACACAGTTTTGCACACTATCATGTTGCAGTAGTTCTCTGTGTAACACCAGGATACTATAAACACTTAATCTGAAAATATCTTCAGATATTATATGTTAAAGATCCATCTTGCAAGCAAAGGATTGCACGTTTATACTGGAAGTAGCAGCTGCAAATGCAGCCCGTTCTGCTTGGCCCACTCGGAGTGGGACTTGAACCAGCAACAATGCTAACACGGATGCTAAAAGCATCCTCTTGTGCACCTCTGGAGGTCAGGGGAGTGAGGTTTACTGCATAGCCCTTACCAGCTGGTCATCCTTTAGACTTAATCCCCTCAACCTCTCTCCCATCCGAGTGCAACCAGTTCTGCTTAGCCTGCTCTGAACAGGGATCAAACTGGTGACAGCTGCCATGGGAGGTGGGCACACTATCAGCGTTACACAAGAAAGAAGTCATATCTGTAGAAAGCTATTAGAAATCATTCCCATTCTCAATGGTAGTTGCTCAGCTGGAGGATGCCACCTGAAAATATGTAGCCTGTGTAACGGAAGCCAGCTGGTCAGAGCTGTGCAGGTAAACCTCACTTCCCTCATCTCAAGAGGCACATTAGCGATTGATGCTAGAGGCTACGGTCTTTAGCTTCCTCATCAGCGTGCCTGCCTCCCATGCTGGTTTGAATCCCACTCAGAGCAAGCGAGGGGAGTAGAACTGGAGGGGTTACATTGCTGTCATGACCCAGATGGGAGTGAAGTTTAGGGGGGTGAGTGTAACAGAAGTCAGCTGGTCAGAGCTATGCAGGTAAACCTCACTCCTCTGATCTCAAGAGGTGAACTAGCGACTGACGCTAGAGGCTGCAGTCTTTATTGTTCTTGTTAGCGTGCCACCTCCCATGGTGAAAACATTTGAATCCCATTCAGAACAAGTGAGGGAAGTAGAACTGGAGGGGTTACCTGCATTGTGCCATCTTTACTCACGGACATTACACTCTGAACACACTTTGAAACAATGGAGTGTAACGTTTAAGCCGTATGATTTCTCTGGAGGCTCATGATTTAAAAAAAAAAGAAAAGTGAATTGATGGCACAGATAGAAGTATATGCATTTTTTTAACCTTTAAAGGTTTCCCATCATTAAAAAATCTAATTTGTGAAAAGTCCAGGTATAAATACCTTCTGAAACGCACAAGCCCCCTCACGAGGTGGTTAAAGACACATTCCAGACACATCTGGACAAGTGTAAATGCATTTGGTTGTAGAAGCCACATATGCAGAACCATTGCAAGGGATGTCCAAAGTGTGGGAGCACATAGAAACTCACACTTCAGGGGCCATCAACCAAAAAACTGGACTGAGGAGCCCCCATTTGTAAAACGATCTCAGATGGGCCCAGGGGGAGGCTTAGGGGGGCCTCACATTCTGTAACTTGCACAGGGGCCCAAACCATGATTTACTCCCATCAAAATAGTAAAAAAAAATATAGGTGTAAGAGTGTGTTGTACCATCCCCCGCAGCTACAAAGCACAACGCTACTACAACACGCATCTCCACAGATATGACCCACTGGATATGACGATTTTTGAAACTCAACATTTGACAATGCATCCTGAAGATCAGCAAAGTCATTAAAAGTGGTAAATGCTAAATTCTTTTCTGAAGTATCTTTCTATCCTATTGCAGTCTTTGATCTTGAAATCAGCTAATGGTAAATAAAGTGCAGCACAGATCTGTTGCTTTCTGTGACATGAACCCTGTTGAATTTGCATATAGCATGGAAATTGAAGATCAAATTCATTTTGTGGAGACATGTTTATGTGGCCAAGCGTAAATGGAACCATTTTAACAAATCAATTAGCTAGAGAAAACACATGGAGTGGCGAAGTCTAAATAGGCCCAGTGTGCAATTATAATAAACAAAATGTTATTATCCTTTGGTGTGGACACCAGTATATTTATCATTATGGTTATCTTTCTTGTTGTGAATGGGATTTAACAGAAGGTAACTTGACCAAGTCAAGTCCAACTTTTGTTGCTATCTGTGTACCATTATTTTGGAGGCCTGTTTGAACCATTCTGTGGATGATAAACGGGCATGCAACAGCTTACCTTGCTCCACTATTAGCTGGAACAGTTATCTGAAGTATAAATTGTAGATGTGGAAATGTGATGTGCCTTTCAAGAACACAGACAAATCTTATTCTTAGTTTATTGGGGACTGGCACTGATAGCAGCCCAATGAGATCCAACTCTGTGCTTGAAGGGCACTTTACGATTAGCAGTGACAGCTGGGGGCAAGGGGCAGGGGGTACATACTTGCAGGAGGTCCACTAACACACCTTAGATGTCTGAAATTCTCTTGACAGTGTTCTTGGCACCAAGATAAAAGTGTCCCCTCACCGCCTCTGTCTTAGCTTGGGGGAAGGCCAACCACTTCTCTGTCTTAACTCTCCTGCATGCCACAAAGCACAAGAGACCATTCTTGATTATAAAATATAAAAGAGAGAGAATCTCAACCAGTGTTTAGAAAACATACACACTATTGCTGTTTTTGTCTGAAGATTCATCCAGAAGGAGTCAACAAAGCTTGACTTTTGACTCTTGACTCTTTGGCCTTTGCACGACATCTTGCTCTATTTGAAAACATTTATGCAGCTCTACATGGTGTCCTGTCTGGACATGGTGGTGGCCTCTTGGATGTGGTGCCCCTGGGCAAGTGCCCAATTGTCCATATGGTTTATCCGGCCTTGTCATCTGGACGATGCTTTTGCAATATGTTGACCAAGCAATCGCATACTTATATACTTGTGTAAGGATCCACCCGCCAGCCCAAAAAGCGGAATCCAGCGGCCTGGTCGAAGGTTTAATGCGTATTTGGTCTTTTACTTGCGCTTCTGAATTTATCAGGATTTGGTTTAAATTTTAGTCTAGCTCCGTATTCAATCTGACTCCGATTTCAAGTGATCATTAAATTTAGGCAATATTTCTAATTAAAACTGATCACAAATATCGATTGTATATTAATTTAGATATTTGAGTATTCTGGAAATCCCATACTTTCAGTTCTTCGTTCATTAGGGACCAGGTATCACTTTGCAATTCACTCAGTGAATGCACAGACACAAACTTGCCAGTTCTGTAACTTACTCAGAGGATACAGAGTGATTATAATACCTTTAAGTGCTGCACCCTTCTAGCAAATAACAAAAAGTTTATTTTTTCCTATAATCACGAAAACTGTAACTTGTTAAGCCAGTGACAGACAGAAATCAGAAGATCCCTAATGATGAGCCCCCACTTCATTCACTGGTACTTCAGTATGATCTATCCTGGAACGCAGATTTGTGGAAATACCACTACACATTAATCTACTAGAAAAAAAAAAAAAAAAAGATTTCAGAAGAGATTAGAATAAATCAAATATAACAATTTATTATTAGTCAGGTAAAGTGGTATCATGTCAATTCCATAATGAAACAATTAGAAGCCAATTTAGAAAGAATAATGCAATTGTGAATCACATTGTGGCCGTGTGGCAACCCTGCTCCTGTACGTGGTTTAACTGTAGCCATATAGAAAACAGCCAAGTGTTCCACGCAGGAGACAAACAAATTTAACATAGTCACACATGTAACAGTTATCCTAATTTAACACAAGACATACGGTCTAAATGCAGAGCATCTACAACCTTTTACCTAAGTATTTCAAAGAACACTTACAGCAAAGCAATCAGGTGGTTTAGAAAATAAACTTAACTAGTCTATGTGCACATGTAGTAGCACAAGCAACTATACAGTGTGCTCTATGGGCACAATGTGTTTAACACAATTACATTTTTGAATAAAACGGATTGCATACCTGACAGCATAGGGACACACAGTAGTATGTGAGTTCTAGTGCAAAGCTCCAGAGTTTCACATGTGCTGTGTGGGGTTTTCTGACTAAATAATTTCAAAGTAGTGTTTTGTCACTTGCCTTATATACCCAAATAAGAAAAACAAAGAAATCTTCAAATCAGTTGTAAAAATATAAAAGACCTTTTGGTTTTCTCGTGCTCCAGGCTGCACCTAGCTGGAGATAAGATAACCATTCTCACAGACCCCTAAAGGGGGACACACCCCTCAGCAGCAGAACACCATTCTACAAAAGTTTTCAATATTTCTCATAAGACCAGTGACTACTGTGAAATTGAAACCATTTTACCAAGCGCACAGAGACCTATAAAATGATACCAAACATGGAGGGGAAAAACAATGGGTTCACAAGATATATGATACGTGGTACCTATTCTTAATGAACTTTGAGTGAAGCCTTTTGGGGAAAAAGAGTCAGAGGTAGAGAGGGCAGGGGGAAGAGGGGGGTCGTAAATGAGCAAGGAGAGAGGTGCTCTCTTTGGAGATCCCTTCCCCAGATTAGTTTTATGGTTTTATTACATGGCATCTGTTTTGTGTGAGTTCCTGAGTTTTGGCTTCACAAGGAATTAATTTCATAAGGAGATAATTTCACTCCTTTCACTTGAGTATGTTTCTGATCGTTTCTTTAGAACACTAGGAAACAAGCGCTGTTCACTGAGTTGCTGGTAAGTTTTCTTGCACACCATTGCTGACCTTTGCAGGGGTTGTCGATTATCCCATCGCCATAATCAAGCATTGGCAGAAACCCATCTTCACACCTATCAGCATCATTCTGGCCTGGGCAGTTCCACTCACTGACCTTTGGCAACAAGCGAGCCTGAGAGAGAAGCAGCAGGCAAACTTGCCTTCCACTTCAAATCTGATGCTTGTTTTTTTTCTGTCCTCTCAATGTGTGAATGAAAAGTGGTGCTGTCCACTCCTCAGCTGTCCACCAAGCATTCACGGAAAACAGCCACTCACCTGTCACTATGTTTTCACAGTGGACACTCAATCAAAGTCCTCTTACTCCTGTTCTTACGTCTCTGCCTCTACCGTCTGGCACAATGGATAGATAGACAGATAGACATGACTTTAGTCCAGTGGATTTTTAGAAAATAAACTCTTAAAGCAAAATTTTTACTGTCTCTAAATCTTAAACAGTAAAATTGTCTTTTTTTTCTGAATTGTATCAAAACTTTCCACCATACATCAAATTTTAATTCATTTTATAGTGGAAATTGTGGTGATGTAAATGACAGCTTGGATTTTTGTCAAAATGGCTGCCTCCTTTTCCTTTCTATGGCTACCATTATACAAATACACACAATTAAGTAGTATTTTCACACTTTTTGAATAATTGTGAATAATGGAAATGATACACTAAAAATAATGTGAAATTTTTTGTGACACCACAACTAAGGTATAGTGTCATTTGTTTACAAATACTTTTCAAACAAAATTATAGAAATGGTTTATTTTACTTTTTTAAGTTATATTTTTGTGATTCTTGGCCTAGATAGGACAGTAGGAAAACATATAAGAGGAGAGAGAGAAATTGGACCAGGACTCAAATTCAGGTCACCTGAAGCGCAACGGCACAATATGTCAGAGGACTTGTCCATATGGCTATGGCTCCAACATGTTTGTTTTACTTTATTACATTATCAAAGTTGTAAAAACGTCCCAGTATTTTTATGATGCATAGTCAAATTTTAAGATTTAAAGTCTAAAAAATGACTTAACTAAATGACATTTTCAATTCAAGTTCTTCTGCAACTGTGTGTATTTTTTAACTAAACATTTTTGAAACATCATACTGTTTTCTATTTACTTTAGAGAATCCTTGTTTTTTTTTTTTCATTCAGACAGTTTCTATAAGAGCCACAAGTTACTAATTTCTTTATACAGATGTGGACTTAATACTTGTGAATAAAGTGTAATATTTCAATATTTCAAATCTTTGAGACTGAAGCTCCAATTATATCGCTTAATGATGCTGATGTCATTTCCTACAATAATCATTTGTTTTCAAAATGTAAGATTGAAGCGCTAGAGTTTTTTTGGTCATGTAACATTTTTGTTTCCAGTTATTTTTTTTAATAAACATTCTTAAAAGAAGAGGAATATTCAATGCTGTTCAAATTCAACTCACTCATTAGGTTTAACAACTCAGTTTTAACAACCAATCAACTGCTCACAGTTTTGAAAAATACAAGTGTAATACCATAGTATCGTACAATGAAATAGAAGTGAGTCATAGTGTTATTTGTTTACAGAGTTCACACACAATAAATAAAATATAGAAATAAGTTATGTTTATTTATATACTTCTTGATTAGCAGAGTTTAAATAATTATAATATTTTATGATGCATATTGGATGTTATTCAAAATTAACTCATGCTTACATATCATGGTGGCACAAAGAAATTTGATCATTTAGATTGAGTGCTGCCTCAGTTTTAACACTCACAGTTCTGAATGATTTTGAAAGTTGCCTTTTATTTTTTCCCTGTTACGGTTGGTTTATCTGTTCTACCTATTCAACTGTGGAAATTATTAATTTTTGTGTCTGATGTTGTATGTTTACCAACCAAACCAGCACAGTTACACTACCATGACAACTATTATGGAATGTGATCAGACAGAGAGAGAGAGAGAGAGAGAGAATAAGCTGGACACCATAATGAAAAGGTTACAAAGACTGAACTCACACAATTTTCTCCTGTGTTAAAATACAGCAAGCCCTTACTCCATTCCCATAGACACAGCACATTTATAATCTTGTGGGAATGCCACAAAATTCACAAATATCACAGCGCTTGTTTGCCTCATGCAGTGTTTCCTCACTAATATTAAGGAGGCACATTCCAGGAAGAATGACAGGAGGTCTGAGAGCATGGGCTGATCCAGCCTTTGCGGTAATCCACCTCCATCTTTGTTTGGGATAATAGGGGCGACCAGGGGCTCATTAAAGTCTACAGACTGCAGTGTATAAACTGCTGAAAGACCTTATTAGCACTTCTCTAATTCAAAAAGCAGCTGAGGGATCTTAAAAGGGATGTCACCATAAATAATTGGAGCGAACACGAGACATTCAAAACTAGAAATTATTCTTGCACCACACAGGATCAGAGATAAGCTGCTTGTTGATATTTCCCCTGTTTTCTCAGAAGATGTGAGATGGTAGAAATGTGAAATAAATCATAAGTTAGCTTCTACTACACTACTTCTACACTACACATTTCACTTATTTGCTCTGTCACAAGCAAATCACAGGTATAATACATAATTTACAACGATAAATAAGTAAAACACACACACATATTTCCATAAAGATACCCATGTTTTGGCTTGTCCTAATGTTACAACCAGTAGATGTATATGTTATGTGTCTTATAATAATTTAATACTATCTATTTTAATACTGTAATACTGTTTTAATAGAACCGTAAAAGGATCATCAGCACACAAATATATATATATATATATATATATATATATATATATATATATATATATATATATATATATATATATGTGAACTGCATTTGAAATAGTCATTATATATATATATATATATATATATATATATATATATATATATATATATATATATATATATATATATATATATATATATATATATATATATATATAATATTTCTTACATATATTATACATACATATAAATATACACAGTACACACACGTCTTTTATTTTGGATGTGATTAATCACGATTATAATATTATATATATATATATATATATATATATATATTCTTCTACAAATAAGTGTACAATTATTGCAGTGTTTTGGTTGCTTATTTATGGTTTTGTGTTCTATGTGTCTTATTGTTTGTTGCACTGGTGGTGTGTTTCATTAGATGTGTATTTCTTCCTGTGGCAGATTAGGTGAATAATTAATTTCCTCTCCGATATGGTAGACTGGTTGTAATTAAAGAGAGAGGGGAAAAGCAATGAGACACCTTGCTTCTATCGCTTTCTTTCTTTATTTCTTTCTTTTCTTTCTTTTCTTTCTTTCTTTCTTTTTTTCTTTCTTTCTCTCTCCTCCACACGAAGTCACTGCCTCATAACACAGCCACACACATAAGAGACAGAAAGCTGAGACTATAGCGAGTGTGTCCTTTAGAAGACCCCCAGAGCTGTCATGGCTATTTCAAATGCAGTTCACAAGAAGGAGCCATCTCATTATTTGGGCCATAACTCTGATCACACACTCAATGAGACTAGCCTGGTCAAACTCTCATTCAAGACTTACTGTCAGGGACAACATGCTTTGTGTCTTGTCTTAGTCAAAGATCACAAAGAATGTTGGTTTTCTTTTCTTTTTTGGAAATGGACTGATGTCACATATGTGGTGCAAATAAACAATAGCCAGAAAACAAACTGATGGATGAACGGACAAGTGAACAAGGCAACACAATAAAAACACATTGGAATGCCTTAAAATGAGTCAATCATTGTATAATGACATGCTGGGGCAAGTTATCACAGATGTTTTATGCTGTGATGTTTCATAATCATTATGTTGTATATATTCATACCTTCCTGGGCAATAATGATTCAATAGCTGTTTGTAGCATTGGGGGCCAATGCATACTGTTATACAGTATATGTTAGCATTTTAATGGAAAGAATTTTTAAAAGCCTGGTAACTACTTAAAGTTATAGCGTTTAAAAGAGTTATATCATACTTAAAATTACAATAGACATGATTTTGCTGAAAATATTTATTTTATTATTATTATTATTATTATTATTAAACTTTTTAACAAGTATTAAAGTATGCATATACGTGCATAATCAAGTATGAACACACAGTATATGAAAATGGTTATTTATTGTATTGAAAGTATGAAATGTATTTAAAATTATGGATAATTTTTATTTTTTTAGATAATTATAATAATTGGTTTAAAAAAACAAAACAAAACAACAACAAAACAAACAAACAAACAAACAAACAAAAAAAAAAAAGAAAAAGAAAAAGAAAAACTTTCTTAATATTTTTATGTGCGTTGTAGCGTTTTATGTCATTTATGGGATTTTTTTTATTTATTTATTTATTTATTTATTTTTTTGGTGCTTAAACATGATCTTTTTGTTATTATTGCATATATATTATAATAACTCTCTCTCTAAATTCAGTTAGGAATTGTAAAATATACAGTCACCAAAATTCCATTGCACAGTGTTGATAATATGCTTAATATAGCATGGAACACGGTTCTTGTTTTTAAAGTCTTGTTGAAAATAAGATTTTTTTTTTTTCTTTTGCCGTCTCCTGTCACTTACAGCACGCTAATAGTGTGAACTGCCAGCTAAGAGCATACGTTAAATCCGGCGTTACCTCGTTACCGTGCTTTATAAATGTTTTAAATGATGTACTTCCACTATATATCGATTAAATACATTTATATTGAATTATAGCGCAGCGCAAGCTGTGTGTCTTTAAGCGGGGAGTTGTGTTCGTCCGACAGGAGGCGTGTCTCCTCCACAGAGCCGAGCGGCTCCTCCATCTGAACACATGAACTACTGCTCTCACTGTAGGCTACTCACACTTCATCAGCCTGAGCTGCTCTCAACAACCGAGGTAAGGACATTTATCTTCACCGTCACCACACTTTTAGCGGCTCTTATGTTGCTTTTCAATTAATATCGAATTTAGACGTTGAAACGACTAAAGTTTAGCTTAAATTTCACAGCTGGGACGGAACAGTTCAGCTGATCAGACTGCTGCATGTGCTTATTTTTAAACCTCAAATAATGAGGTAACAATTACATTGAACTATTAATGTCCTTGACAAAAAAAAAAAAAAAAAAATGTTTGTGGTTGTGATGATACCTTGTCTTTTTCCGTCCACATTAATTACAAAGAAGGTTATGATGACTTGTAAGTTAATAAAGAATTTTGAGACCCCGGGTTCGACTGCACGATCCTAGTTTAAAATGCACCGCCCCTCACACAGTCTGTCTCTCTCTCTGTCACACACACACACACACACACACCCACCCACCTACCTCCCAATCTACATACACGTATGTCTGTTGAGAGGTTGAAGGAAGCATCACTAAGTTATTAAATATGCCCTTGCCAGGAAATAGTGTGTCACTGCTGTTGATGAGTCTTTTAACATCACTTGAATTACTTTTTGTGGGAGCCATCACTTATGGAGAGACATTTCATTTCAGACTCAAAAAATACACTTTAAAAACGATCTTCTGAGTGTTTGAGCAGATAAGCACATATACCGCACAAGTGAAAGAAATCCAAAAGCAAATCTATGGGTAAAGTAACGAATATAACTAGACTATACACAGTAAACATGACGTTTCATATTGTATGGTTTTCCAGAATGATTAGTAAGCGGATCATAATCTGGTGTGAAAAACACATATTGATCATTGTGAAGTAAAATACATTTTGCTATTTTTTAAACATATAAGATTCATTAATTATCTTTGCGTATTTGTGCAGAAAAATAAAATCACAGAACACACACCTCTCAAACTGACACATAAGGCGCATAAGGTGCATTCATTACATTTGTATTTTATTAGTTTGGCCTGTATACAATACTCAGAAATTTCTTGGAGGAAACAAATCCTTAATACTCCATCTGAAAGGATAAAAGAGCGTGTGTGTTCCTGCAGCTGTGAGGTGATGGCAGCTGATTCCGTATAAAGCGACGTGAATGCGGATACTGATGAAATACAGTAGAGTGGATTGAGGAGTCTCTGTCGTCGCTGTCCGTGGTGCTGAAAGCCACCAGCGCTCACATGAGCTCAAGGCAATCTATTCTAGTGCACATCTTAAGCCTATTTTGAAAGTAGGGGCACAATCAAGGTCTTTTTAATTTAAGTCGTACACGGTTCGTCCTCATTAGGCCCTTTCCTAGTTTTAAAGGCCCCTAGAGCTCAAAGAGCACCTTATAGCTGCAGATGTCATCTTCGATATATATGTACCTATTTTGTCATCTTCGTATTTTGTCAGCACGGAAACAAATACTGGGCACACACACACACACACACACACACACACACACGCACACACACACACACACACACACACACACACGAGGTGGCAAGAACTGTTACTTTCTGTCAAGTCATCATATATATTTAACATTGAAAACAATTAGGCTTCAGTTGTTATTTATTGTTACATCCATGAACAATATCATGATAAAAATACTAAATCATGATACTTTACATGAGATCTCCTTTCAGAGTATTACTGTCATTTTTGACAGTGAATAATACCAAGTTATCATAGTTTTACTGTAGCAGAATCTATATATAAAACTGTAATCAGTTTACGAGAGCAGTAATAATAAAAAAGAAAGAATAAATAAAAAGTGCGATTTCAAACATTTATACGAAAGCACGTGCGTTGTAGTTTTGTGTTTGTTTTTCATCTAATTCAACTGCAATCATTTGTTAGATTCTGAAACTATGTGAAAAAAAAAAATATATATATATATATATATATATATATATATATATATATATATATATATATATATTTGTATGAAATAGACGAGACAGCGTAGGCTGCGGGCACAGCAGGGAGCTTACGGACAAACGGCTGCGCCTGAAGCATCATGTGAACATTATATCTGTGAACAGAGATGTTACATCCATGCACAGCATTCGCTTTGAGATGTGAAGCATGTTAGAGTAGGAAATGGATGTTGTGAGTGGTCAGTGTTGCGCTCGCGTTGCTCTCGGCTCGACGTCAGTGTGAGTGCAGCAGTGCAGTAGACAGCATTACATGAGCAGCCTGCGCTCGTCGCTGCCGCCTCTGCCTCGCGCGTCAAGCGATCCGCTACACTAGCTCTCATCACTCATCCCCGTGTTGCTCTGCTCTTCCAGGCCACCCGTACAAGGATTTCTCCTGGATTTCCCTTCTCTAACATGGACGCCCGGTCGGAAGGTTGCTCCTTTGCGCAGTGAGACGGACATGCGGAGCATCGCTGATATGGAGTGTCCTCTTCTGTCTCAGTGACCATGCCGTGATCACATCGCTGGCAAAAAACACCTCCAAAGCAGAAATAAGTGGGAATTTAACGATCCATCCAGGGGAATGACATGCAGTGTATCGCAGGCATCATGAAGATGTGCTCTTCTCTGGTAACTCATCAGAGATGGCTTGGGCTGTTGCTGCTCTTACTGTGTGTGGGATATTCTCACGGGATGCCACATGTGTTAAGATTCGGTAAGAGCCTTTTTTTTTTTCTTTAAACACATTTAACTGTACGCCTTTTGCCGTGTTCACCGTGAAGCTCTTGCTGTTGTTTTAGGGTTGCCGCTCTGTGTGAATTATTAAATACCACCTAAAGCTTGGATGTTAAATGAAAGATGCTATTTTACAGTAACTTCCCCCCTTAAAAGAGATAAAAGTCGGTGCGGATTTGTAGGGAACGCTACTTTTCCAAACACAGAACTTTCTGAGCCCCAAGCACACATGCAAAAGTTGCATACAGGTTGTGACGGATGCAAAACCCCTTCCAAACACTGTACAATACGCTGTTGCATATTGCATCATATGCATAAGACAATATGCTGTTGCATATTCTCTTGTTCCATATTATTTCTGAATGTTTCATGAGGAGAAAAGTCTGGCTGTGAGGTATTTCAATGGCATATTTTGTTCTGTTGTTGCCTAAGGTTATAAGAAGTTTATTCTATTCTATTCTATTCTATTCTATTCTATTCTATTCTATTCTATTCTATTCTAGTGTTCAGGTTACAATAAAATTAAATACAATAACCTGTAATTGTTACCTTTAAAAGCTATTTTTACCTGATTTAACCCAAATGAGTTGTGTTGGTAAAAATAATGTATCAGTGTTTTTAAGTAATATTTTTGACTTGAATAAAATCAGTTAATGGTAAAAATGGTAACATATGCTACCATTTTAGGTTACCTCCTTTTTTCAGTGCAGAGAACACTGACGATTTCATATACACAGCAGGATGCCAAGTGTGAGTTAGGTACCTGTGTATTTCAGTTTTGGATTGTACTATTGTGACGTTTGCTATGAATAATATTTTAAAAATCATAGAAAAAAGTTAGACATGATTTAGAGTAGGCATTCACTGCATAGATGTTCTCTTGCATGTTGCTATTAGCAACCATTTAATGACTGCTTTGAGGAAGGCCATCCAAGCTCAGCATCACCTCCCAGAGCTGAGTCACAGGCACTTTCTTAATAGAGTTGTAGTTTTAATAGGAGTGAACATGTTCGCTTCTGTCTTGTTATGGTCAACAATGAAAGAGGAAATTTCCCTGTGAGAGGAAATGTCCAAAAAACGTCAGCAGACTACTAGTATCAAAGGCTGTTGCTCTCTGGGGTGAGGCCTGTCTGATGTGCTCCTTTTCCAGTCTCAATAAATACAATCAAATAATGTCAAACGCACCTCAGGGATTTCCATTGCATAGCCCAGGGCTTCCTTTAATTATGTGATGTAATAAGCTGTTTTTTCTCACTCCAGGACACCAGCACAAACTGAAAGCACATCGCACAATCACACACCCCAGCGAAATTTAGCCTTCAAGTCCTGTTTTCATAACTGATTTCCTCAGATGCTGCCTTAAACTGTGGAACTAATGTAACATAATGGAGAGATTTTCCAAATTTAGTTTATCATTACTGTGCATGGTTTGCAATTAGCGGAATGGGTAAGTACACTTCGTGCCACAAGGGAATTATTTGAAGCCTGCAAACAAACATTCACAGCTTTTGCGCTTTAATTGTTAGAATGCATTTTGCACACGATTGTGTAAGAAAGCAGCTTCTGTGTATTTACCCTATAGAGTTTGTTGTTGTTCCAAACACTGCAAAATGATTACATGTTTTTAAATATTGCAAAGAATCTCTAAAATCATATCATATCTTCCACTTTTTTTGTTTAACTAGAAGTTTATTTGCCATGTGATTGTTAAAAATAGTAGCAGCGGTGTTAATTGGCAGAGATGCATGGATATGTTACAATTATTATTGCTGTTATTGTTCATGGAAGCTTTGTTTCTCATTATACACTGATATTCACTGCTGAGTGCTTGGATGTTGTGTGTGTGTGTGCATAAAAATGCGGAAGATTGCATTTCTCTTAGTTCCAGTGGGATATATTCTTGTGGGTGTGTAAGTGGCACAGGTTTGTGACTCTGCATCCTCTGTGTTATAATATCGTATCCATAGCCGTGTAGGACAAGTGAGGTCTTCTCTTCTTGTGCAGAGCAAATAGATGATGTTGAATGGGATGATGGGGAGATGGGAAAACTGAACGAGCGCTACTGTCTTTTGCATGTGTCATCACATTCTCTGTCCCTGCATTAGGAAGCAGCTGTCTGTGACAACATCTGGCTCTCAGCCACTGTCCCACCATCCTCTGTGACTTCAGCTGCCCTTCTCTCAGTCTCACACACAATTTTCTCCATGTCTGGATAGACATTTTATATTTATTGCTAACAAACATTTGCATTTACATTTAGAAATTTAAATTGATTGAACCAATGAACCAATGTATTTAGGTGTATTCAGTGATGTTCAGTAATATTTTTGACATGAATAAAAACAGTCAATTTAGCTTATTTTGGGGTAGCATTTTTTTCAGTCTAGTATGTATATTGTATGTAGTTTGTAAGCTCTTGCATTTTTTAATATTGAGTTTTTTTTTTTGTTTTTTTTTTAAATGAAGGAAGGCAAGTTGTCTCTTATTATCCTGACTCATGTTAGTTTTTTCCTCTTCTTTCATTTGGAAGCATTGCATCTTTGCCTTTGCTATCATGAATACACTTCTAACGTCAAAAGAAAACTCTACAAAATAATGGTGTATTAATTTTAAGAATAAGATAGAAATGGGTGTCTATAAATTATGTTTTAGATTATATTTTATTTTTTATCACATTTAAAAATATTTACACCTTGTGCATTCTTAACAATATATGTTCCTGCTCTCATTGTGCACAGCATTTTAGTGCAATAAAGTAAAGAAGTGTTTTATCAAAATGTAATAACTTGCTGCTCCTGAAGAGAAACCAAAACAACTTTTCAGCTGACATCACCAAGGCCATGCAGGCAACTGAATAATACTAACCAGTAGCTAAATAGCTATTTAGTAATCTTTTGTATTTTTTAGCTTCAGTATATTTGATAACTGAGCTAACTAAGCTTTGTTTTTTGTCTATTTATTGGACTATATACATATTTAATTGAGTTGCATCTGAGAGAAGAAATGCAGCAGAGACAGAGAGAGCTGCACTGCCTTTAACAATTAACTTATTAACAAATATTAACAATGATGTGCCACAGAGAGATACAATAACAGCCAGAGCTGATCGGGTCATAACACAACACAAACAAAGTCAAAACAAAGAGCTGTCTGGTCAAAAACAATACAATTCACCAGGGCACGCTCTTAATGAGCACAGCCAGACTATCAAGACATGAAAAGTCTTTGTCCCTACTGTGTTAGGAGTGCAAGAGCAACAGAAAAAAAAAAAAAAAAAAAAAAAAAAAAAACCTAAAGGTCCAAAAGTGCTCATATATTTGCTGCATGCAGAATATCTTGTCATATGTAAATCCATTTTCATTTTCAATTCAACTTCATGATCAAAACAACGACTTTTTAACAAAAGACCTTAAAACACAAATGCATCTTTATCCAGAACTATGCAATATTTTTATATATTTATTTAAACACATATTTAAAATAAGTTATAATTTGTTGCGTTATTGCCAGTGTTCTTAAGGATAATGCCTCTACAGGACCAAACAGAAATTTCCAAGCATTTCCCTTATATGTCATTTTTCAAGCAGGTAGCCCCGCCTCAAACTCAAACCATTGGTTGAATCATAAGTTGCTATTTCGAGCAGATTACGATTCCATTTGATGGAATTTCCATTTCAAATTAGGACAAGCACATTGAATTAATCAAACCTATATCTTAAAGACATTGAAAGTGGCAAATGTTTCCCATTAGTGAGGCTGTATGCTGTCCTTCAGTAGTGCTGACCATTCGTTTGCTCCAGTGCTGATTCCATGACCTCCGGTGCAGGCCTACTTCATCATGGACATACGTGACCTTGAGAGACAAAGGAGAGCATATTACAACCCTCTATATTTGTTTATATGCTGAGCACAGAGCTTAAAGTTCATATCTCATGTTTCAAGGTTGTTCCTAAAGACACACAGTGTGTTGTTATATCACTGTCCATTCTTTGAAAGTGCCTGTTTCTGTTCGCTTAGCTTTAGTAATACTGAGTCTGTATTTGTCGTTAAAAGAAATAAATTGTGAATGGAACATAACTGATGAGTAAGAACAGGTTGTTCCCACGTTACTCCTACCCACAAGTCTGCAATTGTTTTTTTTTACCTGCTGAAATAGATTCTTCATGGAACCAAAGTTTTTATTTTATCTTTTTTGCTACCTTGCTTTGCGACTTTTCTGCTTGCCAGTAGCAACACGAGGGGAGCCAGGCTATGGAGTACTTGTCGCTTGCACTACCAGGAGTTTGGAGTTTCTCCAGTAATAACAAATAATTAGTGTTATGGTTTCTGTCCAGTGGGCCGCCATATCACAGCCCACATCCTTTTTCCTGCAAACTACAACACAGCAGAGTGATGGTAGTCCAGTTCACTTCAGTTAAAGTTATCCGTGTGACATTTTTATACTCATTTGTCATTATTTAACCATTTTTACCCTCCCACAGAACTTTTCAGATACACTTGACAACAAAGACTTGTTAATCCAGGTTTTAGAGGCCACCACTGGACCTTCAAAGCTTCCTACTGCCTTCCATCTGTCTTGTGCACCTTCTATAAATTCATGTGTCGTGATGATGACAGTATTTCTCATCATTAGCTCATTGGAAAAACATACCTCTATACAGTTTTTTAAAACTCCAAAAACATTCTATTACAAAGAGTTCACTGTGTTTTTCAGCTGAAATTAACACTGGAGGCAGTAAAATACCAACAACTTTTAAATAAAGACCTATTTTTGCATGTTACTTTGACCTCAAAACACTTTTTACAATAGTGCATGATTTCTAAACTAATACATTTTGACATTTGCATCACATAACCAGCTCCATGTTTTTTTTTCTTTTTTTTTCTTTCCTCAGATAGTAAAATAAACAGTGAAACATGAGTAAAACTAAAAAGAGCTCAAAGACTTGTAGAAGCAAGTTAAAATGGAATGGTTTCATCAGAAAATGTATTTTTATCTCAAGTTTGTTTTTGTTAACACTGTAGATTTAGCGTAGGGTTTAAGGTGGGTAATATACTATTTCCAAATGTAGTAATTAACCACTCATAAGACAATTCACTTTGAAAATGTTGAAAAATATGGAAGAAGCAACCAGTGTTGGGGAAAGTAACTTTTAAAAGTAACACATTAAAATATTGGGTTACTCCATAAAAAAGTACCAAATTATGTTACTTAGTTACTTTTTAATACATTACGTTAAGTAATGCATTACGTTACTTTTGTGTTACTTTTTGTCACCTGGGCTGGGCTTGCTTATTTGTTTTTATTAACAAAACACTCAAAGGTTATACTTTTGGCAACTGTAAAGGCCCTTTCACACATGAGGCGTTAAAATAGTACTGTCAGGATTTACTAAGGACGTGCAGTGAAGAATCAGCACTGAAAAGGCGTGGACAGTTATTTTTGCTCCTGAGCTTATTGAATATGCATTTGTAGGAGTTCATCTTTCAAACGCAAAATTTATGGGAGGAGAGTATTCAAATGAATCACGCAACGCAATTTACTAACGTTTGCGCTTGTCAAATTACTGGTATTTGCGCCATTATTTAACGCCCAAAAAAAAGCATGTCTTAAAGCAGGCAGTAGTCTGCGCTGCTCTTGGTAGATTGCACTGGTCAATATGGAAATGATCTGGCTGTGTCTGTGTTCTTTAATGTGCGAATTGTTAGTAAATCACATGCTGAATTTTCCCCTCCTATCGGCACTTTTATGGAATTGCGCTCTAACACTAATTTGCCCTGTTTAGTAAATCTAATATTCAGGCTGAAGGAAGTACCTCTGTGCCTCACTCCTAATTTCACTCAACACCGGGACAGGAGAGGTGTCAGAGAATAAATTGGAAAACAAAGTAACTTGCGTTACTTATTTGAAAACATAACTCAGATATTTTGTTGTAAATTTAAAAGTAATGCTAGTTACTTGAAAAAAGTAAGCTGATTATGTAACTCACATTACTTGTAATGCGTTACTCCCAACACTGGAAGCAATGTTGTATTATTTTGCAGAAATTTTGCTTCTGTCACATTTTTCCAAAAAGTTTGGATTTGTCTTTCATTCCCTGTATGATGCTCAAGCTCATAACCACCAAAGTCTTGATCTCCCAGTTACATTGTACCTATTACAAACTCTTCCGTCAATCCCCATTGTGTCCTCATACTGTTTCTATTTGCCCACCTACAGGTTTGTCCCCAGGTTAATGTTATTCTGCCTCTGCAAGCAGCAGTGGCTTCAATTCTATTTACCTTTGCGATCTTTGTACCCCTTGTGACTGTACTTCCATCCTTGTATAAGCTAGACCTTGAGTCCTTGGCCATGTTGTTGCCTCTTGTTTCCACTCGTTTTTACTCTCCCCTAGACCACTTATTGAACAAAAACATTCTGTACAACATGGACTAGTTTTAATTGCTACCATCAACCCACGTAAATCCATTTTACTCTCTTCAGTTATTCAAGCGAACCTCTGCTCTGATCTTTCTCTGGATCAGTGATCATAGCTGCACTCAAAGGTTTGCCATGCTTCAAGGCACAACCAAACAGCTTCTCCCATTTAAAATCTGCTCAACAAGCACTCATTTCATAGTTGTCAGTTATTATTCTCTCATGGCAGTCAGTAAACCTGGGTAAGCAGTGTTGGAGGGATTTCCATACTTTTTTTCTGAAACAGGGCAAAGCAAAGCTCTTTGTGTATTGTTGATAATACTCATCCTGTAACCACTGATACAAATGACCTGCTCTGGAATTCAGTTTGCAGCTGCATTTTGAAATCTCTATGCTGTACTTCTATACACCTAGTCTGTACTGACCTCATTTTAGTCATTTATACTTCCAACAGCTACCTCAGCCAACACAACATGAGCACTTCAAAACCCCTGAAACTGATACAGCACCCAGAGATTCTCTTTAGGAAGCTTCTCCAACTTAATTATAGAAAGTCAGCTAAACATGCTGACGTTTTTTCTACACTCCAAATGCGATTTTCTGAAATGGAGTTCCGCAAAAAAGATCAGAATTGTTTATATAGTCCCATCGAATAAAATGCTAACCAGTGTTGTAGTTAAGACCAGCTCGTTCAAGTACAAGTCTCTGCCAAGACTTGAGTAGGTTCGCTCTCCCAGCTGTTACTTGGTAGATAAGTTACAAATATGTACAATTTAGGTACTAATAGCTACATTTTAGGTACTAATATGTACCTTTAATGTACTTATATGCACCCTTTAGGAGTTAATAAGGTACAAAGGTGTACCTTTTGAAAAGATACCACTCCAGTGACAGCTTTTGTACCCTTTTTTTTCTGAGAGTGGAGTCCCAGTCAAGACCGAAACAAAAGGAGGATTGAGTCTGAGTTACGACTGAGTCCAAAGGCTCCTGAGTCCATGATATCTTTGACTCAAATACAACCAGTTAACTTAGATGTTATCATTTTGAGGTTACCATTTTTAAAGTGTACCTTTATGGATACCAATTTCCCACATCCTCTAGCAATTCTTCGTGTATGTGTAAAAAAACAAAAAAAAAATCTGAATACTTTATTTTAGGAGCATTTTGTAAAAAAATTTAAAATAAAAAAAAGGCAATGATAGCCTTGTTTTCCTAATCTTTGAGATTTCCTTTTAGACAGTAATAGGTCAGTTTCTAGACTTTGCTCAGTAAGTGTAAATAATACACGTTAGATAATAACAGATTAGTTTTGTTTTGTACAGTGTGTATAGCGATGGACCTGAGGATTGAGATGTGCCACAGGGATATAAAACTGGAGCAGCTGCAATTTTCAGCAGCAATCTCACGGCAGAGAATCACTGCAGGTGTGGAAACGGCCAATGAAACTGCAAGAGAATCGGTCGTATAAATAGGAGCTAAGCTGCACCATTTGATGAGACCAAAAATAAAGGAATAAGAGGATGGGCAGCACAAAACCACTAGAAGTGCGGAACATGTTTGAATATGATGAATATTAAAGCTCTTTTTCTTGGCTCTGAGATAACTGAAGGTTCTGCAGCTCTGTTGGAGGATTACCAAACATGAGCAAAAGAGTAAATGCAGATTTACTGATGCACAGAATTTGAGAATTGTTTGGTTCTTGTAAAAATGTTGGTTTGTTCCTTGTGAGAAAAGTATAATTTAGCACTTATGGCAATATACTATAAAAATAACATACTTAATGTAATGTTTTGGGGAAAATTTATTATAGTTTAAATCTGTATTAAATGCAATTTGTTGAACTTAAAGGTGCAGTTTTGACCAACTTAAGTAGCACCTAAGTATATATTTATATGTAAATTCAGAATTACTTCTGTTGTCTTATGAAACATGTTTAAAGTGTACTGCTGGATGTTCTGACAAGCATTCACAATGAACTAAACTTATGTATTTAAATGTATTTAAACATATTTGTAATTACACATGATGAAGTTGCGATTTACTACATTTTAGTTTAATAAACTAACTTTAAATTTAATATTGAATAACACACTACAATATAATAAAGTGCTTTAGTCAAAATAAATGTACTTCTTTGAAGCACCACAAAAGTTTTTTTTTTTTTTTTTTTAAACACAATGATAAAATGCACTTTCAAGTAATACATGTCTCTCTTTAAATACACTTAAGTGGCCTTTTATTTCATTAATATTATATTATCTGCAAGTACAGGTTTTGTTTTAAATATTCTTTTAAGATTTTAATACACTACTAGTGCACATTAAGTACAATTAAGCATACTTATTTTTCACAAAGGGTTCATAAGGCTTGTTTGTAGCATGTTACTTTATTAGATGAATGTGCTATGTTGTACTGAGGAGCAACTTGGGAGGTACTAGTGTTCAATACAAAATATCAAATATTCATTTTTAAACGAGAAAAAGAAAGAATTAGTTAAGATAGGGGCAAGTGCAAACTCTTGGCAGCGAACACAGCAAGTACTAGACCGGCTGGCTCCACAGCAGGAGTTGCATTGGAATTGCTTTAGAGGCAGAGTTGCAGGCGATGAAGCAAATGGTAATTCCATTTCAGTTCATAAGATTTCATTCTCAGCTTGGCTGAGTTGAAGATCTCTATCGGTGGGTGAAAATGTTCTGTTCCTGGGTTATGAAGAGGCTCATGTCGCATATGTATGAGTGTGTATGTGTGGCTGACCTGGGAAAGATTTATATGTAGAGTATTTTGAAAGCTCAAGGCCATTTAAAATAAAACAAAAATCATGAAATCATATGCGTATGCATGTTAACTAGACAGCACTCTATATGTGTGTGAATTGAACCAAAGATACCATTGCTGGCCAATAGTGTTGGAGATTTTGGTCTTTCCCTATTAAAGAAGAAAAGGAGCTGTGATTGCATGACTGTAAATAATGAGGACGTATATGATTGCAGAGTGGACTTGCTTTAAATAAGACTTTGATATGATATCAGCATGATGCTAAGCAAATGGAGCTAAAGTCAGAAATGTAAAACAGATTTAGTCAGATTTAGTGCTGTGATTGGCAGGACTAAATTATTGGAATTCCATTTTTTGTAGTGTGCCAGTAATGCATACAAAACTTGCTGTGCGTTTTGAAAAATGTTCTTTGTATAAGAAACGGTCAGAATCACAGACAGACCCCAGTGTTCCACGATTCAATCTTGAGTCAATAATTCATCTTGATAAATTTGAATAATCTCACTGTAGGGTATGCACACTCAGACCCGTGTTCACTACAGAAACATGATTTAAAATCTGCTCCAAGAAATCAATATGGATGCAAAGCCAAAGGGCTAGACATCGGAAAGTCGTTCTTTCACTCTGACTAGGTAGTCTTGGGAATTTCTGCTGATATGCTATAAATCTAATCTGAAATGTCATATTAAATGTGGGATCGGCATTTAGAATGTTAGCAGTTCTCTGGAGGCATGAGGTGCATGCCAGCACCTTTTTGATGCTTGTTGGCCACTTCTTGAAGAAGTTTCAAAAAGCCTTTCAAAATAAGATTTGCCACATTATGAAAGGATTAATGAATTAATGAATGATTAATGAATGTGTGTTATTGGCACCAACCTCATTTTATCTTGTAAGAGTTACCAATGTTCCTTTTTCAGTGTTGTTGCTACAGTGTATACCGCATATTGTCCAAACGGTGTAAAGTTTTCTCATTTATTAATTGATTGCTATGAATTTTCTTTATAATATACATTGAAAATGTGAAAAGACTGTTATTTATTTAAAGCTAATTTTTACTATGGTCTAATTGATTTTTTTTAAACTAGTTTGTCTAAGAAATAAATAATAATAATAATAATAAAACATTAATAAAATAAAAATAGCACTTTTGCTTGACCAAGAGTGTTGATGTGCAGAACACATTTTGGCTAGGTTATTTATTTATTTATTTATTTTTTTTTTTTGCAATAACAGAGAGATCAGATATTTTATTTATTTTATTTAGCCTTTATTTATAATAAATAAACTAAATAAAACATAACATTTTAGTTTTATCATAAGAGAAAATTTTACTTTCATATTATAGTTAATTTAGCTCTTGTTTATGGTAAGATTAAGTTGTAAGAAGCCAAAAATTATTATATTAAAAACATGTTTTTATAAAGAAAATATATTAAGTATGGTCTTTATAATAAACAATAAGAGTAATAAAATATGTAAATCTTTCTACTTTTAAGATTATTTTGAAAATAAATATTTGTTTTTTAAATATATATATATATATATTTTCTTTTTTTTCCCCCTGTTGTTCTGAATTACATTCTTCCCCAGTGTATTTAAATAGTATTTAAATATCTTCTGGCTGTTGCATCAAAAGCATTTCATTATGGCAGTAAAGATTACTTGAATATGTTCTCATACTAGCAGTAGGATCTGTAAGCAATTTTTTTGGTATACATTGTTCCTTTGTGATATATTACTATGTAGTAACTATGTAATAACATAGTCAGTTACATCATCCTTCGGTTTCCAGGTCAGAGTAAATGAGGACTGGTTCTGAAAGAGGTCCACAGATTCCCCCGGCTGATCATCAGTACCATTTCAGTGGCGAGAAAATCTTTAATCCTTTCTTTGTTTTTATCATTCTCCCCCTCACACTTCCTCACCAGTTATCAGTTGATACTGCAAAATCAATAGCATGTCCAGTACCCTACAGCCCAAACAGAATCATCACATTCACCAGCAGATGGGCGCGAATCAGGGTGCTTATTAAATACCAACTCTGCTCGGCAAGCCCCATCCCAGCTGACATTTTCGACAAAGATCTGAAAACAACAGGAAGGGAGGGATGGAATCACAGACGTGAGGCTAAAAGAGACACTTCAGTTTTTTATTTTTTTTGAACAGCTCAGATTTTGAGATGTTCTTCTCTCACTGGCCTTGTGGGAAGCGTAGATCTGACGCAAACCGTCAGCCTTTGTGCTCTGACTATCAGGTCACGCTCCGCTGAGAGGAAATTTCACTTGCCGAATGTCGATAGGTCAAGCGTAGTGTAAGCACTTCCATGAGAGATTCCAGACCATTTCCATCTTACAGGCTTTCATTTACAAAGGTCATGAGTGTGTGTACATGTGAGGTTTGCTGCTGTACCTGGTAAGGGTTTGTGTGGATATGGTACATTTTATTTACAGAAATCACCGTAAGCGTGAAAGTTCACCTAAACATGAATTATTTACTCATCCTCATGTAGTTCCAAACTTATTACTAATTTTACTCTCCTGTGCAACACTAAAGTAGAAATTTTGATGAATGTTCACACTGTTCTTTTCCACACAATGAAAATAGATGATGATCTGTAATGTCAAGCTCTAGAAAAGGCAAAAAATATAGGCATAAGAAGCACTTTGTGTCCTCTCTTCCATGTGTTCGTAAGCAATTTACTAGCTTCTTGTGATTAGTCATTAGACTCACAAACTAAATACAAAACTGAAATCACTTTCACTCAACCTAGTAAGCTCCAATCTGATTGACTGAATTTCTTATTCTGACAACCTGGAAACAAAAATGAAGTTGTGTTTTCAAAGTACAAGGTTAATACAAGAAAATTGAAATTCCAGGTTGGTGGGAACAATCTTTGAAAGTAAAATGTGAATTTGTTAAGTTTTTATTACAATGGTTGTTTTATTTTATTGCGTCAGCTTGGAAATGCAATGCTGAGTGGTACTAAAAGTTGAATGCTCCATTGTGTCACCAAAACAATGTACCATCTACACTAAACCCTAAACCTAACCAACAGTAAGATAGAATTTCATTTGCTGAAACATCCATTCTATTTTAACTTGGTCCCATAAATCTTTAAACTGTTTTATTATCAGTGTTACAGTATATGGATTCTCTGCATCGCAAATGCAGAGCTTTACCAGGTGGGTTAATGAGCAAGTTTACTGCATCAGAAAAGCCATAAAAGAGAGCTGGTTTTGTGATGCAGGATAATCTGCAGTGTGATGCAATCGATAATTTGCCCCGTAATCATAATTTGTAATAAGCGGAATAAAAGTTGTTTGTGTTTGACTGTCACTAGTGTTCATGTGAATTGAATGTATATGTATGTTTTGCAAAAATGTAGGTAGAGGCTTGTTTTTCCTATGTTGAGTCTGTGTTGTTTTAAACCTAACCTAAAGTTTTTTTCTTTATTGGACGTTTAAGTATTTATGTATGTATTTTTAAACACACGCTTTTGTGTGTGCATGTCTCCAGCAGATTCTTTCAGATTCAAAACAATTTTACAGTTTTGTCATTAATGCTGTAATCTAGTTTCCTTGGAAGCCCGCAGAGAATGCTATCAGCCTGGGAGAAAGAGAACTCAATATGACTCCTCGAGCATTCAGGGTTGGGTTGAGAGGAATCACGGATTGAAAGCAGTGTGCTTTCATGTGTGTGCACATTTGTGTGTGCGTGTAAGTGTGTTCTTTTACCATAGGATGCCGTGGTTTGATTTCCCCAGATGTCACAGTCAGGTTTCATCAGTCCTTTGGAGGAGAAGACTTTAGAGCAGCGAGACTTGAGAGAGAGAGACAGTTAGAACTAGAGAAAAAGAGATAGAGAAATAAATAAAGGATGTTTCCCCTTAAATTAAACATAATTCTAAAATGCTTGGAGAGACTTTGGGGACTCCTCTAGCTCAGTACTTTCTTGACTAGAGAGTGTGCTGTTTAGGAGAGCGTCTCGAGTGTCTCAGATTATGTGTGTGGTTGAAAAGTGTTGAGGAATGTAAATAAGTGCTGTATACTTCAGGGAATACAGCGGAGTGGATGTTTGAAAATCTCAACAGATCTGTAGCACAGTAATAGGATATCGAGTCAGATTTTACTGCTACGATTGTAACGATTCATCTTCACTGTGATACAACTTGATTCAGATTCTGTTTAATGTGATGTGGATTCTGTTTTATGTGGTTTTGGGGTCCTTTTGGCAGAACAAACAGCCTTACATTGAGATTGGAAATAATATTCACTTCATAGCGCTAAACACTATGTCATAGGTGGTTGTTTTCTTAACTTTAAATGAATACATGGCAAAAAAATCAATGTAGAGCAAAAGTAATAAATATGGATAGGCTGCAGGTTATCTAGTGATCAGTGAATGTTGTCAAGCCTGTGGTGTTACAAAGCCACCATAAAAGTAGCTAATAGCTAAATCGTGTACCATGCTAACACGTTTATGACTGACCCCATTATATAGCATTCAATTGTCATATCAAGGACATTATGTTTGAAAATCGCATTTACCAAACACAGTTCACTCATTGACTTTTACTAGTAACTTTTACAATTAATATTTTGTTCTGAATTTGTTCTGTGCGACTTTTGCTGCCAACTTGTTTCAAAGGATAACACAATGTCAAATACGACTTCACTTTAAAACTGTAATGATATAAAAGATTTGTGAATATTTTATGTTTCTTTAGCTGCAAAAACGTAATAATGTTTACATTTAAATGTTATCAATATGTACATATTTTATGTCCAAAAGGTTACATACTAATACCTGCATATAAAAAAAAAATTACCCTGATAAGAAGGCTAAGCAAAGGACTCGTTGCGGCATCTTTGTCTTATAACATTTACCAGATGCTTTTATCCAAAGCGACTTAGAGTGCATTCAGGCTACACGTTTACATTTATCAGTATGTGTGTTCCCTGGGAATTGAACCCATGCTCTATTGCACTGCTAACGCAATGCTCTACCACTGAGCCACAGGAACACTACAACATTGAAATGCAATGTGTTGTGAACACATTGCATTTCAAATATCATTTCTGACAATTTAAATGCTTTATATATTATATGATATATGCTTTATATCATCTTTAATTTTAGACAACTGTTGTTATCTGTGATCTGTATTGTTTGACAAAGGCCTTTGGTAGCTTTTCACCTGTTAGACGCTTCCTGTACCAAACCTAAATGTAATTCATTCATTAGTATTGAAAGATATGCGAGTACGTTGAGTTCTTCCCTCCTGACGGATGATCTTTGATCTTTTCCTGTTGGTAAATGAGTATTACATGATATTACACACAAGTCACAGCTCTTGGGATCTTTCACAGCTCATATATGGGTGACAATGCCCGCTACATAATTCAAATAACAGAGGCCTGTGTGCCATGACTGGAAGAATCTGTAAAATGTGCAGCAGTGTATACATTAGGAATAAATTAAGAATCACATTGCCCCATTATGAGGCAAATTCATTGAATATGAACCGCACCTGATTCACTGAAGGAACTGTGCAAATCAGGTTCAAGCTCTTTAAAGGTGTGCTGCATCTGGATATAAGCCCGGTTATAATGTTCTTTTCCATTACTTGATCATCATTTGATGAATTACTGTTGCCATGATCAATAGTAAGTACACAAGCTAAATGTTAAATGAAATTCTGTACTCTCTGTTTTTGAAGGGCAGTAATAGCACAGTGTTAATAGAGCCGAGATGTTTTTGTGCTTAAAAAAATATAATGTCTCAATTTACATTATTTCAGCACGTTTAGCTGGTCTAACTGAGTGATTAGTAGAGATGCACCAATTGAAATTTTCTTGGCCGATTCCGATTTCAGATTTTTTTGCAAGTGTGACCCGCTGATACCGATTTTTGCCGATTCCGATTTTCTTTCTAAAAACTATAATTGACAGCATATACAAACAAAAATCTATATTTTTTAATGCAAAAAAAAAAAAAAAAAAAAAAAATTAAACGTTACAATTCCTCCAATCTGGACAAAGTTACAGATGTTCTCTCACTTAAACAGCTCTCAAAATAAAGTGCTCTGTGAATAGAAAAGAGGTAATAACAATTAACTGAAAAGGAGTTGTTGTATATAACAAAATAGATGTCATTTCCCATGTTTCTTAAATTGTAATTTTTTTTCAAACCTTATTAAATATGTCATCAAATATTTTTTAAACATACAAATAAGAAATGTTGGGAAAAATGCAATGATACTTTTAAATATGAAACCAAAGCAGTAGGTGGTGGCAAATGATTGTTTGAATGAGTGTGTCATTTAGTCCTTCATTCAACTGATTCGTTAAAACGGCTGATTCATTTAGAAACAAGTTAAGTGACTACTGTCTTATGAATGGAATACTGAATCATTGACTCACTTAATTGGTTCAAAAACGCGGATTCATTCAGTAACGAAACACTGCTGTGTTGCTCGGAGACACAGACAACACAGACAACAGTTCTGCTATGGCTTTGATTGGAATTGTTTTCATCAGAGAAATTGAGAAAAAACAGTCAATATTGTGTCTAAAATGTAAGTCACTTAATTGTAACTTCTTGTTTATTGAACTGCTATTATATAAAATCACATTGCAATCGTGTTGAAACACTTTGGTCGTGCAATGTTGCATACCTAAATCATATATTATACATTTCTTTTTATTTTTACTACTGCAGTATACATCTAAAACTTTGTGTGTGCTGTTGCGCTCATTTGTTTTGATTTCTGCACGAGTCTCTCTCACACTGCTCAAGCCTCATCTGGCACGACATAAATACATTATCAGTCGCCGTAAGTGTGACGTCAAAACAGACCGGCTTGGAATCGGTAGACTGATCGGCCGGTCACCGCTCATGCGGAAAACCGGCTAATTCCGGTCCCTGGCCGGTCGATCGGTGCATCTCTAGTGATCAGTGAATAAAACAGTGTTTTTGTCCTGAAATAGCATGCGAAAGTGAAACAATTATTTAGTTAATTCAACCCACATTTTATATTTGTATGAAACAATCAAAATTCCTGTGCTTTCAAAAAAAAAAAAAAAAAAAAAAAAGAATAAAAATGCCTCTCCCCTGAGGTATCAATCTGTCCTATGCCTTTCCTTTTAGACTGATTGCAAACATTTTAACAGTGGATTTACTCATGAAAACAAACCATTTCACCCCACCTGTTATGCATATTCATCACCATTTCTTGTCTTGACTTTTTTTCTCTGTTCCTCATCATGAAGTTCCTTTGTTGATGACTCATCATGACTTTACCTGATGGCACTTGTTAATTTTTACTTCATATTTTCATATTGCATTAAATATGACTACATTCAGTGGTTAACCTCCGAAGAGCTGAAAACAGCAGTGAAAATATTAATTTAAATGTATTATAAATTTAGTTTTTGATCATTTTTGATAGGTTTTGTTCATGATTTTGCTATCAGTCTAGACAAACACCTTATAATTTCTTGAGAATGTAAAGGATAGCCCTTAGCTAACTGTGCCAATAGTATCTTGTGACATGATATGGCTGATCAATGACTTGTTCAATTTTTGTCAGTCACTATTAACTTCAAAATAAAATAATAAAACATGAAGCAGCCATTCTTATCCGCTTACTCTCAGTATTGCACAAAACTCACATAGGCACACAGAGACAGCAATTAGCAATAGAAATAGTGATGGAGAATAATTTATTGGGCGATATGGTGAGAAAGGAAGCATTCCTTTAAACTGTCACTTTATTGAGGAAGGCTAAATTCACTGTCACTCTTGTGTTATCTGATCAGTGAAATGTCACTCACAATGTGGACTAACTCGCTCATACATACACACTGAAGTAGCTTCCAAAAGCTCTTCACATTCCCTTCTACATTTCTACTTGTGTTCATCTGTCAGTGAAATCTCTACATGGATGGCTTGATAATAAATAATAATAAAAACTGATAAAAAGAAAACACTATTTTAGAATAAATGATACACAGAATATGTTACAATTCTCCACAGCAGGCTTTATGTGAGCTCATACAGGATGTTTGTGGCAAAAGCCAATAAGTGAATGTGAAGTGGAGCTAAAGCACAGATTTGTCCCTCTTCCTGCTCATCAGGTAGAACTTCCTCTTCCGCCACACGCTTGACCAGTCGGATTCACTCGGCTAACAGATCGATGCTGAAAACCCAAGCATAGCTAAATGAAATTACTCTTGCCCTGTTGCGTCAGGCAAAAAAGGAGGCCAAAGCATGAACACAATGCAAATGGCTTTCTTTTTAGGTTTAAGAAACACACACAATAAATAATGGCAAGGACAGTACATATGCATCCACGTATGTAACAACATGCTTTTTGAACAAGCAAAAAGTAGACTTTGTCTATCTTCTTCCTTTCATCCTTTTGTTCTTCTCATTATATTTGACTCAGAACTCCTTTCCACGTTAATTTTACTTTCTCTTTTATTTGGGCATGGAGCTTGAATTTCTGTCCTCAAAAACAGAGTAAATAAAACAAACCTTGGAGTGGGAAGCTTTCAGCGGTCTGTAAATCACAGTCTGTCCATTACTTACTCACACAGTGATTCTTCTTTTCTACTTATTTGCGGTTGTTTCTTTGTCTGCAGTGTCATCATCTCCAGAGTTTTTATTTGTCTTCAGCTTCTTGAGGCGCTGAATTATAGAAATCGTTCATTCAAAATGAAAAATAGTTTACCCACCCTAATGTCATTCCAGACTTTATTTCTTCTGTGAAACACACACACACAAAAAAGATGTTTTGCTTTAAAATTGGCATGAAATAGAAGTTTCTTTACCATACTGTGAGATACGTCCAAATAAAAGGGTTTATCGAAAAATAGAAAAAAAAAAAAAAAAAAGCTGGCTGGTCTTGGTGCATTCGATTTCCAAACAGTTTCCAAGGCACTATGGTTTCGACAATATTTTTAAAAATGTTGTCATGCTTTTGACTGATGCATATGCTGAACGATTTAAATTTTGTGTGCTCCAACATCCTGTTTCCAGCATTAAGGCCTATTAATTCCGAAGCAGATGTTGATGTCAGTTCCAACGGCACGGTTGGTCAATAATCATATTATTTCCACAGCTCTCCCTCTCTTCCTCTGCTCTTCTATCATTATCTTCGGCTGCTCAAATCTGCTTTAATTGTGACCAACTTGTCTCATTCCCTTTCCCTTTCTGAGCTTGAGCCTCTTAATAATGGATGCCAGAAAACATTAAGTACTTTAGCACAGAAATTAGCTCTTGACCTTTGCTTTCAAAAGAAGATAATGTCTGCTCTGCCACTGAGGAGAAAGGCTGGCCATTTCCTCCCCTGAGGTTAAGAAGAAATTCTTTGTTTGATTGAAATTCCCCCCAGAGGTTCCGCTTTACATTTCCGGCACATCCGGAGATTTTTAAAGTTGTCGTCGAGCTAATACCGAGCACTAATATTATGAGATATACATGGGTGACCAAAGCACAGAAAAAATCGCCTCAGAATCCCTCTGATGAAAGAATTAACATCAAAACAGATCCCTCAGGCAGCGAACACTGAAATAAAGTCATGAAGCGCAAGAGTTGGGGGATATATTACAGAGGAGGCAGCTATAAGACAGATAGATTTAACAAAAATGAGGAGAGAATGGAACTGGAGGGATCGGAATCATGATTTCCTCTTTTCAGCCGATAAGAGCTCGGCGAACGGAGAGATAAAGGCCTATTCACAGCCTCGTGTGTGAAGTAAGAGGAAATTAGGGGGAGGGGGACGTGCCAGCACAAAAAGGCAGCTTTCATCGGCCCACAAGGCTGTGGATTTCTGCAAATACACCTAATGTCTCTTTGCATGGAAAGTAGAGCGTATGGAATAACTTTTTTTTTTAATTTAAAGATGACAAACAGTGACACGCAGGGATTGTGAGAGAGACCCAGAGAGATGTGAGTCAGAAGGCAGGTTGAGAGAGGCTCCTGCCTCAAGGCCTGCTGGGAATCAGATTTCCTTTGAAAGATGGAGAGCAAAAGAGGGCCGAATTCACTGACCTTAATAATAAGACAAATATATATTTCCAGTGGGGGAGTGTAATAGCTTTTGTTTTGTTTCAGCGATTTCTTTGCTCGGTGCTCTGTGTGCCGGTGTGCCGGTCATTTCTGCTGAGCTCTGTGAAAAGGGCTCGCGGGGAGTTTTGGCAGAGGGAAAGATGCTCCATACAGACCAGGCAGGTTTTCTGTAAACATCTGCACCTCCTCATTTGCATTCTCTCAGCTCCTGGAATTAGCAGGATGAGGCTAATAAAATCATTTTATAGAAAGCAGCAATATTAGGTCACCATCTGTCACCTGAACAAACCTGTTCTTAACTCTGCATGAATGATGCAGCTTTAAAACACACACTAAATGACTTAAGTTTGTAGGCCTTTTTATGCTTTACCCCTAGAATACCTAAAGGGAGTCAAGCTAACTCAATAGGAGAAAAAAAAAAAAAAAAACAATAAACAATTTAATTTCCTGATATTTCTGGTATTCTGCATAAATATTGTATTCATTGGTTGAGAAAAATCCAATATAGACTCACTGGAAAAATCATGCTTCTACCTACATTTTTGCATACATGCAATACACTGCTGTTTCCAGGAACACTGGTGGCAGTAAAACACCAACAACTTTTATGACAAATTCTAATCATGGGGGGAGATTGTTAAAGACTTTCTTTTTTATTTACAAACATTTGCATAATTTGTAAACGAATACATTTTGATGCTTGTATTACATAACTGGCTCCATATGTATGGCTTTTCTGACATAGTAAACTTGCTCTGTAGCCCACCTGGTACAGCTTTCACTTGCCATGTGTAGTGCTTGAGTATGATTCCTGTGAAATATGAGTCACGATTAAAGAGCTGATAGACATAAATGGCATAGTTGCTGCAGCAAATACACATTTTCTTTTAACACCATTGATTAGGTTTAGGGCAGGTGGTACATTATTTTGGTAATGGGATGATTATTCTTTAGGGCATTTTATTTCCGAATTGCTGTAATACTTACAAAAACCCAGATAATAGAAAGTTGTCAGATTCACATTCATCTGTTTAGAATAAAACTAAACACACTCTTTGTAAAGGGTTAATTAGGGGCCAAGCACCGAAGGTGCGATGGCACCTATTGTATCCGTTGGCGTTCTTATTATTGTTGGCGTTATTAGGGACCAAGCACCGAAGGTGCGATGGCACCTATTGTATCCGTTGGCATTCTTATTATTGTTGCCGTTATTAGGGGACAAGCACTGAAGGTGCTATGACACTGATTGTATCCGTTAGATTTCTTATTATTATTCTTCTTCCGGTCTTGAGTCTATGGCAGCCCATAGAACCGTTTGCGGGAAAGTTTTGAAATTTGGCACACTGATAGAGCACAGTGTCCACATTATCCATAGGAAATTTGGAGTCTCTAACTCAAACTCTCTAGCACCACCACTTGTCCAAAGTTTCACTCATGTTTATGCTAATAACTTTTGAACCGTAAGGCACAGAAGAAAAATTCGGTAACACTTTGGAATAGGGAACACTAATTTACTATTAACTACGACTTTTCCCTCAATAAATTCCTTATTTGCTGCTTATTAATAGTTAGTAAGGTAGTTGTTAAGTTTAGGTATTGAGTAGGATTAGGGATGTAGAATAAGGTCATGTAGAATAAGGCATTAATATGTGCCTAATTACTACTAATAAATGGCTAATATTCTAGTAATATGCATGCTAATAAGCAACTAATTAAGAGACCCTAAAATAAAGTGTTACCAAAAATTATTTTTTCCTCTGAATCCTTGGCTCATGCCGAGTCGAATGGAAAATCTTAAAAATAAAAAAAATCGTAAGGTTTAGTTTTTTCACTATTTTTAATTGTTCGTAAAACCTACTTTTTTCTAACTTGTCCTATACAGTTTATCTGATTTTCACCAAAAATTGGCTCAAATAATCTTTAGACCATGCTGGCAAAAATTGATGGAATTCAAGTTGATTCATCCAAACAATTCTTGAATAATACGCGAACGAATTCTACGAAAAGCACGCAAAAATGGATGTGAGGCTATATCTCCGCAACGGTTTGACATATTAAGACCAAACTTGGTGTGTGTTATAACAAGCATGATCTGAGGCTACCTGCAGTGTGTCGGTGCAGTGCCACCTAGTGGTCAGGAGATACGAAAAATTACCATTTTTGCTTATAACTTCTGAATGGTTTGACCAAAAATCACAAAAATGGTTTCTTTATTTCGGTGGATTCGGTGGATCATGTCGAGTCAAACCATACCCAATTTTCCCATGTCAGGCATTTTGGGCGTCGACCATTTTGAATTTTGCCATGAAATGCTATAATTTACAAATGCATTGCCGTATCGTTACAAAACTGGGTATGTGTCTTCGGCACCATGTCCTGACAGTACTCAAAAAGTTTGGGGGCAAACTGTAAAATGAAATTTCTAAAAATGCTAATAACTTTTGCTTACATTAGCCTATTGTAATGAGACTGATGTTGGTAGATTTTTTGGATCATGCTGAGAACATCGATACCAATTTTGCCATAATTGGCTGAACTTCCTGTCCGCCATTTTGACTCATGTTGAAAACTTACTTTTTCAAACTACTCCTAGACCGTTAGTCCGATTTTCACCAAATTTGACTCGGATCATCTTCAGACCAAGCTGGCAAAATGTTATGGATTTTGTGTCGATATACGAAACGTTTCTTGTTTAGCCTATCAACAAATTTGCTGGAAAGATACCAAACTGCATCTGAGGGCTGTATCTCTGCAAAGCTTTGACATATTGACACCAAACTTTGTATGTGCCATTGTCACCTCACACTGACCAGACCACATCATTTTGGTAACAGTGCCACCTATTGGTCAAGAGTAGTAAACCATTCGTTAACCATTAATTATGAATTTTCCATAAATTCTAATAACTTTTCATTACATTAGCCTATTGTAAGCAAACTGGTCTCAAAATATTCCTTTGGTTATGCCGACAACATAGATACCAACTTTGCCATAGTCGGCCGAACTTCCTGTCCGCCATTTTGATTTATGTTGAAAACTTACTTTTTCAAACTCCTCCTAGACCGTTTGTCCGATTTTCACCAAAATCGAGTCAGATCATCTTCAGACTGTGCTGACAAAATGTTATGGATTTCATGTCGATACACGAATAGTGCCACATCAAAATTGAGGCTTGATGCCAAACTGCATCTGAGGATGTATCTCTGCAAAGCATTGACATACTGACACCAAATGCCGTGTGTGCCATTGTCAACTCACACAAAACACACCACATAGATTTTATAACAGCGCTACCTATTGGTTAAAAGTGACAATCCATTAATAAGGCATATTACTAGTTGTTGTATTTATGATTTTTCAGCCATTTCAGCTACAATCATTCTAAAACAGCTTTAATTACTCATTGTTGCAGTTCCTCATTTTGCCTCTGCTGTGCTTGGCCCCATAATTGCTGCTTGCAGCTATATTTATGGGCCAAGCACCGAAGGTGCATAGGCACCTATTGTATCCGTTGGCATTCTTTTTCTTCTTCTTCTTCTGCTCGAGTCTATGGCAGCCCATAGAACCGCTTGCGGGAAAGTTGTGAAATTTGGCACACTGACAGAGGACAGTCCCAACATTAACTATAGCAAATTTGGAGTCTCTGACTCAAACTCTCTAGCGCCACCACTTGTCCAAATTTTCACTCATGTTTATGACATGACCTGAAAGTACTCAAAAAGTTTTGAGACAGTGCCACCTCGTGGTCAACATTTATAATGAAATTTCAAATAAATGCTAATAACTTTCTGTGAATTTTGCCTATTGTAATGAGCCTGGTAATTAGGGGTGGGAGAAAAAAAAAAAAATAGATTCTCCGATGCATCGCAATTTTCTCTTCAACAATTCTGAATATTTCAGAATCACAGAATTTGCGCTGTGAGACACGTGCGCAAATTCTGCTTCGTGCGCACAGTGGCTTCCACCCACTGTGTTTTCTTTAGATATGCTGTAGATTTTCTTTCATTTATGCCATTTGGAATGCAGTACTATTAGATGTACAAAACTCGTGCACTAACAGACTTTCACGTGCGCTTTGTGTTTGTTTGTCCTGAAGCTTGATTGCGGCTGCAGTTAAATGGACTCGCATTTTCGAATACTTTTATACGAAATTGATGTAGGCTACACACAATCAGTTATGTTTTCAGAGCAGGACAAAATATATGATATATCGAAATGGATCTGTGCATTGGTGTGAATGCAGCATGTTAAAGCTGCCACTGTCTGTGATCTCATCAGTAATAATCAAACAGCAATAATGCTGAGGAAAAAAAGCAAGACCCATAACTATTGTCTGTAAACTTTCTGATACTTAAAGAACACATTTTAAATAAGTATTTTTTTTTTAAATGTAGCCTGCATATATATATATAAAAAGTAAATTTTGCACAAAATAAATTTGATATAAAATTTATATGAAAATGTAGCCATGTGCAGTAACATTGAAAACTGAGAATGTGACACATCGTGATATTGAGTTGATAATGATAATCGTAATTGAATTATGAAACCAGTGAAGATTCACACCCCTATTTTTAAGATGGCAGTAGGCCTACTGACATACAGAGATTCCAACTATAAACAAAAAGCATAGAAACTGCAAGTTTGGTTAAAATGTAAAGTTGTTAAGATATATTTGCACAGAAGAAGAATTAATTGGGTGGGGGGGGGTGGGGGGGGGGTAGATCAAGATTCATTTTGGAATTGGACCGTGACTCCCAGAACCGGAATGGATCGTGAAGTGCCTGAAGACTCCCACCCCTAGTGTTAATAGATTCCTTGGGTCATGCTGAGAACAGTGATACCAGTGGGCCGCGGGCAGTTTTTCTGGGCTGAGGACAATGGTGGAGCTTAGGAGGACTCGGGGATGGAACAGAGGCAGCGGGCTCCTTGGAACCATATGTGGAGAAAATTGACTTGTGGTGAGGTGGAGCATCCGCATGTTTCTGGATGGGAGGAGGATGATCCTCCACATCAACAAGGAACTTGAAGCAATTTAAATCTAGGACATAATTAAGAAAATCCGCTAGGGGTCTGCGGTAATCATCAGGAGTCAATAATCTAAACAAATGATCATCTTTTAGTCCCATCCGGAAGCACGCATTAATCATGGAATCGCTCCAACTCACCAGATGTATCACGCTCAGAAATTCCTCCACATACTGCTCCAACGACCGTCCCTCCTGCTGAAAGTCCAAGAGAAACTCCTCAGCCCAGTTCATTTTTAAAGGTCGGTTCTTCTGTCACGTCTCTCAGGGAGTCAGGAACACGGAGACACGGAGAATTCACAAAACTAGAGTCTTTAATATCCAACAGGGTTACATGGAGCACAGGCAGGGAAGACATTCAAACCACAACAAAGTAGAACCGACAAACACTAAGGGAAAACTCAGGACTTATAAACACATGGGAAGTATTTAAGGAGAACTGAAACAGGTGCTAGGAATAATCAATTAACTAAACAAGAACTGGAAAATAACCAAATAAGGAAAAACAGGAAACTTGACAGGAACATACATGTGACGATGGCCTACTACTAGAGCTATAAGAACACTGTAGCTCCCGTGAAATAAAATAATATTTAACACCTTGGTTAAATCTCCACAGACAAACAGCAGAAGAGACTGATTTATTTTCTTCAATTTATACATGCAGTGTGAAGAAAAGCCTGTCATTTTTCTCAAGTGCCTTTTTTTTTTAAACAGCAAAACTGCAGCCAAAACATCCTTCATGCAGCAACTCAATTGCTGTCAGCAACATGGGTGATAAATGAGTGTATGTTTGAGAGAGAATACTGTGTGTTCTTCTGTTAGCGAGCGAGCTCATGAATGCTAAACTATATCAACACTATTAAATGCTTAATAAATAAATGTATTATTTTATTAGTATTAAATTACTATTAAAATACAACACCATTCGTGACAACTGTACATAAGAGATGGTTTATTCGGTCTCTATCAGCCAGACTTTATGGCGTGCATTTTCTCCAGCTCAGTGCACATTATAAATGCAGTATAGAACCCTCATTAAAGTCAAACGGGTAACGTAGACCGCGAGACATAACACAGTTAAATCATAAGGTGCCCGGAAGACACATAGGCAAACGTGGGCATTGAATATCTCTGTAATTCAAATGTACAACCGAGCATGCTGGGAGTTTGGAATAATGATTTGTATCTTGGTAATGAGGTACCTTAAATAAAACGGATTTTCCAAAACCTGCAGTTCTACATCCAGGTTCAGCATCGAGTGCAGCAGAATGAGGTTGTGGTTATACTGACCCATGACTGCAATCAGTATTGTTGGAAGGGAGCTGTGTAAATCGGCTGTTTTGAAGTTTGTTAGGTGCTTGCTGTTTTGATTTCTGTGACTGGATGTGATGGCAGACCTGTGGGCTGGAATCGCTCTGCTATTGCCGTTTTACATAAGCACTCCAGTATTAAGTGGCACTTCTCCAGAATAAAGGCTTTTCTGCACAAGAGAGAGAGAGGAAAAATGAGAGAGAGAAAAAGAGCGAGAACGAATAGAGACTCGCTCCTGTGAATGGCAGTTCACAGGGGCTACATTCACACAGTCAATGTTTTACTAACAGGGTCTCAAATTGTCCTGTTCATAAAACAGCTCACAGTAGCATTTAAATACTGTGTATGATGGATAACTGAAGTCAGTCCTTTTTTCGATTCCCATGTATTCCAGAAGCCGTGAATAACACCTGTAACCATAGTGACAGACTAAAGTAAATATCAAAGATGCGTCCATAACACTGTTAAATCTTATCACGTATGACACAATGGCATTTAATATGAGACCACCCAAGATATGAGTCCATGTATTTTCAGTTTTTAATAACTGGCAGTTTTGAATTATTATTTTTAATAATATGAGAAGACTGGATCTGAAACCTATGGATGAACATTCAAATGTTCTGATCATCATTTGAAAATACAGTGAAAACAAAAATATGGTGAAATACTATTGCAATTTATAATAACTGATTTCCATTTGAATATAATTCTAATATGCTGATTTGATGCTCAAGAAACATTTCTTATTATTATCAATATTAAAACCAGTTGTGCTGCTTAATATTTTTGTGGAAACTCTGATGCATGTTTTTAGGATTCTTTGATGAATAGAAAGTTCAAAAGAGCAGCATTTATTTGAAATAGATTATTATTATTATTTTTATTTATTTTTTTTTTTATATCAGTGTAAAAATCTGTTACTTTTGATCAATTTATGCATCCTTTCTGAATAAAGGCATTAAATTCTTTCCGAAACTGACCCCATACCTTTGAACAGCCATGTATCTCTATCACATCACATCACATCACATCACATCACATCACATCATAGACAACTATTGTCCAGTTTGGCTAATCAAAGTCACTCTGGAAATTGCATTGTAAAAATTTAAGGGAGTCAGAATGTGGTTGTCACTCTTGCCTATAACTGAACTGTGTGAACGTAATTATATATGGCACTTATATATAGCACAAGACTGATGACTGTATTCTGCTGTTGGGTGAGTGGATATACAAGCAAGCTAGTTCAGGTTTTACAAAGAGAGTGAGAGAGAGAGAGATTTTGTGGTTAGGTGCCATTTGGCACATAACATTTTTCTCTGGAGCTTCCCAGCAGTGCAGCTGACATTTAGCTGCTGTTTCCCTTATGAGCTAGTTTTCAGTTTCTACAATTGCTAATATGTTGAACAAAGACTTTTATACCCTAACAAGCCTGACATAATCATTTGTCTTGGCTCCGATCCGTCCTTGTGATCCTTTTCTTTGGGATGATGTGATGAACAGAGGTTGATGGCCCAGGCAAAGGGTTTATCCGTGCCTCTCTCTGATGGAGTCCTGAGAGGTCTAAAAGACCGCATGAATGATGGCGGTGAAGAGGGTGTTTAAATTTGTGAGAAGGGCCATAATAAATTAGGCGCTGGCTAAACCAGTCAATTACAGTGAGTTTCTCAGCCCTCCTTGGGCATGAACTTCCCTATTCAACAGCTTGAAATAAGATTCATTCTCATCTCATCGGATCAGACCCTTTTGATGTTGCAGGCAATGTTAGTAGGTCAGTTTAAGTTCCCCCAAGAGAATGTGTGGTCACGATGTCGATTTGGGGAGTTTGTAGGACAGCAATTCAATGAGTACTTGCAGAATATCAATCTATAGTTGTAGGGGGAAATGTTGTGGATATTTATAGCTTCTTTTACCCAGAATAAGAATGTATCGGTTGTGGGTTTAGCATCATAAAAGATACTGTGAGATTGAAAGTAAGGTTCTTAAATAAACATCAATAGTTCTTTTAGGCCTGTGCATAAAGCTAGGCATAATGATAGGTCAATCTGTGCGTAAAAGATTAGCACTATAGGATGAATAGCTTGATAGTTTGATCAATACTGTGGTGAAGTGAGAATTTATCAGATGGTATTAAGCTGTTGATGCTATGGACTTTTGTATAGAAGTCTAAATTTTATGTGGAAGCGCATTTGTGGTTCATTTCTTGACACAAGAGTAGAAGCGTTGAGATATAAAAGGATAACAGCCGATGCTAATGTGTTGGGTGTGTATTTTCCCCACCTTCCAGCTAGTGTGATTAATCCTCTGCGGGTGAACCAGAACATGTGGCGTATCTGGTATTCAACCAACCCAAGATGGCCCATGTCACACTTTGTTTTCTCACTCACATGGCTAACACTCTTCTACAGATTCATGTTCCTCCCTTTCCTCTGTGGCCTTTGAGTGAATAGCACAGGGGTGGGTATCTCTAGCCCTCAAGATCCATTTTCCTGCAGAGTTCAGCTCCAACCTTAATCAAGCACACCTAAACAAGGTCTTCAGGATTACTAGAAAGCTACAGGCAGGTGATCAAGGTTGGAATTAAACTTTGCAAGAAGGTGGATTATGAGAGGCAGAGTTGCCCAGAACTGAAACTGCACCCGTGTCCCATCACAACCTTCAAAAAATGGCACACTAAGGAAGAGTCCTTAAGAATGAATTTATAACAATAGGGCCTTTTTCATTTATGGGCCTCTTTTTAAATGGTTAAATGTGATCTGGAAAGTCATTTGTGGGCTATTCGTGACTGAGGAGTAGAGATGGTTGAAACAGAACATTACGACAAGTCAGAGTAGTGTTGGGGAGGCCATGACAGGTTACCTGAAGCTCAAGAAGTGAGTCTAATTACCTGATACATGTAGCTGCCAATGCTGATGCAACCATGACAGGCCACCACAAGTCTACCAGTCGAAAAATTGACAAAAGTCCTAATGAGGAGTTTGCTATGTGGAAGGTATCCAAACTCCCAACATATGTTGGGAGTGATGCTTGACCATCAATTCCGGCCTTTGCTTCGCTTGTTTAAGGTTGAAGGGAGCGCAACAGGTGGAAGTCTGCAGTAGGCAGTGGTACGCCAGCTTGCAGAGTTAATTGTATAATTCCAGACCAAGTGTTCCACAGCACTGATTTCACTGTGCAGACTCAACATAATTGGTGGTCTGTATAAAACTGATTTGCACCGAAAGAGAAAGCCAGACTTAAAATGACACATAAACCATTATTTAGTTGGCTGTATCTGTGGGGAAACACCTCTGTATACATATTGTACATCGCCACAAAAAAACAAAAAACAAAAAAACAATTGGATCCAATGCTATTATTTTAAGTAAGAAGGTTAATGACTAAGAAGGAACAAGATGACCAAGCCTTGCGCAGACACAGCAATGGTACATAAATGGGAAGATACTTAGAAAGTGCCAAAAAGAGTTGAGGCTCCTTGTAAAGGTAAAGTAAAGGGGACAAACAGAAATACAGTATAAAGCAGGGGGGAAGCAAGAAGTCTACAGATGGTGTGGTGGCCACTGAGAACAGAACGGAACTTCAGAACACAAAATATTGGAAAGATGGTGGAGCTTCTTGACTTGGTTCCATTGAGGTTTTGAATAGACATGTCATCTTTAAAAAGTGGCATTTATGGTGTGAGATTCTAGACATGATGAAATGGCCAAAGATATTTATGTACACATGTACATAGACCAATAATTTAAAAAGTACCGCAGATGGAATACCTTGACTTGGCCCTTAATCTTTTTTAGACATACTGACAAACTCAACTGTATATTGCTATATGTGATTAACTGCCAATAAATTTGATAAAAATGTCTTAGTTTTAATGTTTTTTTCCATTTGAAAACTTTCCAACATGATCGCATAATTAATTGCTCTGTTAGGCTTTCCTCACACAGGTTCGATTGCTTGGTACCACCATGAGTACTAACAGCAGCTGTTCACCACTGTCACTTGGTAATGACTCAGGAGGGCAAGGCACCAGCTGCTTTACTCAAGTTTTCTGTCCCTTTGGTTTTACTACAAAACTTTAACACTTCTGCCTACTAAAGCAGAACGTGGGTTGGTCTGCTGTGAATGTACAGTATTGCAGAAGATGCAAAAAATACAAACTGTTTGCTAAATGCAAATTCTACAAAGAAAAATGCAATCCACTATAATAATAAAATTATTCATCCAAGTACAGCACACCAATTGTGAATCACTCAACATAAACCATACCCCAGAGTGAATGAAAATTTAACAATTCCTTTCATTTTTTGGCAAATAAAGTTTGACTAACAGATGTTTACTGTTAAAACACGGAACAAAAATATTCTGATATAGTTTTTCTGAATAAAGTTTTATTAATTGTATTATTATTTTTACATACATATACTCTACTGTACAACTGTAATATATTTCTGTCACAATTTCAGTCATACTTTATTTTAAGGTTCAATTCTCGCTATTAAACAATTAACTACAACTTTTACAACCTCAGTAAACTCCTAATTTGCTGCTTATTAATAGTTAGTAACATAGTTGTTACGTTTAGGTATTGGGTAGGATTAGGGATGCAGAATATGGTCATGTAGTATAAATGCTTTATAAGTACTAATAAACAACCAATATGTTAATAATAGGCATGCTAATAAGCAACTAGTTAATATTGAGAATTAGTCCCTATACTAAAGTGTTGCCACAATTTCTTCAAATTTTTATTTTGATGGGTTATAGTGAAGAACTTTGAGTGTTTGTCTGTGTCTAACTATAGTTTTTCTCAAATGAAATAGCAAAATGCTGATGAAGTGACTCTGATGAAGCAGCTCTGGAGATGAAGATTATATGTTCATGTCCTGATATAGTGAAATAGCAGAAGCTGAAAACAACACATCATGTGTGCTTGTATATGTGTAATAGTAGATGAAGCCATTGTATGCTTATGTTTTGTATAAGAGAAACTTTGGTTGACAATAAAAGCATCTGCTTCATCATTGCATGCTGAATTATGCCCGTGACCTCATTCTGTCATCAGTGCCATAACCCAGATCCTTAAACACTGCCTCAGGCTATACTTACAGACATTTAGGCTGGACAAACACTTTGTTTCCACAGAGTTTAAATACAGTTGACACAGCAACCACTCAGACTATTGACTAAATGTAAAATTGACAGATTCGTACACAGTATTTGACGGGATGTGTTCAATTATTCATTTGGCCTACTGAATTTTTCCTGCTAGACAGGTTGTACGAAGGAACGTAAAAGCTCCTGCTGGTTTTACTCTGGCCCCTTTGCCCTTAGTCCAAACTCTAAATAGATTGCATACCATCTACTTTAATAGAGAGCACATGTTGTTGTGGTATAGCTCACCCAAAAATGAAAATTCTGTCATCAATTACTCACTCTCAGGTTGTTCCAAACTTGTATGAGTTTATTGATTCTTTCAAGCACATAAGTAAATATTTTGAAGAATGCTGGTAACCAAACAGTTGGCGGTAACCATTGGAAAAATATACAATGGAAGTCAATGGCTACCATCAATTGTTTGGTTACCAGCATTATTCAAAATATTTTCTTTTGTGTTCAGCAGAAGAAATAAACTCATACAGGTTTGGAACAACATAAGGGTGAGTAAATGATGACAGAATTTACATTTTTAGGTGAACTATACTTTTAATAATGTGACCTACATTACCTTACAACATGCCTAGAGAAAGTTTTAGAAAGAAAGGTGCAGATGCTACACCAACACCATAATATAGTTGTCAGTCCTGTTTTGGAGTCTAGATCTATGGTTCATTCACAAACAGTTCAGTTATAAATGATTGACTCTATAATCAAACTGACTCCTGTATATTTTCATCATCAAGATCAATTTCTGGCCACGACCCAAATATGGTACTCTACATTAGACAAGCACACACTTGAACCTGACAGTAAATAAAGTCATCAATTCCAAACACGGTGTGAATGGTAATCATTTTCATATTGAACATTGTTGGCCACAGAAATCACAGTCAGTTTGTGAAGACCTGTATTTGGACTCCACTCAGGGAGTAGCCTAAATGTTCTTTTCCTTATTAAATATAGACGACGATTATGTACCTAACCATTTCTCCACGACCAGCTGATTTTTTGGGGCCTACCCAAACTTTGGACTCTTCTCCATCTTTCTCGGTTTTGAAGGGAAATTGGTTCCTTGCTTAAATATTAATCCTCTTTTACAGATTCTAAATCCAGTTTTCTAATCTGTGCCTCATTAAAAATGTATGCTGGAACATGCTTTATTTGAATGGAGTGGAGACGTGGCAGGGTACACATGCCGCCGGTATGGCAAGAGAAGCCAGACAGAGCAGCTTACGGAGCTCTAGGATTTGGTCAGTTGATTAACATGGTTTTTACAGGAGGACTTGTGGTGAGTTTAGCATTTGAGGAAATATACTCTTTGAAAGAGAACGCTGTTGTAGGAATGTGTAACCTAGTAATGTTTTCTTCTTGAGAAATCTTTGAAGAACCAGCCCTCTTATGACAAAACACTAAAGTCTCTTTTTTTCTTGACAGTACAGCTTTAACCCTGTAAGACCCAAATTTAGAAAAAAATCTGTGAAAACAATTCTTTCACCATTTATATGTTGTGGGAGGCCTCTAATGCAGACCTATTTACAAAATATACTACCCAACAACATTGCAGGATTGAATGATAGGACCTACTAGTTGTGCAAATGTGATCTTAAAGGCCTAAAAAAACAAGTACAGGTTTATTTTAGTGGAGCTTAAACTGACGTTGTAATATTACAACAGTGGGCCTTACAGGGTTAAGTGCGTACTTAAGTCTTCTTTACAAGACCCAAATTCCAAAAAGTGTTCCAAGTCTAAAAGAACTAGTTTTATTTGGTTCAAATATTATTTTGGTTTACCTTAGTTTTGATAGAGTCTTAGTCATGCTGCTGTTTTTTTATTTATTTATTTATTTTATTTTTGTATTAATGGCTTATTAGTGATTATATATATATTGAAGTACTGAAGCTAATTTTCCAATGATTTTGTAATAATCTAAAGCTGATTTTTGTCAATTATCAATTCCAGGTTTAAATTATCTTTACTTGGAGGCTTTTAAAAAAATAATATATTTTCTGTTATAATTTCTGCACTTTCAGTATTCAGCATTGCAGGTTTATTTATTTTCAGAATACCTTATATGGTAGTGTATCATAATTTTCACAAGAGATATTAAGCAGCAAAAAATGTTTTCAACATTGACATACCAAGAAGAAATGTTTCTTCAGCATATAATTAGCATTATATAATTTCTGAAGGATCATGTGACACTGAAGACTGGAGTAATGATGCTGAAAATTCAGCCTTCCATCACAGAAATAAATTATATTTTAAAATATATTTAAGTAATAAACTCTTATTTAAAATTGTAATAATATTTCACAGTTTTACCATTTTACTGTATTTTTGATCAAATAAATGCAGCCTTGGTGAGCATAAGAGATGTCTTTCAAAAACATAAAAAAATCCAAACTTTTGACCAGCAATGTGTGTGTGTATATTTATACATACATACATACATACATACATACATACATACATATATATATATATATATATATATGCAAACAAAAATACTTGTAAAATCTTCTGCTCCCAAACCATTGAAATAAAATAGGTGTAAACTCATCCGAGTGAGTATCTGAGTGACCTAAATGCTACTCTGAACCCAGCAGCATTACTTTCCAACTCCAAAATCTGGAGATCAACAAACTGTGCTATAAACCATACTGTCCAATATTTTTAGCCATTCTATAAATAATCATAACCTTGTCCCACATATGTTGCCCATACAGCTTTCTCCTGAAAGGTATTTGTTGCAATGCAAAAAGGCTCTGTTCTCAGTTAGATGTCTTTTTCTGTCTTTGCCCCTCTAAAAAAAATCTATATGCCTGGGTAGAAGAGCACTGGACGTTAGATTGAGCACTGTATTTTAGGCTACTGAGCTCTGGGGTGATTGATTGATTGACTCTGTGTATTGACGGAGGCATTGATTGATGGATAGGTGAAGCCGTGAATGAGTAAGGTGTGCCTGGCTGAATGCGCAGTGTAACTAATGTGAACTTACGACTAAAAGATCACGGTGAGCCATTGGATTACACAATTAGAGGCTCTGAGCTTGACTGCAGCCAGCCTGCAGTCTTTGTCAGTGTATGCTGCATGTATTTTTCCACCTTTCTGATTTTAGATTAGTAAGTGAAATGAATATAACATGCACCACACTCGAAACATTAATGAACAAGATCACAATTTAAATTAAGCAAAATACCTTAAATTATTCAAATTAAACAAATACATTGAGACTGGACAGGTATGGAGAACTGCTGTAAATTAGTAATTAAATATGTCCCATTCTGATAAATAATATTTTATATTGTATGGAGAGCTGACTTTGTCAGATACCTAACTATGTCTGTGCTGTTTAATAGCACTATAGTATCATCTTTTCTCTGAGTGAAGCTGTAAATAATATCTATGGTATGCATACATTACATTGTTTGCCTTATTCTTCAACAGTACAAAGAAAAAACATAGCTTAATAATTATGGGAAATGTACATGGCCACTCTGTATCACAACCAGAGTCCAAAATTAACTCTCACCTAGAACCAAATGCAATTACAAATTGGATTTGACAGTAAATTAAACTAACCACAACAAAATACATGGCTTAAACAATATGTAATAATGATAGTCTGATTCATTATTCATATAAAACAATCTACTAAAGTATTTATTTATTATTAATATTAAGTGATTTTGATCCCAAATGGTGCTTTTTTAGTCATGTCTTATTGACATAAATGAACAATTATAATTAATTAAATAAGATTATCATGTAATCATGTTATGAATTTATTCACTTAAAACACTTACAAGTTCAAATTGAGAGAATCCTTATCAGTAAATAATTAATTTTTTTATTTAAAAACCAAACTCAGCACTCATTTTCCTGACCTGTCCATAGAACAGATCTGTCTTCTTTTCTGAACAAACAAAACATAAATCATATGTCACGTGTCTGTTTCTGTTTAGTTCCTGTTTGTCCTTTTTTGGTCTGTTTCCTGTTCTCATTTAGTTTATCATCATTCATTCTGATCACCTGTGTTAATTAATCATCTTGTTTACTCCTTTGTTTCCCTGTGTTTATAAGCCTTCTGTTTCTTTCTGTTCCTCGTCTCGGATTAATGTTGTTTATATGGTGTACGTGTGTTGAAGCCTCAAAAAAATTCCGCTGTTCGCGGGGAAATCAAGCCCGCCGCCGTTCACGGCTCACTCAAGCCCACCGTCCACGGGGAAATCAATGCCACCGTCTGCGGCTTAGTCAAGCCCGCCGGCTCCAACCCTAGAGATTCTGGATACGGCGCTACCCCCGGAGTTCTCGGCTCCTGTCCTCTCCCCAGAGTTCGCTCCAGGATGCTCTCCTTCGTCTCCCGAGTCTCCTTCACCTCTGCTGGTCCCGTCCAGCTCTCCATCGTCTCTTGAGTTTCCTTCATCCCCTGAGTCTCCTGTGGTGGTCAGCTCCACTCCTTGCAAGCGCCCTCCAGAGCCCGCTCCTCGCAAGCACCCTCCACTGCCCGCTCCTCGAGAGCGCCCTCCAGTGCCCGCTCCTCCAGAGCGCCCTCCAGTGCCCGCTCCTCCAGAGCGCCCTCAAGTGCCTCCCAGTATTCCTTCGGGCATTAAAGGACCTACTTTACCCCAAGAATATTTTGGGGGGGGGGGTGCATATGCCCGTGGCCATGGTGGCCGAGCCGGCTACCGGAGGACCCGCCATGGTCTCCCGAACTCCCTGATCCACCATGGCTGCCTGAGTACCCTGATCCACCATGGCCACCCGAACTCCCTGATCCGCCATGGATTCCTGAACTGTCTGCTCCGCCATGGCTCCCTGATCCGCCCTGGAGGCTCTCCGCCCTGTTCCAGTCCTGCACCAGCCTCCGGGGTGCCCGCCCCCCCTCCCTTATGGTACTGTTACGTGCCGTCCGGGAGGGGAGCGATCTGTCACATGTCAGTTTCTATTTAGTTCCTGTTTGTCCTTTTTTGGTCTGTTTTCTGTTCTCATTTAGTTTATAATCATTCATTCTGATCACCTGTGTTAATTAATCATCTTGTTTGCTCCTTTGTTTCCCTGTCTTTATAAGCCTTCTGTTTCTTTCTATTCCTCGTCTCAGATTAATGTTGTTTATATGGTGTACGCGTGTTGAAGCCTCATTAAAAACCCCTTTATGTTTACTCCGTCGTCTCTGCCTCCTACTGCAACCACCACCGCGTTACATCATAACTGTATTAAATGCAAAAAAAATGCAATTACATAGCTATAAAATCTCCCAAATAAATAATACATATGAATGCAAACTATTGTAAAAAGTATACATTTATCCTCTAATTAATTAATCTGTTATGAATTTATACATTTATTAAATTAAAACTTCTTTCAAGTTCAAATTGAATGAATAATTATCATTAAATATTAAATACTGTCCTTGAAAACCAAACTCAACACTTTTTTCCTGACTTGTACATATAATTGATCTGTCTTCTTTCTGAGCAAACAAAACATAAATCATAACTGTATTAAAGCGCCCCTATTATGCCATTTCCAATATTGCCTTTCATGCAGTGTGTAATGTAGCTGTATGTGAATGTAAACGATCTGCAAAGTTGTAAATCTGAAAGTGCACAATACATAAAGTTATTTTCTCCCAAAATAAAGAATCGACTCTGTACAGCCTAAACAAGTCATTAGTATTTCCGTGATGGCTACACATCACGGGGTAACACATTTGCATAATTTCCGCCTATGTTCTACGTTGGCCGGCCACGAACAACTTGACCCCACCCGCAAACACGTCATTTTACTGACGACTGCTTCTCTAATTTCGGGGAGTTCAGCGTGAGATACACAAAACGCTTGCTCTTGAAAGATGGCTCAGTACCCAGTACCCAGTTTATTTGGACCAGCGGCTCCACTGAATCACAACCTGTAAGTATGATAAATAATAGATGCTTATATTTCCATCGAGAGTTCAAAATACAGAACTATGGCAATGGGCCTATCGTTTCCGATGCGCTGTATGCGGTAGACCAATCACAACAGTCTGGGCCATCTGACCAATCAGAGAAGAGTATGTTCACGGAAAGCAGAGGTTTAGATGGACTGAATCTTAGAACTGCTTCGAATGAATCGTTTGAGAATCGCTGGGAAATGAGGTGATATTAAATGCATATTTTGAGAAAACAAAAGCATTTTTTCACCTCGCATACATGTAAACCTATTGCAGGAGACTCCCAAAACAATATTAGGAGCCTTAAAAATGGCATAATAGGGGCACTTTAAGTACATAAATGTAATTACATAGCTATGAAATCTCCCAAATAAATAATTAAAATGAATGCAAGCTATTGTAAAAAGTATAAACTGATCCTCTAATTAATTTATCTATGAATGTATATACTTATTCAATAAAAACCTCTTTCAAATTCAAATTGAATTAATAATTATCATTAAATATTAAGCACTGCCCTTGAAAACCAAACTCAACACTTTTTTTTTTTCTTTCTGATCAGTCCATAGAACAGATCTTTGTCAGGCCTGTGTGTTCTGTGTCTTGTGTTTTGTTCCCCATGTTCTTTCCTTGACCCAGTTTTCTCCCGTGTTATGCCCATATTTGGTTTTTCCTGTTCCTTTTCTCATTTAGTTCCATTAGTTCCAGCTGTGTTTGTTTAATCATCTCGTTTACTCCTTGCATTTAAGCCCTGTGTTTCCCTGAGTCTGGCGTCCATTGTTGAATGTCTTCCTGAGTGTTATTCTGTGTTGTTTCATTAAATACTATTGGTTTTGAGCAACTCCCGTGTTTCCTTGTTCCCTGGCTCCAAGTTTGTTTTTGTTTTGTTTTTTACTTTTTTTTTTATTATTAATTTTGTACAAGAAATATGTACCCAAAACACAATGATAAATACAATGCGTATCGATACTAATAAAAAAAAACAACAAAAGCAAAAACAAATTTGAACCAACAAAACACAGTCAGAATAATACGAACTAATAATAATAATAAAATACAAATATATAAATAAATATTGACCAATTATTCAAGCTGTTAATAAGATTTGTAAAACATCCTTCAGAGCACAGGCTCCTTTCCCATCAACTCTCAGGGTTGAGTACAGAACCATTCTCTTTAATATACTGAAAGAGGGGACCCCACAGTTTCCAAAACTTATTTGAACCCTTCTTGAGGGACAATCTTATCTTTTTTAATTTAATAAAATAAAGAACATCTGATAACCCAGCGAGAATGTGAGGGGGGCATTTTAGATTTCCAGTTCAGCAATATTAGTCTCCTAGCCAACAGAGTAACTGTTACGGAGCTGACGAGACGAGAGACGTGCGGATCCATGTGCAAGGCTTTATTGTAAAACATGGTCAAAACACAGGCAGGGTCAGACGATAGCAAACAGGTATAACACAGGCAAAACAAAGAGTAGTCCTAGGGCAAGCGTGGGTCGACGATCGGCGAACAATATCTAAAGGGCAAGGCAGAGAGAGTAAATCCAGGTAAACAGCAATAATCCAAACGAGGGCAAACAGAGTCCGAACGGCAAGGCAAGGGTTAATCCAGGAAACACGGGCTAGAGTCAAAACACGGGAAAACAGGCAAGGCAAGGCAAGGCAAGGCAAGACTAAGACTATGAACTAGGAACTGGCTCCGTAGAGTAGCTATCACTAGGATATACGCTATACAATACTCAGCGATCTGACTGAGGAAGTCCATGGCTTAAGTAGTGTGTGTGATTGTGTGATGGGTATCAGGTGTGAGCATGTGATTAGGGAAATGGCTGCTGGGAAATGAAGTCCGGGGTAGTGTGTGGTGTGAGAGTCAATGTGATGGAAGGGTGACCTCTGGTGGCGAACAAATGGAGGTCCATGATCCCCCCCCCCCCCCCCCCCCAAGGAGCGGCTTCCATGTATGTTCCAGGAGTATCGTTAGGCAGGAGAAGAAAATTTGAAAATGTAACGAGCAAAACTACGAATTGGTAAGTATCTAAAAAAATGCTGGTTAAGAATTGAAAATTTCTCTCTAAGCTGTTTAAAAGAAGCAAAAGTGCCATCAATATATAAATCATGGAACGTATTAATGCCACACCTAGACCAAAATAACAAACCACTGTCCAACAGAGAGGGAGAAAAAACATGGTTACTGGCTATCGGAGCATAGATTGAGAATGACTGTAATCCAAAGAAGCGCTTAAATTGAGCCCAAATCTTAAGAGTGATCTTAACTATCAAATTCTTAGCAAAGGGTGTAGTAGAAGATACAATGTGAGAATGTACTAGAGCATTCAGTGAGCTGGGTTTTGCGGAATTTGCTTCCATCATAAGCCAAGAGGAATTAGATTCTGAATTCTTATAACAAAGCCAATGTTTTAAAACTCTAATATTGGTGGCCCAATAATAGAACCTCAAATTAGGCAAAGCCAGACCACCAAGTGATTTGGGTCTCTGTAGATATGCTTTACGTAACCTGGGGACCTTTTTATTCCATATAAAATCCAGTATCTTGGAGTCTAAATCTAAAAAAAAATTAGGAATGCATTGAAACAAATATAAAAATCGTGGAACAACGAACATCTTAACGGCATTAATTCGAGCAGTTAAAGTGAGGGGTTCAATGGCTACTGAAAATAAAAGAAGGCTTAGGGGACATCCTTGTCTTGTGGAGCGATGTAAACGAAAATAATCAGATTGAATGTTATTTGTCCTTACTGCAGCCAGTGGGGAAGAAAAGAGTAACTTAATCCGTAAGATAAATTTCTTGTCAAAATCAAATTTACCCAGAGTATAAAATAAATAATCCCATTCAACTCGATCGAACGCTTTTTCAGCATCCATCGAGATCAAAGCTTCCTCAGTATTAGCCTGAGAAGGATTGTATATTGTATTAAAAAGCTGCCTGAGGTTAGAGAATAAGTGACGATTTTGAATAAAACCTGTTTGGTCTAATGAAATAATAGCTGGAAGGACACGCTCAAGTCTTAAAGCCAATAATTTTGATAACAATTTGAAATCTACATTTAACAAACTTATCAGGCGGTAGGAAGTACAGTCTAATGGGTCCTTCTCTTTTTTCAAGAAAAGAGAAATAGAAGCCTGATTGAGGGTTTGAGGGAGAGAGCCTTTTTCAAATGATTTGTTAAGCATATCCAATAGTAAAGGGGAAAGTTTTTGCCAAAACACTTTATAAAATTCAACTGGGTACCCATCTGGCCCTGGGCTTTTCCCCGACTGTAAGGAAGAAACAGCTAGATACAGTTCTTCAATAGTAATTGGTTGATCTAAATCCTCTGAAGAAGATTGTTCAATGGAAGGCATAACTAAATTGCTAAAAAATTCGTTAAAGCTGGGGGAATTAGTGGAAAGCTCAGATGAGTATAAGGACAAGAAGAATTCTTTAAATATAGAGTTAATATGTAAGAGAATAGTTGTGATACCTGAGTCTGTTCGAATCTTGGGTATTTGATTAGAAGAAGCTGCCTTGCGTAACTGGTGTGCAAGCAGTTTGCTAGCTTTGTCGCCATGTTCAAAGTAAGTGGCCCTTGTTCTAAACAAAATTTCAGTTGTGTGCTGAGTCATAAGGATATCAAACTCTGACTTTAGAGACAGGTGTTCTTTGTATATTTCTGGGGATGGGGATGTGGCATATAAAAAAATCAAGCAGAGATAATTGCTTTGTCAACATAGATAACTTTTCAGTTCTCAGTTTCCTCTCGTATCCAGTATATGAAATTATTTTCCCCCTAATGTAAGCTTTTAGACTTTCCCACAAAGCAGCAGCAGAGACCTCAGGTGTCTTGTTTGTACTAATAAAAAAATCTATTTGTTGGGAAATTAAATTTATAAAGCCCTCATTTGAAAGTAACCTTTTATTAAACTGCCAAGGAGGACGTAACTTAATGATACTATCAAAATGAATTTTCAGACAAACTGGGGCATGATCAGCAAGAACAATAGCTTCATATTTACAATCAACCAGATTTGGAAGAAGTCTATTGTCCAGCAGAAAATAATCAATACGCGTGAAAGTATGGTGAATGTGAGAAAAAAAAAAGGAATATTGCCGGCTAGAGGGGTTAAGAAATCGCCAGGCATCCGAAACAGAGAATTGTTTCATGAATAATTGTATAACTTTAGTGGATTTAGACAGAGTAGAGGAGTTAGAGGAGATGCGATCCAGCTGTGGGTTAAGACAGCAATTAAACTCACCTCCAAGAATAAGGTAATGAGAAGAAAACTCTGAAAGTGTTGAGAAGAAACGTTTGAAAAAAGATTCATCATCCCAGTTAGGAGCATACAGATTGGCTAAAACAGTGTTGACATCATAAATTTGCCCAGTAACGATTACAAATCTACCTGAGGAATCAGAAATCACCTTTGAATGTACAAAAGGAATAGATTTATTTAACAGAATTGTTACACCTCTGGATTTCCCAGAAAAAGATGAATGGATTTGCCCCACCCATCCTCCCCTCAGCCTATGTTGGTCTCTGACTCTCAGATGGGTCTCCTGTAAATAGGCTATATGAGCATCCAATTTGGATAGATGATGTAGTACTTTACTATGTTTAATACGATTATTAAGACCTTTACAATTAAAACTGACCAAATTTATATCACCCCCGTTGGACAGTGGCACAGAACTAGGATGAGGCATGAGGCATAACACAAAACCAAATATTAATCAGATAAGGAGCAATGTATACCAAACTAGGAAATAAGAAACTGCATATTGAAGTAAAAAACATATCTGACTGCAAAACAAAAACCAGCAAACCAACATATAAAACAACCCCACCACCCCCGCTGAAGCAGCTCCCCAAATGAGAATGCACGCGTAATTCCCACACCGAAGAAAAAAATCTCACCTCATAGCTGTAAAACCAAAACCCACAGCTATCCTGGCGTACGAGGAATTGCGACATTAGCATTCAATAATTTGTGCAAAGCATCCATTCACATCAAACAACCGATACATCCAGAGTATGGAGTTGTGCAGCATTAAAGTTTCAAAAAAGGCTGTCATAGTCAACAAACGTTCAAAGAAAAAAAAAAGAAAAAGAAACAGAAAAAGAAAATGATGCGTCATGAGTAATTAAGTCATTTTGCTGAAAGATTCGAAAATAGTCAGATCGAATGACATTGCTGTTACACAGCCTATTCAACAGTGTTCGGAGACACACCTTTCTTGACGTTTTTCCTGACAAAGTCTAAAGCCAAATCGGGATCCTCAAACCTGTGCACTTCACCTCCGGGTAGAGTGATCTGTAAGGTCGCCGGGAAATGAAGACCAAATTTGACGTTCGGGCACGAGTGTAGCTCCTTCTTCACCTGTGTAAAAGCAGCCCGTTTCTTGGCCACTGATGGAGCGAAATCTGGGAAAATACAGAGCTTTTTTCCATTGTAGAGAAGAGGAGAAGACTGCCATGCACGATGCAGAATTTGGTTTCGGACTTGAAATCTGCTGACCTTTACAATGAATGGGCGAGGGGGTTTTCCTGCTCCAGGTTTTTTTCGGAACGAGCGGTGGTCCCGATGAAGTGCCGGCTGGTTGTCGAGACCCAATATTTCCTGAAGAAGTTGCGCTATGAATTCAGTGATACGCGGGCCCTCGGATCCCTCAGGTAAGCCTACCAGACGAATATTGTTCCACCTTGATCGTCCCTCCAGTTCTTCGCATTTCTTAGAAAGACTTCCCACCTGAGCAGTCAACTTGTTAACCTTACTTTGTAGCTCATCCAAATGGTCGCTGTGGCAGCCCGTTCGAGGCCCGTGACCGTCTCTCCCAATGAACCCATCCGTCTCTCAAAAGGCTCTAGAACTGCTGTTATCTCTCTTTTCACGGTGTCGGACACAATTGAGTTGAAGTTGCTTATAATATCTGACCGCATCTCGTCCATCATTTCTCTTATGCTCTACACCAATTCCTCGTTAGCCCCCGGTATCCGCTCAGGGGATACTCGATGCTTCCCGCGGCCTTTTACTGAGTCAAGTTTAGCTGCTTTGCCAGCCATCACGAATGTCAGAAGAGATTTGTATAACTACAGCACAAAGCCCAAAGCAATAAAAGAGCACAAATAAAAAAAAAACAGTTATCAGAAAAATTACGTTAAAATTGCAAATCCGAGGAGCCGCCGCCAAACACATCTTACATACTCGCACCTCCGCAGCGCCCCCGACAGTCTTCTTTTCTGAACAAACAAAACATAAATAGTGACTTAATAACTGCATTACATGCATAAATACAACTGATTTCAGTATTTATAAAAATTCATAACAAGGAAGTGCATTAATGCAATCTTGCATATGATAGCAGTCATAATTTTAGTAAAACTATGTTAGAAAAATATCCTTTATGAAAAAAAACATTTACTTTAAACAACAGTTAACTTATGAGGTACTAGCCAACATCACAATGTAGAATATGTTAAGATATGTTTTTTAATAGCACAGTTTGATAAGCACTTTATGATCTTCATGTGTGTGAATCAGATGGTGTGCTGTTAGTTTAGTTTAAAGACTGTCCTGTTCATTTAACAATATGACATGTTTTAGTCTGAATTGCAAGAAAATCAAGGGACATGGCAGCATTGTATTAGGGCTACAGACTGCAAGCATGTAGTTTTATTCTGAGACGTATAGAGGGAAAGCAGCATACTGACACATGCTATGTTGTGAGTAAGCTGTTTCCATGAACATAGAGTATATCAACTATAGTATTGTCCTCCATCATGTAGAATGTGTTACAGTTTGTCTGAGTATGTATGATGCCTGCTTTAAATGCAAACAGGTGAAGAAGTCTTTTGTGTGACTGCAGTGTGACATTGATTGTGGCAGTGATAGTGCTACAAGGACTTTCATTTATTTCATTTACCCTAGAAAGAAGAGTGCTATTTCCAGACAGGCATCCAGCAGGACTGCCTCTCTCCAGCTGTAGTGTTGAACAAGGAGAGAACAACACAGAGCAGCTGTGAGTGAAGCCAGGGATGACTGTTTATACTTAATGAGAGATAACAAACAAAAAATCAATATTCATTTCGCACATTTGTGTTTAAGCCTGATGTCCTGGATGACACTGTCAGATTATATTTATGAAATATATTTATAATGCTTCTGTATGCTTTTGATTGATCTATTGATATATATATATATATATATATATATATATATATATATATATATATATATATATATATATATATAAATCACGAATATATAATTTTAAGTTATAGGGTAAATATATGAAGTCACAGTAAATATATAGGTTTAATTCTGAATACATAAATATAAATTGTAAATATATAGAAATAAAATATGTATAATTTTAGGTCTAAATGTAAAGTAAATATGAATATGTAGTTGTTAATATTAAATATAAACATTTGATACATATGCATATACAGCTGGCGTGCTTTATTGAGGATTTATGAATAGAATTTTAGAATAGAATTTTAAAATAACAGCATTTATTTAAAATAGAAATATAATGTATTAATACTTTTATAATAATGTAAAAATCTTATTAATAATTATTTGTATAGTATTAAAAAACTTTCTCTCTGTCCACACACACACACACACACATTGTAAATAAGTACAATTATATACTATTATAAAATAACTACTGTATACTGTTATAATATAAACTAATATAAATAACACTTAAATACATAAACTAATAATTTAATAGATTATTTCATTAAAAAAAAAATAATATATATATATATATATATATATATATATATATATATATATATATAGCACTCAACAGACATGCTCAGATGTTGATGTCACTCCTATAGAGTGTGAGGCCTAATTAGGTGCTGCTGTTTCCTCATAAATTATCACCCATAATGTGTCTGTGTGACTGTGAAATACCTCCCATGACACACATGCTCACTGCCTCTCATCACCGAATCTCCAAACATAGTTTTCGAAACACACACACATGCGTGCTTTTGTCTCCAGCTCACCACACCCATAAGAACACACTGCTCGCTCGTTTCTCCCCACGCGTCCCTGTGTTTGAATAAATAAGCAGCATTATGCAGAACAGCAAAAGTGATTACCCACTTTTAAAAGCCTTTATGAATATTTATAATCAGTTACTGTCACCGCTTACTTCCGAGGCTACTTTGTTATTCTCTTGGGAAGCGCTTTGGATTTTTTGAGCAAATCTTTGATGTGGTGTATCAGGCTGTCTGTCTGCTCAGCTCACGATAGGGTACATTAACACACACTGATGGCTGGCTTTTGTGCTCACTGAATGAGATCGGAACGACCTGGTGGCAGACAGAAATGGAGAGAAGGTGGGTGGAGCAGTGCAGAAGAATAAACAAAACTCTGATTAAAAGGAGGAATGGAAAGAATATGCTTGGAATAGACAAAAAAGTCTAGTTCTCTTACTTCTTCTGCAATATGGAGTATGTGAATTTTTGGCATGCATGGAATACCATTTTTTAATGTGCAAAAATGATAACTGGACACCACTCATATGTGCACTGACGAGGTCACATGCTATTGTGAAAATTTACATTTTTGTTCCCATTTCATGTAAGTGTTTGCCAATCTGATCACATAATGAGCTGAAAAAAAGAGCAGGTTGTCTCTTTTCATTTTATTGCATCTTAAATTGGTGGTACTACTACTAATAGTACCAGTCACTGTTGTATCTGGTGAAAGGAGTCTCTCATGCCTGAGGCTGATAAAGTCCTACCTGCAGTGAGTGCTTGAAGTGGGCGAGAATCCACCAGTATTCACTGTTTCTATAATTTAATATGGACAGTTTTTCTTGTGTATCATGGTATGCAGTTGCTTGGAGCCATTTTTAGTACAGCTGAGGTTTCACAAAATGACTAGACAAAACCCATTTTGAGATAAAGTTTTCTATACACTACCATACGAGTTTGGGGTATGAACAATTTTAAGTCTATTATGTTCACCAAGGCTGCATTTATTTGATCAAAAGAACCGTACAAATTTTAATATTATTACAATTTAAATTTAATTTTCAGTGGCAATTACTCCAATCTTCAGTGTCACATGATCTTTCAGAAATTATTCTAATATGCAGCTCAAGAAACATTTAATATTACCATCAAAGTTGAAAACAGATGAGCTGCTTAATATATTTGTGAAAAACCGTGGTAATTGTTTTCAGGGTTCTTTGATTAATAGAAAGTTCGAAAGAACAGCATTTATTTGACTCCAAACTTTTGAACAGTAAAGTACAGTATATATATATATATATATATATATATATATATATATATATATATATACAGGGCTGGGCTCCAACTGTTTTACCAACAGTTTTCCGAATTGATTGACACTTGACTTGGGTTGTGTAGGTGTTATAGCTCAAATCTTGCAAAGTGTGAGTCTTGAGCCATTCCAGTTGTCTCCTTGATTTAAAAAATAAACTTTGGTTATGGCATCATTCTACAGTGGTATCACATGAAAGCTGTAGAAACAAGTTGTGGCAATAATTCAAAGTTCTATAGACATGGGTCTTAGCAGGGGTGGTTCTAGACCACAGTAACTGGGGGGGGGGCCACTTGTGCTTTTAGGGGGCACAATTTTTAAATTCATCTTAACCTACTTTAAGTATTATTCATTCAGTCATTTTTCACCATGTCATGTATCACTGCAATCTCTTGAAGTAATCTATAACAATTTCAACTAAATTAAATATTTCATCATGTTTCATTTATTTAACAAATAATTTTGTATTGTAGTGTCAGGGGCATCATGCACTCATTATTTTTGAGGGGGCACAAGTAAAGGGGGGGGGGTTGCCATGTCACACACAGCAGCCACAATACCACTGTATAACTGATATGGGCTTATGTCCCTACTGAAAAAAAACAAAACAACAACAACAAAAAAACATAAAACCATCACAGAAAATTTTAATGGTTTACACTACAAATACCATTACAACCCATCGACATTTAACCATTAAAAAAAAATGGTTTTCTGTAGTGCGTTTTAGGACATATTCCATTAGGATTTATTGGTTTTAACAAGCCACCAATAGAAGGCAACCAATTACCAGTAGAGACCCACAGGGTCCATTACAGTTTCCAGTAAAACCAATACAAAACCCATAATAACCAGTAAAACCATTACTAATTTTGTAATGGTGTCTATTGTTTTTTTTCAGCTGAGGTTTTATTTATTTATTTATTTTTTTATTTTTTTATTCGATATATCTCTAAAATATATCATGAAATATCTTGATTCTCAAATATGTGTAAGTAAATGCATTTTGCACCTTTATAGATTGTTATTTGGTCTATAATGGGCGATGGGCAAAGTAGCCTACTGTAATCTATTAACTACACATAAAAGCCCGTCTTTTTACTTAAGTATCAGATATGGGTGTCATGCCATAAAATACTTTTAATATGACTGACTTTGTATTTAATGTGAATTTAATAAAAACATTGTAAGCTACTAATTAGCCTATAACATTTTCAGTGTACAAGAAGAGAGCAAAGAACGTTTACAATATCAAAGAACATTTTCACTTCAGTCTAGCGAGTTCAAACACTCTCATAAACTGCCATAATAATCTCTAAAGCTGTTTACACTGTGAAATTAATATCTTACTTATATCCATACATCTTCACTTTGTTGTTTCTGATGAGAGAATTAGTCAGAGAATTCAGTCAGCCAGCGCGCGCGGTGATGAAACAGCGTGTTTCAGCGATGACTCATCTGAACGCCTCTGATTGGTCCTTGCATTCATAAGCTCAACAGAATCGTATGTGATCGGTTATAATGCGCAGTGCTTTAAAAACGTGCGTACCTCTGGCTCTGTGCCAGCCAGCGAACGCAGATTTGAATTTAGCAGCTGGTGATTTTTTTCTTTTTATATACATATAGTTTACAGGACAAACTGCACATTTCACCCAAAATTGTTTGCTGTAATGTGATTCCAAATTTAGGGGGGCCAAAAAAAAAAAAAAGAAAACACTTCAGACTGGATCAGCTAAGACCCAGGGGCGGTTCTAGGGAGTGGCCAGGGGGGGCCAGTGCCCCCCTGCCAACAAGCTTGGCCCCCCCTGGCCACTCCCTAGAACCGCCCCTGGGTCTTAGCTGATCCAGTCTGAAGTGTTTTCTTTTTTTTTTTTTTTTTGTATATATATATATAAGGAGGAGTTTTGTCTTTCTTATCTTGTCTTGAGGGGAGAAGACTGGAGCACAGGTCATCACTATGTGAACTCGAAAGAAATGTCATGATGTCTATGAAACCACTCCAGTGGACTGGAAACTCACAGCAATAGAAGTTTTGCTTGTGTTTTCTAACAGCTATAATAATTTAGATAATTTCTAAATGATCAAATATTGAATGACTTATATTGGTCTTTATTTGTTCTTTCAGTAAGGACCTTAGAAACACATGATATTTAATTCATATGACTGTTTGCCTGAAAGCAACGATGAGCATTATTTCCAGTGCCAGTTACATTAACAGATAATGCCAGATTAATACACATTTAACCCAGATTGTACTTTCAATGAGGCTTATAATTGAAGAAGTATTCAGTACCAGCTGCATGAAATCCTGCTTATTATAACAGTGGGGAACTAGTTCTCTGGCCTCTATCCTTCCTTCTCACCGATACTGTTCTTTAGTTTTTTCCAGGGAGGAAACTGTGATCTTGAGTTGCGCCTCGTGCACAACACCCTCTACAGATAACAAGCAATCCGTATCTGCTTCCACAACCTCATATCCTTTAAATGCGAACTGGTGGAATATGGAATCTGTAAACGCTTTTGTGGGATTGACATGAATGCGGTTGCCATGGTCGCTTTTCCTGTCTTTAATCAGTGTCCATACCCACGGCAGGCTAGCCAGGCATGTGTGCAGTCGGAAAAGAGTTAACACTTTCTCTCATCTATTCCTGTCTGAAAATCCCAGGGAACAAGTTAATTACTGAGACAGCTCGCTCATTTCACCACATCCATCAGACTTTGTTCCATCTCAAAGATTCCCAAAGAACCTTCTAGAAGCAGTGGCTCGCTTTAACCGGTCCACGCTTTGATAAAGATTTGTCTGTTGCCATGGAACCCACCTGGCCGTGACCTTGAGGCTAAGCTGGAGTCTATTAGTCACAAAGCATCGCCATGGTCCATTCACTTTGTCAGGTTGGCTGACCAATAGGAGCCATCCATGCAAGCGTAAGGCCATCTTCTTGTTACCAAGAGTCTGCATAGCGAGAGAGAGTTTTTGTCAAGTTCATCAGACTTCATTAAATAGATATATGGGCCGCACACACACACCTCCTGACGTTTTCCGGCTCTGTAAACAGCAGGAGAGAAATTATCCTTCTCTTCGGATGTGTTTGCGGTAGCTGAGCCTCACAGCTCCATGTTTTATCACCGAGTGTTTGAACCATCTTAGCTTTCCATTGTAATTCAGCGCACAGTTGACGTTTGTTTTCACCACGAGAAAATAGAATTTCTGTCAATTTGATTTGCTATCCTTTGTTTTTTCATTATCAGGAGCGCGTGTTCCGCAGAGTTCCTCTCGCCCCCAACACTCCCTCTATGAGTTCATAAGTCACGAAATACTCATTTGCGACCAAATTTATAGCTGTCTGCACAACAAAAGTACACAGGTTCAATTTTCTTGGCTGCCCTGGAACATATTCAAATGAATAAGTAGGATATTGGCCCCAATTCACAGGGAAATGAATTCTGAACAAGACAACAAATGTTCCCGTAATAGTTCTGGACGTAAAGCTTGAGGCAGATCCTCTGTGCGCTGTCTTGTTTTGCATCTTTACTCTTTTTTTTCTCTCTCAAAGCTGAAAAGAAGTGACTGTTGGCCTAGAATAGATTCAAACTACGTGCCTGTCAAAGTGGTTTTGGGACAGTTGTGGGATGCGACGTTGCATTTTTTTCTTTATGTTTTCTTTTAAGATAAACCAGGAGCAGCATATGCGCTTTGTCGTAGAGCCTTCTTTTTATAGAGTTTGAGGGGATTTTAGGATTTCACGAGGCAGATAAAACGAATGCTAACAGACATTATACCTTGGGGATCCAATCTGAAAGACTTCTCACCCAGAATTTAAAATTCACAATTGATCTCCAACCAGCGAGAGGCCCCCACAGACCACCGCTAACACAAAACCTCATGCCCCGATTTATATTGGCCGCCCAGCCTGAGAGTGAGCATCCACCACACAAACCTCAAGCAAAGCTGATAGGCCTCATGAGGCTTATATTCATAACTCATTAGATTCAAGGCCGATCTCTTAAATGGGCAAGGATTATCGTAAAATACTGACGGGTCACAGGCCAAAACTTATGAGAAATGAGAGAAAACTGCATCCAGGCACATCTTCCAATCCACATCTCCATTCAAGATCATATCAAACACTAGACTGCGAGTGGAAAATCAATACGCCGCGGCCGAGTTCAAAAAGAATCTTCATTAAAAATGGAGAAGGCTGCACAATCCCAGTTTTCTGTAAATTGGCCCAAGGTGGATGAGTTAAACTGGAGGGATTCTTATCATTGTTAAGCAAATCGATCTGCTAAAGATGAAAGAAATGGAAAGTAAAGAGAAACTGTAATAAGATTTATTCTGAAGCATATTAACAAAGTGCTGCTGCACAAAACACAAGTGCTCACAGCAGCCAAAAGCTCACCTCAGCAGTTACAAAATTAGCTGTGTTAATGCCAGTATGTTGCAGTGTGCTCAAAGTCATTTTTCAGCTTTCGGAGTCTGTCTTTTATTCCCTGGTGCATTCATAATAGTGTGATTTTTTTTTATTTATTTTTTTTAGGCTTGAAAGCAAAGTGAATAGGAAAAATGTGTACAAATGGTGTGTTTGGACAGCATGTATTTTAACCGTTGAGGTTTTTTTTTTTTTGTTTTGTTTTTTTTGGTTTGATCTCACACACAAGGTCTACCTGACTTAAGGTACCATGTGTTTTGTTTGCTTGTTGTTGCCAAAGACCTTTAGCTTTGTAGAAGTTTAGCTCAAAAACATGCCCACTGTTCCACTGAAGAAAGAAAGTCCTACAGGCTTGGTAAGTAATTGATGGCAGAATTTTCATTTTTGGGTGACTATCCCTCTATGGTGTTCAAAGTAGGTCTTTAGTAAAGATGTTGCAGCGATTATAATAATGAGGAAAACAGGGAAAGGCAGATGGTGAGGGCGAGTGATTTTGTGACAGCTGGAGTAAGTAACAGGCCATTTCTCAAATACAACTAATTTGGTTCTTTATTACACAACACACTGGAGTTTCCTAGGGGCAGAGAAATTATTAATACATGCAATTAATTTTAAATATTGTTATATTAAGCTTCATGAACACCAACACTTGTTTCAACAACACCAACGTTGTATTGTAAATGATGACTGGAGGAAAGTGTTGGACTGGAATTTAACTAGGAATACTGCTAAAGTTGCAAAACTTATGGAGCAGCTTAGAGAATGAAAACAAAAAAAGATGTTTTTTTTTTTTTTCTGCATAAGGGTGTATCTACAGCATGCTTACCACAGTTTTGAGATCACATGACCAGCTGAATATATTTTATATTTGTAATTTCCCAATGCAAGCCACTTTCTTTTGAGGCATAACATTTTATTTATTTATTTATTTATTTATTTTTGTGAGATGCTACATCCACACCAATAGGTGGCAGTTTAAAATCCAAGACTACTGTTTTATTTGGCAGTGGAACATAAAAATGACTTGCACCTTTGAGGTACTGGTTTCCTGTGTTTTATTCATCATAAGAAAATCGTGCCCATCTGCATTTTTGCAAAACTTCAAAATCGTACCTGTACTTACAATTCACTGCAGTGTTCAACTGAAATGAACACTGGAGACAGTAAAATTGTGACAACTTTTATTCTTTTCCACACAAATTATGATTACGGGGCAGATTATTGATTAGTAGAACCTTGTTTTTTTTGCCCGATTCCTTGCACAATATTATGTTATGACCTCAAAACATTTGTAAACTAATACATTTTCATGTTTGTATCACATAACCAGCTCCAAATGTATGACTTTTCTGATGTAGTAAACATGCTCGGTAGCCCACCTGGTACAACACTGCACTTGCGATGTGGAGCTCTCATCCCATAAAACACAAGTCACAATAAACAAGCTCAAAGATTGTAGAAGTGAAAAATTGCATGGTTTATTCAACAAAAGTGTTTTTATCTTACATTTGCTTTTGGTATCACTGTTGGTGAGGTTTAGGATAGGGTTTATATTGGTGGTGAATATTACATTTTAGAGATACTCACTAGACACTTAATTTCTGAACTTCCCTGATATGTACAGTACAACAACCAATGTAATAAAATGTTGTCACATTCACATCTGTCAGGCCAAAGAAGATGCTTACAGGAAGGGGGACAAAGTCTTGTATAAACAGGCCAAATGCACCCTGGAAAAAGAGATCAGAGTGGCAAAGGGGAATTATTCTGAAAAAATAAGGATTCAGTTATCTTCCGGTGACTCAGCATCAGTGTGGAAAGGTCTGAAAGAGATCACCAACTACAAGACACCACCCCCCAGCACCGTGGAGAATCAACAACTGGCAGATGATCTGAATGAGTTCTACTTCAGGTTTGAAAAACACCCCAAACCCGCCCTGAACACCTCTCCACACAACCATTAACACCTCCAGCAACCCCCCTCTCCCCCACACCTGCAATTTAGATCAGACGAGGTGCGCCAGGTCTTCTGGAAGCAGAAAAGGAAAAAAGCACCAAGCTCAGATTGTGTTACACCAATCTGTCTGAAATCCTGTGCTGACCAGCTGGCCCCCATCACAGATCTTCAACAGCTCACTGGAGCTGTGCGAAGTCCCTTCATGCTTCAAATGCTCCACCATCATCCCCATCCCAAAGAAATCCAAAATTACAGGACTAAATGACTACAGGCCTGTGGCTCTAATGTCTGTGGTCATGAAGTCTTTTGAAAAAACTAGTGCTGGCCCACCTGAAGGACATTACTGGACCCTTACTGGATCCTCTTCAGTTTGCCTACAGAGCAAACAGGTCTGTGGACGATGCAGTCATCATGGGACTGCATTATGTTCTGCAACATCTAGACAGACCAGGGACTTATGTGAGGATCCTGTTTGTGGACTTCAGCTCGGCCTTTAACACTATCATTCCAAACCTCCTCCTGCCCAAACTAACTCAGCTCTCCGTGCCCACCTCCGTCTGTCAGTGGATCAACAGCTTCCTGACAGACAGGCAGCAGCTAGTGAGGCTGGGAAAATACACATCCAGCACTCGTACGATCAGCACTGGAGCTCCTCAGGGCTGTGTTCTCTCCCCACTGTTATTCTCCCTGTAGACGAACAACTGCACATCTAAAGACCCCTCTGTCAAGCTCCTGAAGTTTGCAGGCGACACCACACTTATCGGCCTTATTCAGGACGGTGACGAGTCTGCTTACAGACAGGAGGTTAAGGAGCTGGCTGTCTGCTGCAGTCTTAACAACCTGGGGCTCAACACACTCAAAACTGTGGAGATGATCGTGGACTTCAGGAGAAACCCCCCTGCACTCCCCCCACTCACCATCATGAACAGCACTGTGACTGCAGGGGAGACATTCAGGTTCCTGGGCACCACCATCTCCCAGGACCTGAAGTGGGACACTCACATAGACTCCATTGTTAAAAAGGCCCAGCAGAGGTTGTACTTCCTTCATCAGCTGAGGAAGTTCAACCTGCCACAGGAGCTGCTGAAACAGTTCTACTCTGCCATCATTGAATCCGTCCTCTGCACTTCAATAACTGTCTGTTTCAGCTCAGCTACCGAATCTGACCTCAGAAGACTACAGAGGGTAGTCCAGACTGATGAGCAAATCATTGGTACAACCCTCCCCACTCTCCAAGAACTGTACTCATCCAGAGTAAGCAAAAGGGCTGGCAAAATCACTCTGGATCCCTCACATCCAGCACACTCCCTCTTTGAACTGTTGCCATCTGGTCGACGCTACAGAGCTCTGAGCACCAGAAAGACCAGGCACAGAAACAGTTTCTTCCCTCAGGCAATCCATCTCATAAACACCTGACAATAATTGTGGAACATACACTATTTATACAATTATCTAATTTATTTATTTATCTAACACACATACTTAGTCTACATGCACATAATATACCTGTACATATAAAACTGTCTATTGTAATATACCTGTACATACAATTGTCAATCTGTATATTGTTATTCCTTATTTACTTGTTCTATTTTATTTAATTCTTCTTTTTATTATCTGTGTTTTTTGCTCTTTCACTGTCATTCTGTTGCACTGTGGACGCTTCTGTCACGAAAACAAATTCTGGACATTTCACTTGGGCATGTCATGAATATCATTTTGCAGAAATGTCACCACAGGCAATTTTTTATTTTTTTCCCCCCCAACGAGCCTGGGTTGGTTTTGTTGATTTATTAGGCCTTGTTCCGATATGGTCCTCTGGTTTTGTGGCCTTGGTTGAGCCGGAAGTTGACAATGTTTTAAAAGTGCTGCAGAGTCACAGTGTTTACAACTGTTAAGAAATTAAACATACCCATGGATAACTAATATAGCTGACTCTGCTCATTAAACTGGGGCAGAAGAAAGTATTTTAACACAACACATTAAACACAGCAGCTTTAAAACAGTTTCAAAGAGCAAGTTAGTTTGAGAAAGACATTTGAATTTAAATCTGAAATGGGTTCATGTAGTTTCATGGATGATTTTGCTTTCCTCGAGTGCACATCTTTGAGCCTTGCTGTATGCACAGACTGAGCCCTGTAGAAACATGCTGTTCTTTCTCAACCCAGAGTCCACACTCCCTGTCTCCTGCATCATGTTTCCAGGCTTGATAAAGATGAAATGTGTCCTACAAGCCTGTTACGCTGCACTACGCATCTCGATATGCTAGGCTGATAATCTGACACTGATAGCCATCAAACTGTCACCACTGGGGAGAGAAAATACTAGCATGAGCACCTTATTTTCCACATAAATAACCTCTCCTCCCCAGTTGCATCAAACCAAAACTAGCTTTGTAATTAATTTCTCCGTCTAAGTCTTTCCCCTCTTATATTTTAAGTTGAGAAATGTTTCACCTTTAGATCTCTGCACAGTTGCCACTTGGTCTGTTACATGCAGGGACTTGCTGTGCATGTTCTACTCTCAAAGAACTGAAAATAATAGATAGATTTTACACTGCTCCATCACTTCATGCAAAGACATAACACAGATAGTCAGAGCTGATCAATGCATGATGGAAACTTGAAAATCCCCATAACATATGAGATGTCTTTAATATCTCTATGCTATATGTACAGTATATATATATATATCTTAAAAATAAAATGTCACAATTTTTATTTTTTTTTTATCTGATTGTATTGTAGGCCGTACTGAAAACATGGACATCATCTAACTCAATTAAACGACACCTCTTTTTGAGCAGTCTGCTGTCTTATTGTGCTGTCTGCAGATTGCCATAATTTTAAGCATGCACACTATTTTTGTTGTGACTCGCTTGACCACAGATTGTCACTCAGTCTTGTGTTTTTAATGTGCTGTCAAGTTAAAAATTGTTATTTTTAATATACTGTAAAAGCTTAGCCAAAGATTCAGCAGTCTGTTGCATTTATTCACGCTCCATCTGGCTTTCGCTCTCTGTAGTGTGAAAGCGTCCCATATCTGTGTGTGTGTGTGTTACCACGCTAATTTTAATGAACATGTCCTGCGTGTGCACAAATCCCTCCTATGTACTTAGTGCTACTGAAAATGATACTGTAATAATTATATATATATATATATATATATATATATATATATATATATATATATATATATATAAAAATCCTGATTTGACACATTTTGGTGGAGTTGTTAGTGAATTTCAAGTTAAAATGATGAGTTTACTAAAAATAACTTTTTACCATCTCTGTAATAGTCTTTCCATGCTATTTTAAAGTAGATACATTTTATCATGAGTGATGTATTTTAAAAAGTTGGCAGTCAAATTTAAAACTGTTGGGGGAAAAATAATTAAGAAAAATGGAGAATTAGTGTTTTCATGTTAGGTCATTGTTGTATACTTGTGCACATTGCTAGTAGTAGTAATATGCCCAGTTACAATCATTAATTTAAAACAACCAATTAAATTCAATAAACATTTTATTTTTGTGAAATTAAGACAAGTTGGTTGAAGGTTATTTTATGATGATTTTTAAGAGGATTGTTTTCAAGAACTTTAATTCTTCTTAAGTTTTGTCCTAAGAACTATCTTGTACGATCTTATCTTGTACTATCTTATAATCTCACATATGCCTCTCTGGAGTTTCAGAATGAATCTCACAATTCTGATAAAATAAATAAATAAATAAATAAAATAAAAAATTATAAAATAATAAAAAAGATACCGAAGTCAAAGTCTTCTAAGATCAAACTATTGGAGATATCCACATTAATTTTATACCTCTATTCTCTTACTGTAACAATTGTCTCTTTTGGAGGAAAATGTTTTAGAAACATCTTTAACATTATTTCTGAGAGCTGTGAAGTTGACTCTGAGCAATATAAATTTCATCTGGAGTGGGCTGGAGAAAAGAATACCTTTCATATCCTGTAATTATCTCTAGTTCAAGTGGAGTTCCTGACCATTTATGTATTTTCTGACCCTGCCCTGGTGAATAATTGAATACATTTCCATGCTGGTTCAGGTGATTATTGCTGGATTGATGCTGGTCCAGCACATAGCTATGCAAAAATGCCTGTCAACCAGTATGGTCTTTCTGGTGAAGCTGTTAAGAAACCTTATGGGGACACCAGCATATCAACATCCATAAAACAGCATTTGCCCTTTTTAAGAGAGTGTTTCTAGTGACTGCTGCATGCAGCATTGAAAGTGAGCCTCCTTACAGCTGTGAAGACCAGCAAACTTTCTGCTATCAATTCTCAGCACATTTCAACAAGCTATAAAAGTAGGGCTGAACTTATGATAAAACCAACATGAATCAACATTTATGTAGATGAGATTTCACACCCCTCATCTGTTCCCCTTTAAAATCCTCTTATGCCTTCCTAGATAAATTCAGCAGCTCAACATGGTTCCTTCTCACCACCACATGGGAGAACAACTAGCAAAAAAATTGCCAACAATACCATCAATAATTTATCAAAGTTAACTTCTAAGAATAGATTTCCAAGGATTATATTAAGTGTTATATTAAGAGGGATAGCAATAGCAAACAGAAAATAATATGCACATTTGCTAGTCATTCTACAAAAAAAATATAATTTTGTATGTTGTCACTTTCTATTTCATATGATAAAACTGGCCAAGTTTCTAATTATTGTTCTAATTATAAAGAAAAAAGAGCGGCTTTTTACATGCCAGTGCACAGATTTTCTAAACTAAGCCAGCTAACAAGGAACATTCTCAGAACTTAAAGTTCTGGCAATGTTCTCTCAATGTTATAAACATATCCTGTAACGTTATAAACATATCCTGTAACGTTAATAGATAGTGCTTTCCTGTAGCTCAAATAGTAGAGCATGGCGCTAACAGCGCCAAGATCATGGGTTCGATTCCCAGGGAAAGCAAGAGTTGATCAAATGTAAAAAAAAAAAAAACTGTAACTTGAATGCTATGTAAGTTGCTTTGGATAAAAAGCGTCTGCTAAATGCATAAATGTTAATAGAATGTTCATTCAAAGATCTTATTTTTAGTAATGTTCTCAAAATGTTAAAACAAAAACGTCATTGATACATGATTCATGGAACATTTTTCTTCTAAAACATTTTAGTTAAATGTTATAACTTGTTTCAGAGTGTTCAGGGAACATTCAAAAGTATATTTTGAACATTTAGAGAAATAACGTTTTCATAACTTAATGTGAACGTTAGTTCCCTTTCAGTCAGTCACGTTCGATGTTACGTCATAGTGATTGATGTAAATGGGATCTTGCCCGAGAGCCCAATCACCTTTGAGTGTTAACAAAACAAGCCAATGACAGTTGGCGTGCGTGCTTTACCACGCGCACCCCGCCCTGTAGCGTCAGTAAAAAAAGAAGAGAGCGTGCAGATGCACATCAGCTTTTTGCTTCAGAGACGAGTTCAGGGGCATTTGGTTCACCTCTGTGCTGAACAAAGATGCTTCTGTCTTGCTTGCAGAGATCGCGGTCCTCCTGGCGAAGGACGTGATACAGCCGGTCACTTCAGCTGAGATGAGGTCAGGGTTTTACAGCCCTTACTTCATCGTACCAAAGAAAGGCGGTGGGTTACGACCAATCTTGGACCTGCGCGTTCTGAACCGGGCCCTTCACAAGGTCCTGTTCAGAATGTTGATGCAGAAATCGCATCCATCAATGCATCCGTCCTTTCGATTGGTTCGCAGCGATCGACCTGAAGGACGTGTAGTTTCATGTCTCGATCCTCCCTCGACACACACGGTTTCTCCACTTTCCGTTCGAAGGGCGAGCATATCAGTACAAGGTTCTCCCCTTCGGGCTGTCCCTGTTGCCTCGTGTCTTCACCAAGGTTGTGGAGGCAGCCCTTGTTCCGTTAAGGTTAAAGAGGCATTCGCATTCTCAACTACCTCGACGACTGGCTTATACTGGCTCATACTTGCCCAGTTCCGGGAGAATGGCAACTCCACCCTGAGACAGTCCAGCTGATTTGGAGATGCTTTGGGGATGCTCAGGTAGACCTGTTTGCCTCCCCAGACACGTCCCACTGCCAGATGTTTTTCTCCCTGTCCGAGAGGACCGAGGGGACGCGCTGGCACACAATTGGCCTCTGGGCTTACGCAAATATGCGTTCCCCAAGTGAGCCTTCTCGCACAGACTCTGTGTAAGGTCAGGGAGAACGAGGAGCAGATCCTTTTAGTGGCGCCATACTGGCCCAATCGGACTTGGTTCCTAGAACTGATGCTCCTCGCGACAGCCCCTCCTTGGCAAATTCCTCTGAGGAGGGATCTTCTTTCTCAGAGAGGGAGCACCCTCTGGAACCTATGTCCAGATCTGTGGAATCTCCACATATGGTCACTGGACAGGACGCGGAGGTTCTAGGCTAGCTCCAGCAATAGTGAACACCATCAATTCAGCTAGAGCCCTGTCTACAAGACATGCGTACAGGCTGAAGTGGAACCTGTTCTTCGATTGGTGTTCTTCCCGCCGGGAAGACCCCCATAGATGCCAGATCAGGGTCGTGCCCTCTTTCCTGCAAGATGGGTTGGAGCGAAGGCTGTCTCCCTCCACCCTCAAAGTGTATGTTGCCGCTATTGTCGCAGATCACGATGCTGTAGACGGAAAGTCTGTGGGGAAGCACGACTTGGTCATCAGGTCCCTCAGAGGGGCGAGGAGGTTAAATCTTCCGTGCCCTCATCTGGTACCCTCTTAGGATTGCCCCTCGGTCCTGTCGGCCTTGAAGGAGGAGCCCTTCGAGCATCTGCAGCCAGAAGAGCTTAAGTTTCTGTCGTTAAAGACAGTGCTCCTGACTGCATTGGCCTCGGTCAAGAGGGTAGGGGACCAGCAGGCATTTTCGGTCGACGATTCGTGCCTAGAATTCAGACCGGCTGACTCTAACGTTGTCCTGAGACCCCGGCCTGGATATGTGCCCAAAGTTCCCACCATGCCTTTTAGGGATTAGGTGGTGAACTTGCAAGTGCTGCCCAGCGAGGAGGCAGACCCAGCCACTGCTCTGCTCTGTTCCGGCCGCGCCTTGCGCGTTTACGTGGAGCGCACACAGAGCTTCAAGACCTCAGACCAGCGCTTTGTCTGCTTCGGAGGACAGCAGAAGGGAAAGGCTATCTCCAAACAGAGACTTGCCCACTGGATAGTGGAGGCTATAGTCTTGGCATACCAGGCCCAGCGCTTACCATGCCCCCTTGGTGTAAGAGCACACTCTACGAGAGGTGTGGCATCTTCTTTGGCATTGGCGCGGGGCGCCTCGACAGCAGACATTTGTAGAGCTACCGGCTGGGCGACACCTAACACGTTTGCGAGATTCTATAATCTCTGTGTAGAGCCTGTGTCCTTCCATGTACTTGCCTCAGATGGCCAGTAACACCGGATCCGCTTGATGTCAATCACGCTTGCATTCCCCTCTACGGACCGGATATGTGCACCTTATTGCTTCTCAGTTCAGTTCCCCTTGGTGAACCCTGTTGAAGTTCCTCCCGCACCCTTAGCAGTCAGGCGTGGCGGAGCGCCAGATGGCAGGTCCAGCACTTGTGTGTTGCCCAAGGTCAGCCCTTGTGCTGGGATAGGTGCCCATGTGTAGTGATTCCCCTTCGGGCGATCCCACGTGTATTCTTCCACGGTACGGCTCCCCTCACGGTGAACCCGTATCTTTCCCTGGCCTTCTGCCGTCTCCGCTGTGTGTTGATCTCACTCCAGGCTGGCTGAGTCTACCTCAGAGACTTCCATATGTAGTACTGCCCTTGGCCAGTCCATATGTGTATCTCCTTATGCAGGATGTGGCTTCCGTAGCGTTCCCCTACTTGGAGTACGCTTTCCCAGTGTTATCCAATATTCACTGTACGAAACAGCAGGGCTGTCATCTCTGCCTAAGACCTGTCCTATCTTCCATCCCAACTGGCATGAGGGGACTTGCCGGCTTCCGCAGGGCACTGGAGGGGGTCAGCAATAGTGGCGTTTTCATAGGGATCCCATTTGCATCAGTCACTAAGACGTAACGTCGAACGTGACTGACTGAAAGGGAACGTCTCGGTTACGTAGGTAACCCTCGTTCCCTGAAGGAGGGAATGGAGAGGCTACGTCCTGTCGCCACAGTTGCTGTACCACCGCTGTACAGCCGGGGCACCTCGGCTCCTCAGCGAAAAACTGATGTGCATCTGCACGCGCTCACCTTTTATACGGGGTGCGCGTGGCAAGGCACGCACGCCAACTGTCATTGGCTTGTTTTGTTAACACTCGAAGATGATTGGGCTCTCGAGCGAGATCCCATTTACGTCAGTCACTATGACGTAATGTCTGCGTTCCCTCCTTCAGGGAATGAGGGTTACCTACGTAACTGACATGTTTTTGTGCGCTGGGAAGAGGCATGAAATTAAAGCTGCAAATCTCATAATATTTCATGGAGTCATTAAAGTTCATTTTCTTGTATGATAGTTTTGTAGGTAATTCCATTGTGGTCACAGCAATTGATCATGTTAGATGATAAATGACGGTTTCATTTCTCTCAGACAGGAAGCTGGCCGCTACTTTGCTAATTTCCTCTGAGCTGTTATGGTGCTTGGTTGTAAGCAGGTATTCCCTGTGGATGCAGAAATGGATGTATTGTGCTGCCATTGATTATGTAGCTGCTGTGTGATAAATATGTCACAGCTTCTGAGAGTCTTATCGAGTGCAGTGGCATGTGTGAGACTGTTGCGAGCAATCAGGTAGGCACAGGGCATTGTTCACTAGACAGCTGCCCAGCTGAGAGCAGCAGCGCTGAGCCACTACCAGTCACTGCAGGTCTGGGAAAGCAGTTGGAAACGCGCAGTACTCTTGACCAGTACACTTTGATCTGAAAAAAAGAAACAAAAAGCAATTGTTTTTTTTTATTATTATTATTATTATAATTATAATTATAATTATTATAATAATAATAATAATAATAATAATAATAATAATAATATCGACCATAACCATTACTTGTAGACTATTTAGGTTATTAAGTCTACACATGCAATTAATGCAAAGCAATGATAAAATATTCTGCTGTCTTGACACATTTTAAATCTATAAAATTTTGTGTGTCTGATCAAATGGAATATATTTTCAGTTGGAGGAAAATGAATAAACATTTATTCGTTTCCCTCATTATTTACAATATTAAAATGGTATAGAAGTACTCAGCAGATTGCAAAGGAACTTTTGGAAAGGGAGGAGACTGGGGCTTACACAAATGCAACATCACTGAACCCACCACCAACAAAAACAAGAAAACATTTGAACTGAAAACGTATTTGTAAAACATATTCAATAATCAGTACACCTTTGAAAAATCATTTTTACGGTTTAGTTTTTCTAGTCTTAAATTGTCTTAAATTTTAGTAATATTTATAATCTCATATTATAATGATAATTATTTTATATAATATTATATTAAATTTCAATTTTTTTTGTAATAGCTTCCACATTTAAAAAAAAAAAAAAAAAAAATTATGCTGTAATTTTATGCAGTTGATTAATAAATTACAATATTTGCCAGCCAAAGCAATGTTTTGATATTTTTGTAATCTTTTACATTTTTGCTATTTCATGAATGCATTTTTGCATTTGAGAATTGTTTTATTGTTTAAATGTTTCTGTATACTCTATAATCAGTGTGTTCCCTTTGTATTGTGTGAATGTAATGGTGCACATATTTGAACAGGTTATTTATTTATTTATTTATTTATTTTTTTAAAGCCTTAAAGTTATGTGCCTTTCTGAAATTGACAAATTAACATAAACCTAACTGAGAATACCCACTGGAGTATAATGTGTGACAACACGCCCAATCAAGTAAAAAATAAATGGTCAATCTGTAAATTACATGTAATTTGAAACTATTTATAGACCAAATGACTATAGAAACATCCAGATTTAGGAAAATGTTTGACAGGTGCTTGAGAGATCTCTTTGAGAAACTGACATTTCCCTACAGGAAATTGATTCATTATGTCATACAAGCCCCAGTTTATCACTGTCAGAGCTCGCCCTATGAGTTATGAGATGGATGATGGATATTTAACATGTATGAATGTTTTTCCCGGGGGAAAGTTTGTTGTTACCTGCCCAGAGTCTCTGTTATAATATCAGTTGATGACCTTTAGTAACCTTACGTTTGTTTTCAATATTATTTATATATATGATTCTACGTCACAGCTCAGTTCTAAAACACATTGATGGCTTTAAGCATATATAGGAAATAAGCATTTTTCTTGTGAATTTTAAATGACAAATCCAGTGTTAGTTTTTCTATACATAATTTCATGAGTTCACACTTACATATAATAAATAGAATAAAGTTTATGCGTATTTGGCGTGCTGTCCGAGGGGAGGGCTCCGAGCTCAGAACTTTGGCCCGAACCCTGAGTACCCCCCAAAAAGCAACATAGCAGAGGACAGCCGCCCGACGAAATAACCACCCCCCCCAAAATGAGTGCCGAAAGTTTTGGCGGGCTGGCGTTTCAGGAAGAAACTTAGTCATTTGACCGGGAGGGCCCACACCAACTCTGACGGGAGCAGCTCACGGCGCTGGGTAAAAGGGGCCCTACCGGCCGATGGATGAGGAACAGCGTGATTTGGGGTGCTTGATCAGGAGGACTCATATGGTTTCTTGACGGGAGCAGCTCGCGGCGTCAGATCGATGAGCCATACTGACCAATAAAAGTAGGAGAAGCGTGTTTGGGCTGTCAGACCAGGGGCCCGTACTGCCTCCATGGGAGCAGCTCACAGCGCTGGGAAGATGGGCCCCACTAGCCAATGGACGAGGAGTAACATGATTTGGGAAGCTTGATCGGGAGGGCTCACACCGCTTCTCTGACGGGAGCAGCTCACAGCGTCGGACGGGTGTGATGGCAGAGTAGATGGGCTTAAATCGACTGACCGGGAAGGTCCATGTAGCTTTGACGGGAGCAGCTCGCGGCGTCAGATGGGTGGACCTTACTGGCCGATGGACGGTTGAACTAATTTGAAGTGCTAGCCGCAAGAGCTTGGTGGCGTCCGATGGGAGTTCAATACTCGTTGCATCAAATGTTTAAGCCTCGCTGGTAGACGGACGGAAAAGCCAATGTTTTCCTGACCGAGAGGCTCTTTGCAGCATCTGACGGGAGTTCAATACTCATTGTGTCAGACGGGTAAGCATTTACATTTAGTCATTTTGCAGACGCTTTTATCCAAAGCGACTTACAATTGGGGAATACATAAAGCGATTCATCTTGAAGAGGCAATCAGACAGAGGAAGTGCTCGTAACAACAAGTCTCAGGCATTGTTCAAATAAGTACAAGCTAGCAAAGGAAGGAATAAAAAAAAAAAAATTCTTTTTATTATTTTATTTTTTTTATAAAGTTTAGGATGAAGTCAAGTAGGGCTGAAAGAGATGAGTTTTCAGTTGTTGCTTGAAGATTGATAGGGATCCAGCATTCCGGATAGGGGTGGGAAGATCATTACACCAGCCAGGAATGGTGAATGAGAATGTTCTGGAGAGTGGTTTTGAGCCTCTCTGTGATGGTACCACAAGGCGTCGCTCACTAGCAGATCTCAGACTTCTGGAGGGGGTGTAGATTCGTAATAGTGAGTGGAAGTAGGCGGGTGCTGAGCCTGTGGTTGTTCTATATGCAAGCATCAGTGTCTTGAACTTGATGCGAGCTGCAACTGGTAGCCAGTGCAAGGAGATAAAGAGAGGTGTAACATGGGCTCTTTTGGGCTCATTGAAGACCAGTCGTGCCGCTGCATTCTGAATCATTTGTAGAGGTTTGATTGTGTTTGATGGAAGTCTAGCCAGAAGAGCATTCCAGTAGACCAGCCTAGAAATGACAAGGGCCTGGACAAGAAGTTGTGCAGCATGCTCTGTCAGAAAGGGCCTGATCTTTCTGATGTTGTGTAGTGCAAACCTGCAAGATCGAGCAGTCTTTGCAATGTGCTCTTTGAAGGTCAATTGGTCATCAAAGATTACACCAAGATTTCTGACCAAAGTTGATGGGTTAATTGTTGATGAACCTAATTGAATCGTGAAGTCATGCTGTAGAGTTGGAGTGGCAGGGAAGACAAGAAGCTCAGTCTTTGCCAGATTGAGCTGTAGGTGATGTTCTTTCATCCATGCTGAGATATCCGCCAGGCAGCCTGAGATCCGTGCAGCTACCGTTGGATCATTTGGTTGAAAAGAGAGATAGAGCTGTGTGTCATCAGCATAGCAATGGTAGGAGAAGCCATGTGGAGAAGAGGAGGGGTCCAAGAACCGATCCTTGAGGAACCCCAGTGACCAGTTGACGTGCTTTGGATACCTCTCCTCCCCAGGCCACCCTGAAAGACCTACCAGTGAGACAGGATTCAAACCAGAGAAGTGGAATCCCAGTGATGCCCAGAGATGAGAGGGTAGACAGGAGGATCTGATGATTAACAGTGTCAAAAGTGGCAGATAGATCCAGCAGAATGAGGACTGATGATTTGGAGTGTGCTTTCGCAATTCGCTGGGCTTCAGTGACAGAGTAACGCAGTCTCAGCTGAATGGCCACTCCTGAAACCTGACTGTTTAGCATCCAGTTTGTTGTTCTGTGAAAGAAACAATGAGACCAGGTTGAAGACAACTTGTTCGAGTGTTTTCGCTATGAATGGAAGGAGAGAGACAGGTCTGTAGTTTTCTATGAGAGAAGTGTTTAATGTAGGTTTTTTTAGCAGTGGGGTTATCCGAGCCTACTTGAATGCAGTGGGGAAAATGCCTGTGAGGAGGGATGTGTTGATGATGTATGTAAGTGCTGGTAAGAGTGTGGGAGAGATTGCTTGGAGAAGGTGTGAGGGGATTGGGTCTAGAGGACATGTTGTAGGATGGCTGGAGAGGAGAAGTTTGGATACCTCTGCCTCAGTGAGGGGACAGAAGGAGAAGATGGGAGTTTTAGTAGTGGATGTGGTTGGTTGGAGGTCCTGTGTGTGTGGAGGTGAGAACTGACAACTGATTGCTCTAGTTTTGCCTGTAAAAAAAAAAAGTGGCAAAGTCATCAGCTGTTATAGAAGTGGTGGGAGGTGGTGGAGGGGGACAGAGGAGAGAATTAAATGTTCTGAAGAGATTACGCATGTGTGGAGTGCTGCTGATCTTGTTGTGGAAATGTGAGGATTTGGCAGTGTGGACTTCAGCAGAGAAAGATAAGAGCAAAGACTGATACCTACTCAGGTCCGACGGATTGTTTGATTTGTGCCATTTTCTCCCTGCCGCTCTGAGTTTGGTCCGATGCTCACGAAGAACATCAGATAACCAGGGGTTAGAAGGGGCAGCCCGTGCTGGCCTGGAGGAGAGAGGACAAATGTCATCTAGACAAGAGGTTAAGGTAGAGCATAGAATGTCAGTAGCTGCATTCAAATCCAGAGATGAGAAATGGGTAGGTGAGGGAAGAGAGGAGGATACTACAGAGGAAAGATGGGAGGGAGAAAGGGAGCGTAGGTTTCGTCTAAAAGTAACTGGTAAGGGGGTTGATGGCACACGGGTAGCAACAAGTAATGTAAATGAAATGAAGAAATGGTCCGAGATATGTAGTGGTTGTACCAGAATGTTATCTGCAGTATAATTGCGTGTGTAAATTAAGTCAAGTTGGTTGCCTGATTTGTGCGTGCTAGAAGTGGTAAGGCGTTCAGATCAAATGAAGCTAGGAGTGAATGGAAGTCTGTAGCATAAGGCTTGTCTAGATGAATGTTGAAATCGCCAAAGACTAAGAGTGGAGTGCCATCCTCCTTGAAAGAGGACAGCAGCCCGTCCAGCTCCTCTAGGAAGGTGTGTAGAGTTTGGCCAGGGGGACGGTAAATTACCACAATCTGGAGTTTTATAGGAGCTGTTACAGTAATCGCATGAGATTCAAATGAGTTGTAATTGCATAGGGGATAGTGGGTTGAGTATGTCCAATTGTTTGAAATGAGCAGCCCAGTACCCCCACCCCGGCCAACTTGATGAGGGGTGTGAGAGAAAGAGAAATTGTTAGAGAGAGCAGCTGGGGTTGCTGAGTCTTCTGGACGTATCCAGGTCTCAGTCAAGCCCAAGATGCTGAGAGTGGATTGCAAAGAAAAAGCAGAAATGAAGTCAGCTTTGTTGACAGCTGACTGACAATTCCAGAGACCCACAGAGAAAGAAAGAGGTGTAGTAGAAGATGTAGAGATAGGGCGCAGGTTAGCAGGATTACGTTGCCGTCTGCGTGTGATGTTAGAGCGTGGTTCAGAGACAACCGGAATGGTTTGGAAACACATGATAGAGGTGGAAGGAGAGAGGACAGGAAAGGAGAGTGTGTGAGAGAAGATAGAAATGATACTTAAGTGTTGTTCAGGTGTCGTTGCTCAGTTAAAGTCGCGCAGGAAAAAGTCATCTGTCTTTACACTCGTCGGTCTTCACACGAGGAGGCTGAACACGAGGGCTGAACGCTTCCGCGTCAGCACTCGGACATCAAATACATACACAGTCTAACAGACTAGAGTGAAAACAGCTGTGGCTAGCTTTTGATTAGCCCAGCCAATAAGCAAAAGGAGTGCAAATAGCTCAAGATGAAACTAACACTTAGCACAAGGAGCAATGCAAATGACACAGGCTCCTTCTTAGCCGAGGCGCAAATTATTATAATTACCAGTAAGTGCAATCAAAAATATAAACCTCAAGGAAAATGCAGAATAGAAATAGGTAGGAGACGAAGTTTTCCTTCCTAGCAGCAAGTAAATAATTTAAACAACAGATCTACGAACAAGTTTTACAACACTTACGCGCTGCCGTCTGTCTCTTCTGGTGACTAATCGGCCTCTCCCCCTCCGGCCTCTAAGCCTCGTTGGTAGACGGACGGAAAACCCAATGTTTTCCTGACCGGGAGGCTGTTGTAGCGTTCGACGGGAGTTCAATACTCAGGACGCGGTGGGTAAATCAGCAGTAGTTCAAGGAAAAATATATTCAAAAGGCTCTTACCGCGTTTGACGGGAGTTCAATACTTGCGGCATAGGACAGATAAGCTTCACTGGTAGTTGGACGGAAAAGGTAAGGTTTGCTCGACCGGGAGGCTCTCGCTGCATCCGACGGGAGTTCAATACTCACGCAATCGGATGGGTGAGCCTCGCCGGTAGACAATAGAGAAACATATTTGCTCCACCAGGAGCGCTCTTACAGCATCTGACAGGGAATTCAATACTCAGAACGGTCTAAAATGGTAGATGCTATAAGGATTACTTTGCGTAATTGTTTGACAAATCCAATAAGCTGCTTCTGATGACAAATCAGAAAATCTTGGTGCTGCTTTGCATCCGAAAGTTAAGTGCACGAAAAAAAATAGGATTTCCTGTGCCAGCGTACCCCAAATAAGTGCCATGAATCTGGATGGATAGGCATAGCTTTGAAAGCTGAGGTGATGTCGACTTTTGCCAGCCAAGTGCATGATTTTATCATATTGATTGCATGATCAATGTCCTACTATTGAGAGAGAGAGAGTTCGTCAAGAGGAATAGAGGTGTTTTATGCTTGAAAACAGGGAGTTATGCGGAGCTGACAGATCGATTAGAAGGCGTTTCTTACCCAAGAATTTTCTTAGTAACCACTCCAATGGGCTAATGCGAAACTGAGAAGGCGGGGCGTTGAAAGGGCTGATCATGAACCCTCATTTAATTCATGCCGCCTATGGGGAAATCTGAACAGATTATTTCTGTGAAATGACTGAACTCAGAAAAATGGCAACTTTTGATGTCCACATTAAAGGATTTACAATTGCTGAGGCATTTCTGTCGTAAAGAAATGGCCATATATAATGGATTAAGTGGACATTTGAATTGAATGTGGTTTAGCCAAACGACGATTAAAAAAAAAAAAAAAAAAAAAAAAAAAAATCACACTGTGACATGTAAAAACGATCGTCGGGCCATTGGTGCCCTGTGTAGGCTTTTGATACAATGCGAAATGTAAAATTATATTGTTTGATACATTAAGTTTTGCTCAAAAGAACCATATTGTTACTTGCTTTTGGTACTTTATTTGAACCAATTATTATGGCCTCATTGCCATTCTGTATGTATTTTAGGTAATTTTAAAGGCTATTGTTTGATTAGACCTATTTTTTACTACCATAAAAATAAATATAATTAACCAATTAATTATCAGAAAAATCAACCGATAGCTCTGTTACCAAATTAATCATTGGTGACGGCCTTAGATAAGGGGGTCTATGTCCGCACCTGCCAGGATCTGTGTTCAGATGTTGTAAGCCAATTAGGGCTGCAACTAACGATCATTTTGATAATCAATTAGCTGGCCAATTATTATTATTATTTTTTTCCCCGATTAATCGGATTAAAAAAAAAAGAAAAAAAAAAAAAAAAAAAAAAAAAAAGTTAATTTTCTTTTTTTTTTATTTTATTGACAAAAACACTTCCACATTCTGCCCAATGTCCTTCAAACAAGCGTGCCAACTGAATGCTATGAAAACATACAGTGCTTAATTTATCAGACCACCTGTCATAATAAAGAGAAAACAAATATTTTAGGAATCTGTCAAAGAATTGTTTAAATCTAAAAATGTTATTGTCATTTATTATAACAACCAACAATAACAAACTGAAACAACTAAATATTTATTCACATAATAAAAAAAAATAATAATAAAAAATAAATAGCCTCCTGCCTTTCATAACAGCATGCATTCTTGCTGGCATTGTTTAGCTACTTTTTGACTGTAATTGGGTATCTGAAAAAAATCTTTCATAGATCTTTCATTCTTTCATAGATCACAGAAATAATTATATTATATTATAGCATTAGAAATAGCCTACTGTTACTAAAGGCCTTACACATATTGGAGGACTAACCAATACAGATAGTTAAAAAATGATTTTAGTAAACACCAATAACTGTTAGTTTAGAGCAGCAGTGGCACAAAGGTTACATTATTTGTTATAAACCTTAAAATCATTTGTTTTAATAAATTTGTTAAGCACTGTATATAGGCCTACAGTTTAAATCTCTTCTTCAAAAAATAAGATGATAAAAATAAAGACGAATAAAAACAAACTCGGTGTTAACCAACTTTTTGATCAGAGTCACGTTTGCTGTAATTTCTTTATCCTGTAAAAGGCAGCTATGAAGCATCTGGTATTTATATTCAGACAACTGTACGTGTTTATCCCTTTACAGTTCCTACTCTCATAAAATACGTGCACTACATGTTGACTTTTAAACCTTAAATGTAACGTTCAACAGATATTTCAGCACAATGAATGTTTTTGTGCGGAATATTAATCCCTCTCTGATGCGCGTTCACGCGGCTGCCCTGCCGGCGCTGGTGCTCTTTCAGTAAAGATTTAAACTTACTGCAGACTTTCAGGACAGACCTTTATGCAAAAATGTAAATGCTCGCGTGAATTTGTGACATTTACAGATAAGACCGTAAACTGAAAATTTTTGCGCTGAGGACGCACGCATCTGTCAAAGCGCCTGAAAGGGCAAGCGAGCCATGCATTAGCTTAAAGCTTAAAATAAAGAATTCTCATGTTTTGTGCAGCTTGGATCACGTACTTCTCCCGCAGCATCTCATTCTGTTTCCTCCACTATTTTTAGATGCATTTTGGCCACAGAAATGCGTTATTCAGTGCTGTAAGGTTAATTTGACGCGACCAGCTGAAGTTGGACGCGCACTGTAGGCAGACCCGACTAATCGATAATGAGAATCGTTGTCGATGATTTTCATTATCGATAATCGATTTTATCGATTAGTTGTTGCAGCCCTAAAGCCAATGGAGATGGTTTCGAGGCAGCAGCATTTGGTGGGGCAGGCAATGAAGAGAGAATATTGAGACTTTAAATGAAGTAGAGAGCTGTGAGGGAGAGGAGCAGGGGGTCACAATTGTCACGCTTAATATCGGCCTCTGGGCTTGAGGTGGGAAACTGATAGAAGCGTAAGAGAAAAATGGAGTAAAAGAAAGATGTGTGGGCCTGTGTTGCAAGCAGAGGCAGCCTCACGCTTGCAGCTGTATGCCACGGGATGGGGAGTCCTGAAGAACCTGTGTAGCCTGCACTGCTAGCGGAGGCAGCCTCACGCTAGTGTCTGCTATGGGAGCTGGAGGCTACTGAAAAGGAAAAAGGGGTTATTAACAGCGGGAGGAAAAAGACTGAGATGTGTGGGCCTGTGTTGCAAGCGGAGGCAGCCTCATGCTAGCGTCTGCTATGGGAGCTGGAAGCCACTGAAAAGGAAAAAAGTTTAGAAGTAGCAGCGGGAAAGACTGAGATGTAAGGGCTTGTCTTGCAAGCAGAGGCAGCCTCACGCTTGCTTCAGCTGCTTTAAGGGGCGGTCACACTGCACTTTTCATTCCATTGACTTCCAATCCTACGCATGCCAACGCGTCACACCAGAAGCACAAGCTCGCGCAAAAAGTTTCACATTTCACTGCATTCCGAAGTTAAAGCTTGGTGAACTCTGGCTTGCGCATTCACATGACGTGATACTGTGTGACCACCGGCAGATCCATAAGTCACAGCATGACCTCCTATCTGAATTAAAGGACACATTTAAAACTGCAGCACTGCAGGAAAGTGGAGTAGATTGTATGTTTTTACATTTAAGATGTATTATTTGTTACGTGTTGAATTTAAGTTTAAGAAAGATGCAGCACAGCGTGACATCATATCACGACCGTTGCGGCATGTGAAACAATTTCGCATGCTCAAAGTCTAGTATGACCGCAGCTTCAGCTGTAGGCCGCGGGAAAGGGGAGTGGACTATGACTTTCGAAGGAAAAATTCTGAAATGCCCAAGTAGCCTGCAGTGTTGTCTATTTAACTTTTTTTTTTTTTTTTTTTTGCCAGATTTACCAACTTCTCGGATTACCTTAGCAACTTGTTTCCCAAAGCACATAGCAACAAATTTAGCCATTTTAAAAATTTAGCAACTTTTAGCATGTTTTAAAAAGTGATGAGATGCTAAAAAGACATACATTTTCCTCTTAACCACACAAAGAAGAAAGTATTGAGCCGAGCGGCACATCAGCTAGAGACTTTGCAATACGTACATCACATGTGAATTAGGTTGCTAGTTGCACTTGTTCAATAATAATGGTTTCTTTATGATACACCTTATAGTTTGTGCCTATAATTGTTAATTGTAGGTAAATAGTTTAATTTGTTTTATCGAAAATCTTTTACATCCGTTTATCTGAGTGAAATTTAAATAAAATGCTAGTGAAAATTTGAGTAGTTTCGTTGTGTGTTTTACACTTTTTTTTTTTTTAATTTATTTTTTTTGCGCCATGCTTACAAAGTGACATTGACATCCTTTTGTCACAACGTCGTTTAAAAAAAAAAAAAAAAAAAAAAAAAAAAAAAAAACACACTTTTAGCAACAAACGACCTGCCTTTGCGACTTTATCTAAAAATTAATTCGCTAGCGTCTGCTGCTACAAGAGCTGGAGGCCCGGCTGCATATGACACTGTGGCCGGTAGAGCCGCGGTGAAAAGTTGAGCCGAAACGGGAAGCGAGTGAGGCTTTGCCGCGGTGAGATCTGGGGCATTGCCCAGGCTCGTTGAAGGCCTGCCGCTGCGACCCAGCGCTTAAGGAGAACCGGGTTTTGTGCTGGGCGATGGTGGTGTCGATGATGGTGGAGTTCGGAGCCTTGCGAGCTTTGCTCGAGATATTGGCCGCCCTGCTGGAGTGAATTTAGGAGTGATGTTGGCAAGGACTGTGTGTCGGAATTAATCAGCGTTTGCCTCAGGCTTAAATACGATCCACTTTCCGATCGGATGAATTGTTGGCACGGCCGAATGATAAGAGGATGCCGGGGAAGAAGTTTGTAAGTGACGCCGGTGGAGGCGAGGTTAAGTCTCGGCGTCGTGGAGAGCGTGCGGCTGGTCGAGTAACGTTAGCGCGCAGAGGCCGCGACGAAGCCTGGAGCTCGGCGGCCGTGTCTGGCGGAGAAGGAGCGATCCTTGGGCCGGCAGACTGGCCGGAGGATCCAAAAAAAAAAAAAAAATCCCCAGTATAGGTCTCGTTGTTTGGACGGGAAAAGTTGAGTCTGTGATATATGGCCAAAGGTGCAAACCGAATGCTGGAAAACTGTCAAGGAACAGAGGTGAGTCTGCTGTGTATATATACACACCTCTTATCTTGTTAACTGGGTTGATTACTGATTGTGCTCCTCTCGTGTTAATTAGGTTAATTATCTGAACGTGCTCCTCCCGAACTTTGTTAATAAAACATCATATATTTTAAAATCTGCTAAAAGCTACAGTACATGTCATAAAATATAATATTGGTGGATGGACACTCATTTTTTCAAAGATTGTTTAATCACTACATTATTTTGGAACAATATAATGATCATGATGGACAAGTTATGCTCATTTCATCATGCATTGTCTCATCAGGAACTTTTTTTGAAGTGATGTAACCATGAATAGTAATGGTAGTAAAAACAGTGACTGAAACCTCAGACACCCTTTTAAACTGGAACACACATTTCCTCAAAATTAACGTACCAACAAAAAGAGATAGTTTGTTCATATTATAGTAACTCCACATGGGTTGGTTGTTTGATTATGTTATCTTGTATTCCTCTTTTTGTCTCTTTTGTAAAAGACTGAGATTTGTATGAGCATCTCAGTTTCCCCCCTCTTCTTTTACAGAAAATGCTATAAGGGATTTGTTCCAACCACTCTCTGTTCATTTACTCTCTTTTCCCTTTCTTCATCTGTACTATTTTTACTTTTCACAAACCAATTCATGTCAGATTTTACTTACAGTATACTATTGTTACACTCATGTTAGTTTTCCTACCTGATCTCATGACGAAAACGTACCTGTGGGAACTTTTTCACAAGACGTTAAATACGTACCAATAAGTACATATCACTGCAGTTTCCAACAGAAGTGAACACTAGAGGAAAGCACTTGTAATCGTTTTCGTACACAGTTATGATTACAGCTCCATGTGTTTCGCTTTCCAGACGTAACAGGCTTGCTCAGTAGCTCAGCGGCATGGAATTGGACTTAGGATGCAGAATCCTTGGGTACAAATCCTGACAAAATCATGACTCATGATGAAAGAGCTGAAAGATGAGTGATCAAAAAACAAGCTAAAATGGCGTGATTGTGTTGTTGTGTCACATTTGCTTTTGTTCATACTATCGGGTAGGTTTAGGCGTAGTGCAGATGGTACGTTACTCAATGGACATTTCAAGTTAGAACTGCGGTGACACGTATAAAACCAACGTCACATAATATGTACCATATGTACGTTCTTTTAGCACCACTGAGTGGACATTTCACATTGATCATGTCACGAAACGTACATGATAGTAAATATTTCGTGTTTTGCGAAAAAGTTCCCACAGGTACATTTTCGTCATCAGATCAGGTTGCGGTTTTCAGCAGTAGCCTGTGCTGTAGGTGATATTTGAAACAACACCAGTTAATAGTACTTGCTCTTGTCCTACACGTTAGACAGTAGAGAGTCATGTAAAGAGAGTGTGTGCTGGTGAAATGGTTTCTGTCTTGAGAGATTATTTAAATGATGGAGCCTCCAGCGAGTGTAAGTAAAACACCGAATCGAGCTCTAGTCTGACATATGGTGAGTCAACAGGGGCAAACTGCTGACTGACCCAAGCAAAACACTTCAATCTCTCTATGCTGTGCTTCACTGCTCCCCAGGGCTTGATTGATTGATTCGCCAGCCAATCAGAACACATCAGTCCCCAACACTAAAGGCATCCATTTATATACAGCCTGTCAAGCAGACTCACAAAGGGAAAGCTGTTGTGTAGCTTGCGCTGCGAAAACATACCTTCTGTAAGGACCTTGGATATATATCTATTATACGCTCAAATGGGTTGAGTCAAAGCAAACAGTCATTTACTTTTCTCCTTCCAACTTCTTACATTACACTATTCTTTGACATTCACTGCGCTTAACCTACGTTGATGCCATATCGCATATTTTGCTGTTCTTTTGTTGAAGCTGATATTTCTATTTTTGCACTACAGTATTTCTACCTCAAAGTTAAATTGTTAAATTGTATTTATTGCCGTAACGGGAGGAAACGGGGGGATTCCAAGGGCCCTGATGAGAGAAGATGCCATTTCTACTGAGGGGGACTCCCCTGGAATGTGATTTGAGGGGGGCCCCGAGTTAATATGCTGTTGAAGGGGCCCAGAAACCTTAGCAGCGCCCCTGATTTAAAGACATTAATGAGTAATTATGAAATTACATATAAAGATGTACAGTACTTAAGTCCTACTTAAGTGGGTGAAAAAAACACTTGAAAGGTCAGATAATTGTGTTTAATATATATTTAAACTGTGATGCATTTTACATAGTTGTAGTAGACATGGTTTTTGTCTTGTTTTATGATAGAAATTTACCAACTTTAAATATAAATAAAAATCTACTTAATTTATTTAGTATACAAATCCAAGCATGCAATAAATGAACACTTAAAATATTTTTTTACTAATCTTCTGTATGATATGATGTGATATACGATACGATATGACATGGTACGATGTGATATTGTATTAGTATAATAATATTTGTGGATTTCTCTGGAAATCATAGACCAGAAGGTGACAAGTTAATAAAAATGTGTTTATTTCTTTTTTCTTTCCCTCTCTCTCTCTCTCTTTTAGGGGGGATATTTGAATCCATCGAAAGTGGCCCATCTGGTGCTGAAGAACTTGCCTTTAAGTTTGCTTTAAATACAATCAACAGGAACAGAACTTTACTGCCAAACACCACACTCACATACGACATCCAAAGGATAAACATCCACGACAGCTTTGAGGCTTCCAGAAAAGGTAAAGCCATCTCCAGCTGTCAGCTGTCTTCCGCGAGACCCTGCACGATCAGAGACAAATGTGCTGTGAGATATATGAGGAAGGACGTGGGCTTTAGATTGAATTCATTTAACCACAGGGGGACATCAGTAGCCGTCTGGTGCATATGCAGAGAGAACTGATTGGTTTTAGGTAATGAGTCAGAAGGGGTGATTCAGTGAACTACTGATACCCCTGAGACAGGTTCGCAGGCTGCAATCATCTGTCATTTACACGCTGGGGAAACATCTGAATTCTCTTATAATGATTATACACTCCATTAGCCGTTGCCACTGTAACTGTGCTTTTTTTTTTTTTCCATGCCAGTTTATTTAAAGATTAAAAAGACACAATTAAAGCACAGTGGCTTTGCCAAAAAACTATGGGGTATAAAAGTAAATGAGTTGAGCGTTGCTGTTGTTGAAATAAATATTACTTTGGACACTGGAAGTAACTGCGAATTGGGCTCTGCCTTTGATGTGTTTCTATTCTAAGAAAATCACCAAATTAAACAAAGAAAATAAGCATTTTGTGCTCTGTCTCCAGCTTGTGACCAGCTCTCTCTGGGTGTGGCGGCCATCTTCGGTCCATCCCACAGTTCTTCGGCCAACGCGGTGCAGTCCATCTGTAACGCTCTGGGGGTGCCGCACATCCAGACCAAGTGGAAGCACCAAGTGTCAGACAACCGCGACTCCTTCTACGTCAGCCTTTACCCAGACTTCTCCTCCCTCAGCAGAGCCATTTTAGACTTGGTTCACTTCTTCAAGTGGAAAACGGTCACTGTGGTTTACGACGACAGCACAGGTGAGAGCTCGACGCTTTAGTGCTCGTAGTGTGTTGTGATTATTCTCCAGCCGTCCTTAGGCAGACTGACCCTTTGGCCTGGACTGTGCACCATTCCCAGGTCTCCGTCTGGCCTACAGTATGGCCAAACCCCCCTGGTTGACAGGCTCTGTTAGAACAGTAGGCAGCAAGTGCTACCACAGTGAGGGGTACATATGCCATATGCCAGAGGTCGCCTCAGGAGCAAACTTGCCAACTAGAGGATTTGCTGCCAGATTTCCCAAAGCATTCACTCAGCCTTATTCACAATTCTGCACAGCAACAACACACTATTATTCTGTGACACTGTGTTCATACAAATGTGGCCCCAAGGCTAAGGCACACTACTTAGATTTACTGAAGATCTTTAACATTACTACAACTTACACTGTAGGTTTAGGTTAAATGAAACCATATTATTAACTGATACTGATTACTGAATTTCACATATGGTGTCTTATAAAACAATTAACAATCCATTCCTCCCATATTATATTTCATTGAAAAGCTACAAACAAAATACATCCTTATTTGACATACAGACTTATACATTTTAAGAACATATTGTTATAAACAATAAAAAGAAAGACAGAGATTTTTGTACAGCATGCATTTCAGTTAAATGTATATTGTTTTGTCATATTGTGCTGTTTTTATTATTAACTGATTTCCACCATTCTCAGTGTAATTTAAAAGTGTTGGTTATAAATGACTGTGTTTTGAGAGTCACTGAATCATTCATTCAACCGATTGGTTCAAAAATGTCAAATCATTCTGGAACAAAACAAGCGACAAGTGTCTTTACGAGTGAGTCACTGAATAACTCACTGGTTCAAAAACTATTGAAGCCCATTTCCACCATATAAGAAAGAAAAACAAAAAAGTGGTAAATCATAATTATGACCTTAAAAGTCACAATTATGAGATAAAAATGTTGAAATTGTGAGATACTAAGTAATAATTGTGAGTTAAAAGAACAAAAAATGGGCCAGAAAAAATTACTTAACATGGCAAGTGCGATTTTAAAAAAATAAATAAATAAATAAAAAACCTTTAAATTATTACATTAAAATTCTTAATTATGACATAAATAGTAGATTTTTAAGCCATAACTATATTTATCTAATAATTTCTACTTATGTCATCATTTCATAATTTTGACTTATCTCATAGTCATGACTTATTATCTCATAATTTGACATTATCCTAATAGTTTTACTGAACAGATTTACTGAAGCATGTTTTTGTTCCGTACGTGGCAGAACTAGGTTTCCATAAAAAAGCAATAACATTAATTTTATTGCTTTAAAATTCTATCAGTTATATGTAGGTATTTATTTACTCTGTTTTAAAATGTCTCATGGACCACTTGCAACATTTGTAGCTCTTGAATTATATTTATTTTGATTTTAAACATGTAGATGTAAAGCTAGAAATAAGATAGACAGTAGGATGGACAGGATAATGGATAATTGCTCACACACTGATTCCACAAGAGGTGGCTGTTCTGAGGTCTGCCTCAGAATCACAACTGGAGTCTTTCTTTCCACGCTGTACAACAACTTCATGAACGAATGCAAACAAGCAAATCAATAGCCGTAATGGCATTCCCTAATGGCTCAGCTCTGAAATGGCAGAAGTGGACTGGCAGCCTGCAACACAAAGCTCTGTCAACACTGCTCAGCTGTTAAATTCAATATTGTATTAGAAATGAATGGCAGTGGACACAGCATTTTTTTCACATGCCATACAGTCTTAAAAAATAAAAGTTCCAAGGGTTTTTTTGCAATGATGCCATAAAAGAATGATTTTGGGGTCCACAAAGAAACCTTCAGTGATTTTTCTTAGTGTAAAGAACATTATAATAATCTAAAGTACCTTTTTTCACTATTGAAAGAAACTTTTTTCATTGTCCAGTGGAACAGTTCCATGGATGATAAAGTTCTTCAGGGAACTATAGATTCCAGTAAAGAATCTTTAGACACAGCACAGACAGTGTTGGACAAAGGAATGAAAAAAGAAGTTTAAGGTAGCTCATATATAAGAGTGCCACTGTGGCAGTGAGTAAAATTAGCTCTATTAGCCAGATGTGTCAGCTATAAAAGAGCTCTGATAATTTATACTTTGATATGTGAGTTGTCAAAGCAAATGCGAGCCATCTAACATAGCGTGTGTCTGCATTGCAGAAAACAAATGCTGCTAAATTATTAAATGTGTCAAGGGAATCACATTAATAGGTTATGCATATGCCATTCATGGACAACCTGCATCAGCAGAAAGGAACAGTGCTCACAAATCAACATGCAAAGAGTATCTGTTTAAAAAAAAATAGTTGCTAAATGCCCCAAAAGAAAAGCTTCATAAATGACTGCTGTGACATAGTCTTAAAGGAATATTCCTAGCTGCCTGTCAATGTATATATTTGCATACCTCTGTGCACCCTGTTGCGCAGACATGATATGCCATTAGCATGCTCTATGGGGCCATTTTGTAAACATTAAAATACTCACTGTTTAAAAGCATAGCTTCATAGCTAAACAATAGGACAAATACAATAAAAGAAAGATGCTAATGAAATTATTATAATGCTCTAAAATTTTCAGGTAGGTCTATCAGTAGTACTACTCAGGTATGAAAAACTACAAAACTTGAATAATCAAATGTAAAAATAAAACTCGGCATAGTATTCACTATGGATTAAATAATTACAATAATATATTATCCCACATTATCACATTAATCCTTATCCTATGCTTTATTTTCTTAATTATATATGTTTCTTTAACTCTCCAAAGTGTCGATACATTTTAGTAGTGTGCTACGCAGATTTGCGTACAGCAGTATGAATGATATAGCAAAATATCTATAGACTCTTTATATAATATATAATACACAATATAATACTATGCATATATCTCCTCATATCACCCTTTCTTATAATGCCGTCTATCGGAAATCCTCTGAAGTCATACGATGGCTTGTGTAAGGAACAGACTAATTACTTTGTAATTCAATAAAAAAATCTTGACTTTCGCTGTAGCTCTCAAATCTCATTTGCACTTGTATTCAGCTAACGTGAGCTGCTATTGTGGGACTTAAGAGGACTTGAAATATGGCCCATGAGCCATATGAACTACTTTTATGACTTTTTAGAAGTTGTATCCTTTTTTTTTTTTTTTTTTTTTTTGTATAATAAAATGCCTTCTAGAAAAAGAGACCTTTGGGCCATCCTCACATTGGCTATTGGCTATTCAATACATCAGCAAAAGAAAGAAAATTGCGTTCATCAAACCATTTCATCCATTTCAATTTATTCTGCCTGAGTGCACCAATCCAGTGGTGCTTTTCATAGTCCATCATATGCTCTAACAGTGGCCACGAGATTGTTTAGACAGCTGCAGTGCCATGTTTCCAAACAGGCATCATTTTTTAGGGCTTTGCTGTAATGTCCTAATAATTGCTTTGATAACTGCAGCTTTGAAACTGCCATTTTTATTGCTACGAAATAATTCATAGTCTTAATATCATTTTAATGCAACCATTGTAATCTGAGCCTCTTCACTGCTTATGTGCTAAATTTAAACTAATAAGGAACTTTTAAACGAGTGGACGATTATGCTTGGGGTAAAATGATAGTTTAATTTAACCTAAAGATAATTTCATTCCAGCCAAATCCTTTAAAGATTTTTTTCTTCTGAAAAGGCAAGCTAAAAAACTGCCAGTGACATAAAAAAGCCAGCATCTGATGTGAAATCAGTTGAACAAAATGCATAAGAATACATCGGATATCCACTCACAGATATTCATGTGAGGTTTCATTGCTCCATCACAGCCAATTCGGATCTTTACTTAACAGAAGGGGCTTTCGTCCTCAAAGGATGAAGTTTTCAAATATCTTTCCAGATCTCAGAATGCCTCTAATATTAATGAGAAAACGGGGGTGTAGATGTGTCTTCAAAGTCTAAAACCTTTGCATTTTGTCATGCCTGTGACCTGATTTTAATCTCGGTCAATTTGTTCTACACATTTAGTCACACATAAATACAGGCTACATTAACCTTGACCTTCCTGTCTGGAGCATTCAGAGGTTCGATTCAGAAGTCAGCTTTCACGTTCCTCTTCAATTAACGCTAAAGGGAAGCAGCATTCATCTCACTCTCCACAGATATTTATCACGGACCGTTATGTTGCATGAACGGGGGCTTCCAGACGGGTTTTAATAAATGTTTGAGCTGATGAAATATATATGCTTTGTTAAATATGAATCAACAAACGGTTGGAAGGCATTAGACACAATCAATAAAGATCACCACATGCAGTTTTTCATTTATGCAAAGGGGTAGAAGAGCAAACCTGCCTCAAATAGTGACCCGCAGGAAGCCATATTAGCTTTCAAAAAACATCTGATCAATGCATACAAATTAAATAATCTATGCTGCTACAATGTGTGCATTTTAAAAGTTATTTATTTTATGTCGTTATTGTATACAGTATTAAGTTTAATAACCCATTGATTAGTGGGCTAATTACAATGATGAAAAAGGATGCCATTGCTGAAAACCAGCATCATGTGTAGATCTGTTTTGTAAGTTAACATTCATAATTTCATTTACTGAGAAGGAGCAAACTTTTACCTGTACTTCAAGTGCATGTCTGTACAGAGGCTACAAAACTGCTGTAAAAAAAAGAAAAGAAAGAAAAACAAACAACAAAAAAATAAAGCAGGCAGATGGTTGGTCTCCCAGCTTGGCCAAAATGCTTAGGCTGGTCAGATTTTTGGGGCTTGTCTGCTAGTCAGGCTGGGAGATCGGATGGCCAACCAGCCAAATCAGCGAAACCGCCAGCTTGGTCAAGTTTCTTTTTTTTCATGCAAATTGTATGGCAGTTAGCTCTCAGCAGAACTTGTTTTGTTCCCTTGCCCTTCAGGGCAAATCCTGGTTTAAGCAAGCATGTCTTAGCTGGTTTAAAATGGTCTTCCAGCCTGACAAAGATGTTCTTCATCTGATCTAGCTAGTATCCCAGCCTGACCAGCTAAAAAAAGGCCCAAAACATCTCTAAAACCAACCTAAAAAAAGGAGACCAGCTACGATCACTAAACCAGCAAAGGCTTGTGTTCAGCAGGATAGTAACTGAAGTTGATAATACATGGTAATTGTTAGATAGTTATATTTTTATAATAGTGAATAAACAGATTTGTAGATTTTGAATATTTATTTTTTACTTGCTTACTTACCTTGTGTTGCAAGCAACCCAGGCTCATTGTAAAAACTTGCCTGAGGTGACATTTCTGCAAAAAGCAAAAAAGCAAAAAGTTACTTCTTGTATGTTGTCCAGTGAGTGGCTCTAAAAGTGCATTCAGCTTTATCTGAAACAGATTAATGTGAATCAGACAGTGTTTTATTATGTTGGTTGTTGTACGTATTGTGGCAGTTCACAATAAAGTGGTGAGTGGCACTAAAGATAGCACTTTATTTTACAGTACGTGTACTTCCCTGGTACATACATGGTAAATATCTTGTACCTACAGGCAAATGAGTGGTAACACAAGGTACTTACCTGAAGTGTATGTATATGGTAACAAATAAGAAACACGGCTGTACTTAACAGTCGTACATGCATGGTAATTAGTATGTACATACAGACAAGTGTGGGTAATAACGGTCACTCACAGGTAGTGCCCGTACATGGTAACTAATTAGATACTTTACTGTACTTACTAATGTAAATACATGGTAAATATGTAGTACTTACGGACCAGTGGGTACAAACAGGCACGTCCTTACAGTATCCGTATACGGTAACTAATAAGACACTAATAATACTGTACATATTAATGATATGTACATGGTAAATGTGTAGCACCTACTGAAAAATGTGGTATTATGTGGTAAAAAACAAGACATACTGTACTTGGTATACATGTGGTAAATATGTAGTACTTACAAACAAGTGTGTGTAATAATGGTCACTTACAGGTAGTGTCAGTATATGGTAACTAATAAGACACATTACTATACTTACTAATGGTATATGCATGGTAAAGTTGAACAAAGTTTGAAGAACTGGTAATTCCTGTGTAATGTTTATGTAAAATGGTTCACTTTATTTTACAGTCCTATTTCCATATACTTACTATGTACGTACTGGTGTATGTACCTATTAGTTAATGTACAGAATAAGTTATGCGGTACTCAAGTTGGGGGGTATAAACATGGACCACGGTACTAATTGAGTAATTGATGGTAGGTGCCATTGCAGTTTGGAACTTTGGAAGTTGGTTGGGAACATGGGAGTAACTGTGCAGCACTACATAGTGTTAATACTTAGCATGCACAGTCCTTTTAAATAGGGATTTTGAAACATTTTGACACGCAAGTGCAAATATGGCACCTACCATCAATTACTCAGTAAGTACCTTGGTCCATGTTTATACCCCCCAACTTGAGTACCACATGACTTATTCTGTACATTAACTAATAGGTACATACACCAGTACGTACATAGTAAGTATATGGAAATAGGGCTGTAAAATAAAGTGAACCATTTTACAAAAACATTATACAGGGATTACCAGTTCTTCAAACTTTGTTCAACTTTACCATGTCATTAGTAAGTATAGTAATGTTTCTTATTAGTTACCATATACTGACACTACCTGTAAGTGACCATTATTACACACCCTTGTTTGGAAGTACTACATATTTACCACATGTATACCAAGTACAGTATGTGTTTTTCATAGGTGCTACACATTTACCATGTACATTTCATTAGTATGTACAGTAATGTGTCTTATTAGTTACCGTGTACGGATACTGTAAGGACGTGCCTGTTTGTACCCACTTGTCTGTAAGTACTACATATTTACCATGTATATACATTAGTAAGTACAGTAAAGTATCTAATTAGTTAACATGTACGGACACTACCTGTAAGTGACCGTTCTTACCCACACTTGTCTGTATACAAACTAATTACCATGCATGTACGACTGTTAAGTACAGCCGTGTTTCTTATTTGTTACCATGTACATACACTTCAGGTAAGTACCTTGTGTTACCACTCATTTGCCTGCAGTTACAAGGTATTTACCATGTATGTACCAGGGAAGTACACGTACTGTAAAATAAAGTGCTACCCATGTTTTTCCATTGAGCCTTTGAGTTGGTTACAAGACACAGCAAAGAAAATACCAACATAGCCTCATTGAGCAAAAAAAAAAAAAAAAAAAAAAAAAAAAAAAAAAAGTCTCTACTTATAATTGTAGACTAGACATTTCATTGAAAATGTCGTAAAATGTGAAATAAACTATGTAACGTAATTTTGCTAAATTTCGTCATAGGCAAGTTTTTATCTAATGAAAATAATGGTCTTGTTCCAAATGGCACTCTCAGTCCTAGCTGCCCTCTTTTGTGTCCATACTTAATGCTGTAGAGTCCGCAGCAGTGCAGCTTGGCAAACGCAGGTGCACCCTTCTTTCTGAATCATAAAATTACAAATGGCACACCTTACAGTCTTGTGGCATTTAGGACAAGAACAATGTGGAAATAGATTCAGGAAGACACTAACTCTTTGGTTTCTTGTTTGGTCTTGAATAGTTGAGTAACTAGGAATATATAAGTCCTCCATTGTATGAAGTAAATGAGGGCGATGGGATTTTGGGGGCAACCTAGATATCATTTTTTCAGCTGACGACCTTTTGAAGTGGGAATGTGATGTTTCATTACATTAGGAGGTGGCATTTCATTGACAGGAGTGTCCAACATTTCACTGAGAAGTAGTTCATAGAGAAGAGAGCAAGAGAGTTAGAAGAGAGATAGATAACAAGGGGCCATGCAGCTTAATTTCATTTGCCCAAAAATATTATGACTTTAAATATCCATCCGTATGGCTTACTTATTTTCTTCTAATTAGAAAGATAAGAATTAAATGAAATGGAGCTTTTGTGTAGATGGCTCCAAATGATATTTCTGATGCTCTGTTGTACATTCAAAGGAATACTTCACACAAAAATGACAATTCTGTCATCATTTACTAGCTAATTTCATTCGACGTTTTTCTTCATTGAACACAAAAGGAGATTTTTTTTCTTCTGTTTGTCCAAGTTGCGCTCCTCCATGAAATAAAGGTAATAAACAAATCTCATTTGTCTTATTTAGACTCGTCACAGCAGGTTATTTTGCGGCAACATTTGGCGACAATATAAACGATACTTGTCCATTTGTGTTCCATGAAATAAAAAAATGTCTTTCAACATCAGGATGAGTAAGTGATGACAGAATTTCCATTTTGGGGTGAACTATTCCTGTAATTCTGTAATAGCCTTATTTATATTCTCTCTCTCTCTCTCTCTCTGTCTCTCTCTCCCACTTAGGTCTGATTCGATTACAGGAGCTCATCAAGGCTCCATCTCGTTACAACATCCGATTAAAAATCCGGCAGCTACCAGCAGAAACAAAAGATGCCAAGCCCCTTCTTAAAGAAATGAAACGAGGGAAAGAGTTTCATGTGATCTTTGACTGTGGTCATGAAATGGCAGCTGGCATCCTTAAACAGGTGAGTCACTTTTATTATCTGATTTCACACTGAAGATTACAAAGACTGATTTGGAAAATGTATTTAAAATTAACTGATATAATTAATAAATCTTTTTTTTTTTTCTTCTTCCAGATTTTAAATTATAAGAGTAAAGAATTATTTTCATTACATTATCTGACTTGAACAAAAGTGAAGGATAAGGTCTAAATAATGTACTAACTACATTCTAAATAAATAATGTAGCAGCGAGTCACACGTGTACAGAAAACTATTGCACATTCATTTAAAGAATTACGGATATGTATCTAAGAAATACATATACATGGGATATTCTTTAGTTTATTGTTATTATTTTATTGTAATAAGTAACATCATGTGTTATGCCAATCTGCTGAGGAAATAGCTATGCATACATATATGCATACTGTACATGTAAAAGCAGTATTCACCACATACACAATTTAGTTTTCTTTCTTACAGAAAACTGAATACCCCCCCCCCCCCCCCCCTCCATTTTCCCTAATAATCTTTTCCCCCTTTCTGTTATATGAAGATTGCATGCGATTGCAACTGTCTCGAAAAAGTTTTACAATGCCTTCATTAGTTATTTTGCTGATTCCCACACCTTTTATGTATAGATTTTATTGTTTTACCATTATCCTAGACCCAGACTTTGCCTTATTAACTTTGAAAGTATGAAAATCCATTATAAAATATTAAAGTAAAACAAAAAAATGTTGTCAAAAGGTTAGTGTATTTGCTTACCAAGAAGATGAGAGTGTCAGTGAAGATCATGCTTGATTTGAAATATGATGAATGTGATGTGTGAAGCAAACAAAGAAAAAAAAAAATCCAACATAGCCATTTCCATCACAGGATGCTACTAAGCACAAGACATAATTTGAGATGCTGATAGAATTTTTAACTGCAAAAGGAAAGTTCATTGAGACAAACTTTAAATGTTGGTTTGACAAAATAGTGTCAGAAATTGTACAGTAGCTTCAAAGTTCGAAGGTTAGCAGGCAGACAAACAGACAGATTATACATTTTGCACCTGTACCTTCAACTTTCCACTCTGACAAATGCACTTGCATCATTTTATTGAAAGCAAGAAAGAGTACAAAGGTTGGCCAGTACTTTAGTGTGGAACTGAAGTTCTAATGTTATGTAGAATTATTAATTTAAAGTACTAAGTGATCATAGATTTTAGGAAACAAAGCAAGAGAACAACTGATCTTCAGTCTCAAGCAGGACAGTGGTTTGGTGGAACTTTATGTGTTTATTCTGTGAGTGGGGACTGAAGAACTCTCTAAATGCTATAAAGACTCTGTGTTGTATTGTATTGTACTGTAGAGGATTGAAGCCTCTTCAAGCAGAGCTGCAAGCACAATAACCTAAACACTTATTGAGAGTTCATGTCAAAACTAGTGTTAAGCAGATCAACAAAACCTGTTTATCTCAAGACATTTAGGCGAACAGTGCCTGTTATAATAGCCTCCTAAGACCCAGCCATAAACTTTTTTCTCTGTAGAAGGCAATACATTTTAGCAAATTTCTCTGAGACCATACAGGTCACAAAGTACTGTAAAGAACACATTCAGGGCTTTTGAGACATACCAAATATTTGAAGGTTTGACCATGAAAACTACTTGGTCTTTAGAAATGACTGACATTAGTTATGTTTCCATCACCCTGTTTTTATGCGCATTTTGAAGTATCGCATAAGATACAAGTGATGGAAACTCCAAATTTCGAAGAAAAAAAAATCACTTAATTCGCAAAAAAAGTTGTTAACGTCCCTTGAGGTGGTTTTTGACTTGTGCGAAAAAGAGTTAATGCGAATAATGGGAGATGGAAACACATTTACCAAATAAATTCCTCCATGCGCATCAAAAACTCATGTGACTTTGCACGATGGGACTGGATAACTTGACTAACCAGCTGACCGATCTCGTTGCACAGCATTTGCCTGAGCAAAGTCTGTCGTCAAAGAATGTCTGTATAATTGTCTCCCAGAACTGTCTTACATGACTGCGTTCCCAAACAGCAGTCATCCACCTCCGAAAGCAATGACCACATTTATTGTGTTTCGTCTGCACGCAAGTAATTTGTTATATATGAAAATTATTATATTTTGTGGCTTCTCCTAATTTTCTTAGTGATATGTATTACCTGTTTATCAGGAAGTGATGATTTTGTTCTCTGACTCGTTGGATGTAAACGCTTCATTCGCAAATGTTTTATGCAATATTACAATTTTGCGCCTAAGTTAAATTCGCAACTTTGGATGAAAACATAGTGATTGACTGAATCATATAATTCTGTAATGTATATTTTATAATATAGTGGAGAATCGTAGTTGTATAAAGCTACAAAAAAAAAAAAAAAAAAAAAAAAAAAAAAAAAAAATCTGGACATTGAATGAGAAAATGAATGAATGAATGGATTTTAATTTAAGTTCATGGTCTTAAATTAATATATATGATTTAGATGATATTTATATTCTTATAGGAGTATATAATGTGATACATTGTCACCAACCAATTGCTACTCAAGTTTTCTCAACTCAATCTAGAAGTGTATGTGAAGAACCAAATTAGCCAGATATGAATTACAAAAATGAGAAGCTCTGACATGTTGCTTTATTTTACAGTTACATGACGTGTAGAACAGAGCACTGTTTTTTCAGATCCTAAAATGTGGCTTGTCTATGAAATTCAAGCTCTGCTGATGTGGTGATTTTATCCCCTTTTTATGTCATGAAGGAGAAAAGTGCATGCATTGTTTTTGACCTGTTAATTTATTGTCTCTTTTGATCTTGTGTGTGAGATTGATTTGTGCACAATCAGTGAAGTGTACAGGTTTCATTGATTACCTATCAGCCAGTCAAACTTACATGCTCCGTTAGTCAGTATGTTTGCATGTAATTAGTCAATAGGGTAATGCTCATGATGTGAAGTGCCCTACAAGAACACTGCTCTTAATCACTCTTGTTTCTAATATCTACATTATATGGTATATTTTACTTTGGAAATTATTTTTGAAGATGTAAATAAAACAAAGATGATTAGAATGTTTTGCTATTTCAGTCTTTGTGCTTAAATTTACTTTTAATGCAGTGTTAAATGCCATTTCTTTAATTATTTGTGAAATGTACTAGCCGTTTTTTTTAGTGAAAAATGTTTAAAAATAAATCCTTCATTTTTTTATTTATTTTTTTTTTCCAGTGTAGGATATAATGCAATATAATCTTAATGGGAAAGACTGATTAAATAAAGTTTGCCAAACAATGGGTAAAGATATGCACTGCTAGAGTTCTGTGAATAGTCTCGCATTAGAGAAACCCAAAGAGAAAACTGATATTTCAATGTGTGACTTAACTGCAAGAATGTTCGCCCAATTACAGGAATAATCAAATATTAAAGTGGGTATTATTCAGCTAAAGATTGACTCACAGACCTCCTTAATCAGTTTGAGACCACTGAAGTGATAATGAAGATACTCATTATTAGTGGCAGTGGATATATGCTTCTATAATGGGCAGCTCTCAGAGGGTTTGTGTGATATCCACATTTGAAACTTTTGGCTTTGTGAAGTCGTCCACACTTTTGAACTTTGCAAAATCTGCTCAGGCTACAGACCCATTATTTCCCAACCATATGTTTCACACAAGACTGAATTTAATAATTAATTTCACTTTGGGACTGATGATGGCAATGATAACCGGGTCTAGCAAGGATGTAATATTTCAGATATTTGAATCAGATTAGTTGTTATTGTTATTATTATTATTATTATTATTATTATTATTATTATCAATTTAGTGTAATAAAAGAATGTGTTCAAAATCATATTTTTGTGTCAATATATTTGTTTTATAAAAAAAATAATGTTAGTCAAGGTTTATCATGTACTGAAAACAATTATACTACATTTATGACAATTTGTAGGCAGGATCAGAAGGAAATATTGCTGCTACATTTAAGTCTTCTATATAAATGCCCTTTTCACATCAAATAAGAAATCACATTATTTCATGGACTATGAGTTTGCTGTTGCGTCTAATATAATTTGAACTGTCATGTCCTTACAATAACAGCCTCTTTGCACTGTCAGCTATCTATCTATTATGGGTGCAACGGTACACATGATGGTTCGGTACGTACCTCGGTTTTGACGTCACGGTTTGATATGGTCATAGGCGTAAATCCCGTTGGGGGGGGTTTAATATAGATCAGATAGATCCCCTATCTGAGGGTTGTCCCCCCTAAAAATATCATTACAAGCAACTCTATGTATTGTAAATAATATAATGGACATATACTTAAAATAATTATGTAAGTACTAAAACAATATAAATGCAAAAAAAGCTACTGCCTGCTTTCTCCCTTTACCGACATACACACACACACACACAATACACACAATACACACATATTTCGAGAATACACACACAAGTCCGAGTGGGAGACAGCAAAGTTCTTCAGTAGTTATGTGTAAGTAACTTAGGCTGTCAAGGCTATTTTATTCACTTTAAACATCGGGTGAAGTGATTCTTACTCTTTAATACAGATGATGCTGGATCATTAATAAATTAGTCTTGACAAAAAAAAATATGATATCAGATGTATTTTTCTATGAGCGATTATAAGGTTACCAAGCTTAGCTTGTGTAATACAGTAACTAACACAGCAATAAGCCTGTGTGTGAACTGTTATTAGGCTAATATTTTAGACCTACCGATGTGTTGGGTTTTGCTTAATATGATGTTAAGTGGCAGATCAGTGGGCATGCTGTGGTTTTATATCTAAATAAGAGATATACAGTCCAAACCTAGAGGACCAAATTAATTCAATAATTATAATCTGACCGCATGGTGAACCTATGAACCGAACTCTTATTTTAACCTCTTAAGACCCGAGAGAAAAATTTTAGGAAAAAAAATAGTTTTTTTTTTTTTTTCATGTCTTTACATTGTTTAGAGCATTAAAAATAATGTAAAAAAATAATAATAAATTAAAAAATGATATTTCATTCATAAGTTATGCTATGTCCTCGTTTGAGGACATCGGGACTCAATTTCTTTAAAAAAAATAAAAATACATGAATGAACATGCATTGGCAAAAATAATTGATTTTTTAAATCACCAATACATTTTTAGTTTTCAAGATTTTTTTTTTTTTTTCACTTTGTATAAAGATGATTCTCAACTATGTTATAACAGAATGAGTCGATATACCACTTATCTTTCTGCAAAATATGTGTAAAATGGCAATAAACGGGTTTTCTCATTATATGTATCTATACAATGTATCTATAAACTAAATCTAATTTGCATATTAATGAGTTTTTGGGGCAACATGTAATGAAAAAAGAAGTGTAATAATGGGAATAATACTTGACAAGATTTTCATAATTATATATAATATTTCATAGATTATTGAAATATAATTTCTTTCCCTATTCATTTGTTATGTCTCCCAAAATGCGTAATAAACATGCTTTTAGTCCCGGTGTCATCATATGAGCACATGTATGAAATCAATGCCCTGTTTCGTAACAGAAAGTCATATTTTGATTTGAAACCCCATAACATTTTCCTGAGATGTTGATTTATGACACACAATTTAAAAATTAGACAGATTTAAATCATAATTACAAAATATTATCCATTTATTACATATTATATACATATTATTTCCATAAGAGTGTTACTAAATTAATTTCAGACATATTTGAAGATCAAGGAGAGGGAGTGGTCATGGTGAAACATCCAATCATTTGGTATCTCTGAAAAGCCCTGAATGTGCTCTGTACAGGACATCCAGACTTAAAACTGTGGCATGTATAGTGGCTGGGGGGGGGGACAACTAAACAATTGATTTTGTTTGTTTATTTGTTTTTTATTAAACAGTGGTTTACTGAATGAATTGCTCTTTCTTTAAATAAATTCAAAATTATAATTACATTTTTCCGAGGGATAAAAATCTACCTCAGCTTATGCTCTAAACCAGGGGTGTCAAACTCAGTTCCTGGAGGGCCGCAGCCCTGCAGAGTTTAGTTCCAACCTTGCTCCAACACACATACCATCTAGTTTTCAAATAAGCCTGAAGGAAGTGATTAGCTAGATCAGGTGTGTTTAATTAGGGTTGGAGCTAAACTCGACCCTCCAGGAACTGAGTTTGACACCCCTGCTCTAAACAATAGGGAGCCCTTTTACATTACTATAAAGTGACAACAAACTTAAATTTACTTACTATTTATTTTTAAACGCAATAATCAACACACAACTTAAAAAAAAAAAAAAAATGTGTGCAATCATGTAAACTGCACATAATGCAGTTTTTAAATTAAGTCCTAAATTCTAAAATTCCTATTTGTTGTTGAAAGATAATCATTTACACAGTGGCTGTTATAACTTGTTTCATAAGACATCACTAACAGGTAAAGTATACATATAATGAGTACATAGTCTAATATTTCGAGAAATTCTTTTCTCTAGACTTCATTTCTCTAGTGAACTAATGAGCTGTGGACACTGATGACTTGCCCGAAGTAAATTAAATGCTGTGTTACATTTTGTTACATTCTTTCTGCAGCTGAAACACTGATTGAGCAATTGCATGAGGCATGAGATGTTCATTTATGTTTATTTCATGTTAAAAGTAGTACTAAAGAGGAAGGGATGATTGTGCTCACTCGTGCTCTGCGGAGCTGTTTAAACTGAGGTGTTTATACAGCGATCTGTCATGCCACATTAAAGAGCATCAAAACGGCATTTATTCTTTGAACTTCCTGAAAAAAAAAATGGACATAATTTGAAAGATGAGATTTTGTTTCTTATCAAAAGTAGCAATATATAAAACTGGAAGTTTCCAAAAAGTTCTATTTGTGCAGTGGTTAAAACAATACTGTACTTGTTCGGTACACATGCGTACCAAACCGAAAGACCCGTACCGAAAATTTTCGATACGAATACGTGGACCATTACACCCCTAATATCTATCTATCTATCTATCTATCTATCTACCTATCTATCTAAAGCATAAAAATACAGGTGCATCTCAATAAATTAGAATGTCGTGGAAAAGTTTATTTATTTCAGTAATTCAACTCAAATTGTGAAACTCGTGTATTAAATAAAATAAATGCACACAGACTGAAGTAGTTTAAGTCTTTGGTTCTTTTAATTGTGATGATTTTGGCTCACATTTAACAAAACCCCACCAATTCACTATCTCAAGAAATTAGAATACTTCATAAGACCAAAAAAAAAAAAAAAAAAAAAAAAAACATTTTTAGTGAATTGTTGGCCTTATGGAAGCCCAGGTTTCTGTGACAGTGGCCTTCAGCTCATCTGCATTTTTTGGTCTCTTGTTTCTCATTTTCCTCTTGACAATACCCCATAGATTCTCTATGGGGTTCAGGTCTGGTGAGTTTGCTGGCCAGTCAACCACACCAACACCATGGTCATTTAACCACTTTTGGGTGTGTGGGCAGGTGCCAAATCCTGCTGGAAAATGAAATCAGCATCTTTAAAAAAGCTGGTCAGCAGAAGGAAGCATGAAGTGCTCCAGAATTTCTTGGTAAACAGGTGCAGTGACTTTGGTTTTCAAAAAACACAATGGACCAACACCAGCAGTTGACACTGCACCCCAAATCATCACAGACTGTGGAAACTTAACACTGGACTTCAAGCAACTTGGGCTATGAGCTTCTCCACCCTTCCTCCAGACTCTAGGACCTTGGTTTCCAAATGAAATATAAAACTTGCTCTCATCTGAAAAGAGGACTTTGGACCACCGGGCAACAGTCTAGTTCTTATTCTCCTTAGCCCAGGTAAGACGCCTCTGACGTTGTCTGTGGTTCAGGAGTGGATTAACAAGAGGAATACGACAACTGTAGCCAAATTCCTCGACACGTCTGTGTGTGGTGGCTCTTGATGCCTTGACCCCAGCCTCAGTCCATTCCTTGTGAAGTTCACCCAAATTCTTGAATCGATTTTGCTTGATAATCCTCATAAGGCTGCGGTTTTCTTCCAGATTTTTTCCTTCCACTCAACTTTCTGTTAACATGCTTGGATACAGCACTCTGTGAACAGCCAGCTTCTTTGACGATGAATGTTTGTGGCTTACCCTCCTTGTGAAGGGTGTCAATGATTGTCTTCTGGACAACTGTCAGATCAGCAGTCTTCCCCATGATTGTGTAGCCTAGTGAACCAAACTGAGAGACCATTTTGAAGGCTCAGGAAACATTTGCAGGTGTTTTGAGTTGATTAGCTGATTGGCATGTCACCATATTCTAATTTGTTGAGATAGTGAATTGGTGGGTTTTTCTTAAATGTGAGCCAAACTCATAACAATTAAAATAACCAAAGACTTAACCTACTTCAGTCTGTGTGCATTGAATCTATTTAATACACGAGTTTCACAATTTGAGTTGAATTACTGAAATAAATGAACTTCTCCACAACATTTTAATTTATTGAGATGCACCTGTACTATAATATATTTGCAGATATTTAGGAAACAAGCTAAATTCATGTACTTGTTTCTCCAAAAAAAAAAAAAAAAAAAAAAAACCTTCCTACAGCCAGTTATTCTACTTTTAAATGTGTGTTCTGTGTCGGAATGTCTGTATTTGTTTTGGTCTGTGCGATTCTGCCCACTGCCAATTTACCCAATAGTATTTCGACACCCCGGGTTGCCAGCTGGAGGAAAACACAGTGTACTGCAGCAGTGTAAGCCAACAAACAAACCGGGAAGCTTGACTTTCATTACATTTTTATGTACTTGTATGATAAGCATTTTTAGAGCTGTGTTGGGTTGACACAGCCAGAAACATCAGACTGCACTTCCTCGATATTTTACACTTAGTCAGTCCATATTACTTCTCTTTGACTAGGATTTTCATGAGATGGCCATTTATGAAATAAGTTCAGCGCTATAATGATCTAAATTGTGTCCGTTTTAATTCACACTCTTCCGTCATCTTGCTGACAGCTTTACTCACTAATGGTGCGAGTGCTGCTGGCTCATCGAAGTAAATATGAGTTTCCACTGGCAGTCTGTAGATTTCTCCTGGAGCTTTTCCAGTCCACCTGGACACAATACCACCTGTTATTAACAGCGCTAGACCACACAACAACAAATGTAATTACTGACCTGACCTCTACCCATTCTAATCACCCTCGCCAGGCTGACAGCAGTAATAATGTGTGATTTATAATAGTTCTAGCAGTCTGAGAGTGTATCACACACCTGTGTCGCACAGCAGCTCCTGGTAATACAGCTGAAGATATCACAGGCTGAGCAATGTTAAAGACGTCTATTTCCATCCGGCGCACAGTGCAGAGCACAATTAGCTCACGTGCTAATACTGGATCTCGTCTGCGATGTAGCAGCTGTTACCAGGCGCACTTGCACGGAGCCGCCTCATGTATGTTTCACATCGCCCTGAAGTGCGCACTAAATAGAGCGAATGCAACAGGCTGACACTTGGGTTTAGACGATTCTTGTTCTATCGTTTAGCAACACAACAGCTTGGCCCATAAATTAATTATTGTTATGGATTGAGTTGTCTGTCAGTCTGCGAGAGATGCCGTGTGAATGCGTGGTTGGGTTGGCGTGGGAACCCGAGAGCTCATTAGAGCTATGGGGACAAACAAGCAATGAGCAAAATAAAATCCCATCTGCTCTTCTTTTAAATACTTTGTCTTCTCCAAGAAATCAAAGCTGAACTTAGTGCTTTAAAACACTCTTGATTCATATCTGCTTTTTAATGAACTTATTAGTATTATAATAATATTTTTTTTAAATTACTGCTGCACTGAAAATGATATTTTTGACCAATTAAAAAAAAACAAAACTTTAATTTATTAAAGCCAAATTCTTCTTTTTTATTTTTCTTCAGAAACTGTATTTAAGGTTTGGTTCTAAAGTTAAATTTTCATTTGATATTAATAAAATATATATTTTATTTGAATTTTCATAGGCCTCATTGGGTTAGGCCAATGTAAAAATGCACTAAATAAATGATGTTTCCTTCTTCTTCTTCTTTTTTTTTTTTTCAATGTGTAAACCACCACAATGACCACCCCAAATCCACTCTGAACTATAAATTTCATATTAAGGAATTTTGGTAACACTTTAGATTAGGGAACACTATTCACTATTAACTAGTTACCTTTAAGTGTGCATATTACCAGTGGTAAATGAAGTACCTGAAAGCCACTCTTAAGTAAAAGTACCAGAAAATGACTTTGGTAGAAGTTGAAGTCACTGTTTAGAATTTTACTTCAAAGTTTTGAAGTATGTGATATTTATTGTACTTAAGTATGAAAAATTTCAAAAATATTCAAAAATATTGAAAGTAAAAGTACAAGTAAATGCAAAATGTAGAAGGAGCAAATATATATATATATATATATATATATATATATATATATATATATATATATATACAGTACGCATTAACACATGCGATTAATTCAAAACTCTTAACGCGTTAAAATAATTTAATGCAATTAATGCAAAATTACTGAAACACAATTTCTATTCTAAAACTTTTTTCCTGATTTCGCTTCTCTGTTTGCAATCAGATAATTTTAAGCCGCTAAACTCCGCGAACGTTTTCAGTCCGGTGATCTAGCAAGCGAATCCATTCAATCAATCAGTCCAAAACAGGGCTAATGTAAAGAAAACCAGGAAAAAGAAAAATGGTATATGCTCAATTTCGTGATAAGTGTGCGATTAATTGCGATTAATCACACAAAAAGGTTGTGATTAATCACGATAAAAAAATGTTTATCTATTGACATCCCTAATATATATATAATATAATTATATATAATATAATAATATATATAATATATAATATAATTATATATAATATATATATATATATATATATATATATGTATGTTTATACACAGTTTGAGCAGCAAGATTGTTCATTTTAACTCTTTCTATCATTTTGTATCTTTGGGTAAGCATAAGAGGAACTTCATGAGGTACTTAGTTTCTTTCATTCCAACATAAGAAAACATTTCTGGAATCTGCATCTGAAGTGGCATTTAGATGTATTTTTGTTTAATGAGTTTAATGTAGCTCAGATGGACATGGATGCATTTAATCTGCAGTTACAAATGCATACATAATGCTTTCTTTTAAACATAAAATGTTGAAAACCGATATTTGAAATGATTAAAACATAGTTGAAATGTAAAATTAAAACCGCCAGGTAGTCTCGCGTAGCCAGACCTTCAGACTGACGGCTTAAGGTCTGGAATCCATGGCAGCTTTCATTGGCCAAGGCCCGCCCATGAGGCCGTTTGACCGACATGTCAAACAACCAATTATGGTTTGTTTCGTTCAGCGTCACGTTTCGGGGGCATGGAAATGTCGCGACAATAACAGGCCGGTGTGTAAAACTCTTGGACATATTTTAAAGATTGTATGGCGCGAACATTAAATATTTCACATACTTTTGAAAATTACGCATTTAGTTGATCCTGATAAGCACTCGTCGTCACAGTTGTAATCACGACGGCTTTCTTCTTTTCTGAGCGGGTTTGGCGTCACGACATCTTTGTTTCCAGGCGGAACATTAAAGAACGCAACACACGTCTCTCGGAAATTCTGTATAATTCAGCCAATCCGATGACAACTTCGAAACTCTTGAAGTCTTTCCACTTTTGTTTGCCATATGCATCAGACGTTTAGCCAATGTTCCATGGGCGGGACGTCTGATGCTGAGACTAGTGTTCTTCTGACTTTTGTAGTAAGCAATGAATATGCTTTGGGGAAATGTATCGGAGTAAAAATATACATTTTATGTAGGAAATGTAGTAAAGTAAAAGTGAAAGTTGACAAAAATATAAAAAATCTGCACAGATTCTTCAGTAAAGATTAAAGTATTCAGTATTCAGATTCTCCCAAAAAAAAAAAAAAAAAAACAATAAAAAAACTTAAGTATTTTGTTTCATTACATAATAGTATATTACTATTGACAGTTTATTAGTAGCCTACTTATAAAGCACATATTAAAGCATGACCATATATCCTACCCCATACATAAACATAACTACTACAACTACTACTGTGTTCGCTAAACTTAAGTGTTACCGGAATTTTCCAATCATCTGAATTCAAGGTTTTTGTGAATTCTGCAGTCAGCACAGTCTCAGCTGCTACTATAGGTAACATATCTCGCCAAACCACATTTACCAAGAGCAGACAGCACAGAATGAGCTATGGGCCAGTTACAAAGGACACAGTCTTGCAGTCAAAAAAAAAAACAAAAAAAAAACAAAAAAAGCTGGACTGAGCGCAGCTGAATACATAGGTTTTGAGATGTGTTTTTTCAAGGTTGAGCTGTGCATCACCGATGGTACCAAGCAAGACATCCAGTGGCCAAAGATATCCAGCTGTATGTAGGTGTGCATAAATCCACATTAAAAGAACATATTTTGTGTGAATGGCCACTAAATCTACCAGACTGAAAATCTGATCGGAAAATGGATTGATTCAGGCTTCCTAAATAATACAATACAATACAATACAATACAATGACTTCTAAAGACTTTTTTTTTTTTTTTTATGTCAGAGCTTCACAAATTATGTTATGTATTTCATTATCTTAAATCATTAACACTACACTATAGTCTCAGATATTGATATTGATAAATGCAGTTCATCTGATTATTTTGCATCTTGTGTAATTACACTAAATATTTTATAGTAAAATAATGCAACAATATATATAAAATACATATACACTTTTTAAATTCAGATTGGCTTATTTAGAGTTAGAGCACAGACTTTGCATGGATGTCACTCTGTATTGTGTTTATGGGCAATGAAGAGAGCTCAGGGTGTTTCAGGGGCTTAAGGGAAAGATAGACTGAAAGCTTCAAATGATTTCTGCTCTCAGTCCTTCAGCATATCAAATTATTACAAGCCGCAGAACAGCGTATAAACAAGAAATGCCATTATTTTCTCCTGCCTATCCTTCGATTCAGTGATAAATTGCACATTTTCAGAAAAAAAAAAACATTACTGTTCCCTTATCTCAAAATGGTTTCATTCATGGTTCTCAATATTTTTTCAGGCTCTTGCCATGGGAATGATGACAGAGTATTACCACTACATTTTTACTACCCTGGTAAGTTATGTATGAATCTTTATATTATAAATCGCATTCAGAACATCAGTGATATTCATAAAATCATGTGGATTTCAGGCTGTTATATTCCTAAGTAGGAATATTGAAACTTTGGGCTGTTTCCCATTTTCACCACTGATGTGTTTTACTCTACATTCTATTTTAGAATTAATATTTTCTGATGACTTTTTTTTTTTATCTCTTACTATCCCATTTGAAGGCCTAAGTTATATCAAAATGTTTAGCAAGTTATTGTGATGTATTTATATTTACTTCAATACATAAATCATTCATGCAAAAGTTAAATCTAATAAAAAAACTTTTTTGTTTATTTGTTTTGTGGGTCAATAATTGTGACACATTTTTCACTATATTTTTGTGTCACTAGGAAAAACGGTCAAATAAAGGAAATAATATATATTGTATTTATTTATTTGTTTGGTAAATTTTCTGTTTTTGGTTTTGACATCAAGGAAGCTCACTAGATTTTAGACTAAAGCTTGTATATAACACACATTCCTATTGCGGTTGAAGTGTTTTTCTCACATTTCAGTCAATTTATAAACTTTTCACATTTTTTAGGATCTCTTCGCGTTGGATGTGGAGCCCTATCGCTACAGCGGAGTCAACATGACAGGATTCCGTATCCTAAACACAGAGAACAGCCAGGTGTCCTCCATCATTGAAAAGTGGTCCATGGAGCGTCTGCAGGCGCCTCCTAAACCAGACTCTGGCCTGCTGGATGGTTTCATGACAGTAAGATACTTTTACAACATTTTATTCTTTTTTAAGATGTTTAGTATAGTGATTTTAAGCTGCTTTTTGCTTCAGGACTCAGATTTTACATGCCATCATGTGGCAACCATACACTGTTTCAAAATTGGCTAACACTTTATTTTGATAGTCCACTTTAGATATTCTCCTAATTTTAAGTAACATTTCAACTACACTACCAGTTATAAGAGCATTAGTAGGCTGTCTGCTTGATATCTGCTAACACTTTATTTTGATGGTCCCCCAGCAAACATTCTACTGACTATAAGTAACTTTGCAAGTACATTGCTAACTTATTCTATTAACCCTAGCCATAACACATTTATGCCTAGCCATAAACCTGACCTAACAGTCTACCAATACTCTTAATACAGAGTTATGCCGAGTTCACTCTGCACGATTTTAAAAGTTGTTGGATCACCGTTGTTTTCACACTGCATGAAAATCTGGGGTAGCATTCAGATGCTGTTATGTTCACATTTCACGATGGATCGGCGACAGGAGGTAACACACTGCATGACTTTACAATAGGAAGAATCGCCGACAACTCTGTCTGGTCCGCAGACGTTTCATATAAGTCCTCCCTGAACTTCCCGCTGCCCTGTATCTTGCTCTCTCATTGGCTGTAGGTCATCGCCAATGTATTTTTCAGACAGAACTCATTTCACACAGCAGGATTTTGAGTCGCGGACAGGTCCATATATTTAGCATGCCAGATATTTCATGGGCGTTGGCAACGCGATGGCGATTCTCTCAGATCACGTCTTTGATAATTCACACTGAGTGATTGTCATTCACATGAATGAGCACTGATTTGCCTCCGATTTCGGGCATTTGTTAGAGATTTCGCAAAACCTGTCAGCGAGTGAAAATTGGGGCTAAAATTGTGCAGTGTGAACTCGGCATTAGTTGATATGTTGTTGCAAAGTTACTTATAGTTAGTAGAACGTCTTAATTGGACTATCGAAAATAAAGTTGTTTCTCATACAAAGTAAACAAAACTAAAAGTAACATCAAATATTTTAATACATATATAAAATAATTCAATACACAGCATATGGTCAACACACACATTTGTCCTGGTTGCAAGTGAACTTGTGTTTAATGTAGTTTGTGTTATTTACTCCAAGTAGTTTTGGTTCATGGTTTTCAAGGATGAGGTCATGTCACACAGCCTATCTATGCTGACATCTGTTTAACTTGGCTTGACCATGTGACAGATGAATTTGTGCTAAAATACCATTGAGTTTGACTGCTAACTATGCATGATTACAAGTTGAATTTTAGTATTTAGTGTTTTGATTTCAATGAATCAGAACAGAGCTCAGACAGAGTTTTGTAGTCATTGTTTTAACCCCTTACCTGTCACCCCCCATTTTCGGCATCTCACTCTTTTTTTTGTTTTTTACAATTGTTAAGTCATCAGAAAGCATGATATGAAAATACAGTCAAGGTGATAATAGTCGAGTTTGTTTTTAATTGATGCTGGTATGCGCAGCAGGAAGTTGTTTGCTCTGTCTGTGTATAGCACTATTCCCCAGAGAACTTGAACCGACAACCTGCAGGGTACGCTGCGATCTGAAGTGTGTGTGATAAACAGGGACTCTGCTGTACTGATCTAAAAACGGTCTGATATCAGCATACTGGCAGTATCCCAGTTCTTCCTCAACAGTGGCTCTCCTATCCGGGAAAATGGCCAAGATATGAACTCACTAGAGGCTGGGTGAGACGGAAACAGAGGAAAGATGAGAACTCACATGCCAAAAAGATACAACCTGCCAAAATAACTCTCATGGGACACAACACAATGACACTTCATTGGACTCGTTCCTGTACGTCCTGTTTAGAGAGAAATTTACCCAGCTATGATAAGTGAAGACTTAGATTCTGTCATGATTTACTCACACTCATGTCATTTCTAACCTGTCTGACTGTCTTTGTTCTCTGGAACACAATAGGGGATATTTAGCAGAATGCAGGGAGACTGTGGGTGCTTAAATTCATGGCTTATGTTCAATTTTAAAAATTATTGTCATTAAAAAAGCTCTTAAATAATTATAACATTGGGTTGGGCTCATCATGGAGCTCATCACAAGTCTGCTGCCTGCTTGACATTCCCAGTCATCTGGCTGTTTTCAATATTGTGTTGGTTTGTTCTGAAATGGTCATACAGTAATAATGTTATTTGTTCAGGTCTTTAAAAGGTCTTAAAGGGATACTTAATCCAAAAAATGAAAACTCTGTTATCATTTACTCACCCTCAACTCATTCCAAGCCCATAAGACTTTGAAGACACAAATGAAGATATTTTTCGTATTCTCTTTTAATTTTTTTTTTTTTTTCCCCATCCATTAAAAGTCCAATCAAACAAAAGTTTCACACATCAAAAAGTACAGAATGACATTGTAAAAGTAATCCATATATGAAGAGTGGTTTATTCCAAGCTTTACCAGATTTAATTAATATATAAACAATCATTGACACACATATACAGAGCACATCAAATATGGTAAATAGAAGCTGATCCATTTTCTCTTGTGTTAGAACCAGTGAGGTTTGTTTTCACACATCAAGCAAACATGGTTTGCAATTATTTGAACTTCTTTTTCCAAACTAAACTGTTAGTTAGATATCAGCAATTTTAGATTAAGCTGCCCATAAATGTCACACTATGGGTGATTTTTGTTTTTTTGTGGGTCTTGAAAGGGTCTTCAAAAGCCTTAATTTGCCCTTCTACAAATTGAGGCCTTAAAAAAGGTCTTAAATCGGAGCAGAAAGTTTTAATTTCTTAAAATCATGGCATTGAATGTTGCCTGGACTGCAAAAAAATGAATATTTTCTTCAGTATTTTTATCTTGTTTTCTAATAAAAATATCTAAATTTCCTTAAATCAACATACATTTTCTTGATATATAAAATGAAGAGTAAAATTATGCTGAAAACAAGAACAAATTTATTTAATTGATGCATATGCAAAGGGAACATTTTTCCTTTGATTTTTTCTTAGCCCATTAGCAGATATTTGCCCTTGGTTTAATCATAAAAGAACTTCATTTTGATTAATTTCTCAGAAAGACTTTTTATCTTATGACATTTTGCTTTCCAAGTAAATCCATCTTGATTTATGAATCTTTAGACATTTGGACTAGAAAACAAGACAATAATAGTGAGGAAGATTTTTTTTTTTTTTTTTTTTTTTTGATGTAAAATGAAACCGAAAATGAAGAATAATGTAACATAAAAAAAAAAATGATGATTGATTCATTGATATCAATTGATTCATTGATGTCAAACATGACATGACCTGAGATTATGTGATACAGTTGACTTAAATTTGTTCCTCACACAAATACATTGTTCAGCTGTTGAAGATTTTGGAATATAGTTCACAAGTTGAAAGGAACTTTTATATTGCATTTTTGGTGCTTGACAGCAAAAACATCTCATGGCAGAACTAAAATCATACAGCTTTGGAACAGCATGGGGGTGAGCAATCCTTGAATTATTTGAAGAAAGAATCCAGTAGAGAGTGAACTATATCCACACATTCATGCAGTGGATGTAGACAGCTGAAGGGAGGCCAGCTGGAAGGTAAATTTCCCCTTTCGAACCCAGTCGATTAAAAGACTCAAAGTCTTTAATTAGCTGACGCAGCTTGTCTTACAGTACAGCTCACACAGTAACTCATCAGTCTATCTTCACTCATCAGCTCAGAAAAAGGACAAACTCTCGCTATTCAAGACTGTCTATCCACATGTCAATCGCTTTCAGTTGTAACATTGACAGCCATGATTATTAGAAACCATAATGGTTCAGGTTTCCCTGAGAGCTGAATTTGAAGGCAGGCATTAATTAATCAGCCAAATGGCAGTCACTCAGAGGCTAATGCATATTGACACTGTGAAAAGTTTCCGTAAATGTTAGGTTAGCAGTTTCAGTGGTTTGCTATATTTATGGTTCTGTTAAAGCTTTATATTGAACCACTGTAACATACTGAGCTAGATACTTGGTGAGAAAAACAGAGTTTACGGGATTATAATTGGTTCTTTTACTTTGTCAATATTTTTATTTTTTTATTTTTTTTTATTAGATTGCAGTTTTGCATTTTTAGCATTTGTTCAAAGTCAAAATTTAGGTTTAGCAAATTCTAAAATATTATATAACGCATCCACAGTCAGTTCACTGACTGTTGCATATTGATGAATATTGCATACAATACTGGCAAGGACTTGATAAAATTGCAAGAAAATTTCCAAGACTCAAAATGTCATATTAATATTAGGAGTGCCTGTGATGAAGAAAGTGAGAAAGTTTTTGGATTTTCCAAACTGAGACAGATTCATCCAAATAATTAAATAATAAAAAAGCACCTATTGTTGTAGTATTTCGTGTTGATGGTGATTTTCAGCCAGAATAAGCTTTCCTGAGTCATGGTGATTGTTTAACAAAAGACTACTGTCTTGGGGAAAAAAATAAAAATAAATAAAAAAATAAACAAATAAAAATAAATAAATAATAAAACAACAACAACAACAACATTTTAGTGATTTTTAAATCTCTTGATGAACAACAATTCTGCAAGCTTTATTTATTTCTTTATATATATATATTTTTTTTTTTTAAATTGAAAGTGTAACAGCACTGTTGTATTATTGTTTCCTGATAGGGCCGGTGTTTGTGAGATTCGTTCATGGCAGTGGGATATCAAATTCCACATATTTTCTCTTTGGACAATAATTAATCTTCATACGGTGAAAGGCTGCCCTAAGTCATGGTTTAACATGGATAATGAAAATGACCTAACAAGGTCCTCAGACTTATTAACATAATTGCCTTCGGTGCTAATTGCTTTAGCTTCTGTCTGATTTACTTGGAAGGAGCTCATCTACAGGACAACTCATCATTGAGCAGAAAAACGCACATTCATGGCTGCAGCACCAGTGTCCTTGTGGGTTTATCTAAGGAGACAGAACAGAAAAAGTGTCCAGATAAAATGGTCTTTACTGGGACACCAACAGAAATGGGAAGGGCACTTTAAAATTTTACCAGTAAAATGGCACTGTTTTACACTTGCTACTATCCTTAAATGAGGAAATCATGGTGACATTTCCATGCAATTAAGTGTTTTTTTGTTTTTTGTTTTTTTTAAGCAAATGATTGTCAAGTCAAAATGTTAAAGATTCTTCATAGAACAAAGACATGTCTAAATACATACATACATACATACACACATAGTTCTATAGATAATATAGAGGGGCAGATTTCATTTTAAGAGTGGCACAAAAGTTATGGATCTGTCGTCATTGTCTTGCGGGAGAACTTCCTGATGGGCAGCTCTCATCAGGGAGTAAACGTGTGCTCGAAGGGGACAGGTGATACTCAACCCCACCAGCGCGACTCTATTCAAAACCTACCATTCCGCAAATAGCCCATAAAGCACGAGTATCAAGCTTTGTATCTTTCATTACACCCATTAAACTTTCCTCAAGTCCTTTTTGCTTAACAAATGGGCTCCTTGAGGAGCTGCCAGCTTTCTCTGATCCCATTAGCCCCTCCATTCCAAGGTCATCACAGTATTGCCTAGAAAGAATCCCTGTTTAATGGCAATCCCTATACCCAGAGGGCTTTAACACATTTAGGTTTTCTGGAATAATCCAAGAGCCCCGGAGAGAAACGAATGAGCTCACTAGCCAGAAATGACTGAAATGACTCCATAATGTGTGGGTGCATGTGACGAGCATGTGATGTTGCATTTGGCTGGGAAATTTCTTCACTGCGCCTTGGCCGCGTCTTCATTGCTGCGAGATGAGAATGTATCTCTAAAGCTCTGGTATTTGAGAAAAACCCCACCCTAGCTGCCTCCTCCTCCAAATGAAGCCCCTTTAAGCCATGGCCGATTGCCTCCTCCACGGATAAGTGTGGTTGGTTGGTTTTGGTTTGGATCGAGGCGCTGAGATTTGGCTCAGACCTGGACCACATGCTGTTGGAGGTATTTGCACTGCGGTTAGGTTGACATGAGGAGGATCTGACATGAGCATTTCAGCTCAGCCCGAAATACTGAGCCAGCTTTTGTGCACCTGAACCATGCAGGAATCTCCAATCTTTCTGTCTGTGAAGGTTTTTCGTAAAGCAAGCGGCTTTTGTTCCCAATACATTTTCCCACTCTGGCAAATGGATGTATTCTAAAATGGCAGCGGTTTATTGTTCAGTTTCAAATCACTCAGCTGCTTTGCCATCTACTGTTTACACAGGCAGCTGTCTTCCTAACCAAAATGGAACCTCATAAGTGATTGATTTGAATTAGGCAGCAAAAGAGACTTGACTTACAATTCATTCCCATTGAGTTTGATGTTAACATGTTGCTAAGCTAACACCATGGTTCTCTAATAAGCATAAAACATTCTTATATTATTACATGTAATTATATTAACTTTATAATACTGTATGAAATAATCCATTTTAATTTCTTTGATCTATTGTGAATTTTATTTTCGAAGTGAAGTAAAGAATCATTGACAATGGTCCGTTGAAATATTGAAAAATAATGCACCCCTGATGTGGCATTAGTTTTCAATAATTTAAATGACCTGAGTGAATTATTCTGATTATGCCACAGTTACAACCCTTCAAGACATTTGTCTGGTGTTTGTCCTTAAAATGCTCTTTTGTTTCAGATTAATTTCTTACACATCTCATCCCAAGCCTCCGCTGCTAATTCCAAAACGGCATTTTAGAGCTAGTAATGAAGGCTTGAGCCATTGATATGGGGCAATGTCATTTAGCTTTTTAGTTGTGAACCATATTACTGAAAAAGTCAATCACTGGGCAGCACTGAAAAGATTCTGAGCTCAGTGCATGTGTGTCTGTATGTGTATGTGTGTGAGTGCAAAGAGAGAGAGAGCAGAAGAAAGAAAGCACATTTTGCATTGACAATAAAAGGTAATTTATTTGGGAAAACATGGAAATTGTCCCTTTTATCTTATTGTTGGTTATATTTGTTTGGTCATTGCACTGGCCTTTGCATAGACAGCTTTGGTTTTGGTTCTTTTGCTGTTGTAGGCTGTAAGGACCTTTGAAAATCAACTGAAATAATTTGGCACAGTAATTTGGAACTGTAAAGCGGATGACAGGCCTGGAACTACTTCATACGTGTAACTGAGTTTCCGGGAAAATATTTGCACACCTTAGAACGTTCATCAACCAATCAGAATCAAGCATTCAACAGCCCCTTAGTACAAACGAACACAGACTTTTATTTCTCGATTAAGCTTTTAATATAATATGTGCATTTAAACTGAAATCTATGTAGATAGCGGTTGACCCAAACATTGCAATCAGCTGGCTTTCTCACTCATTTTGCCTCTTCCTTCTGCATCAGAAGTGTGCAGCTTAGAGGGAGTAGTGCCCTCCATTTTATGAAATGTACACAGCAGAGATGCATCTAATAAAGATGAAGCATCTCCAGTCAGATGGGAGTTTGCATTTAGTTTGTGTGTGTGTTATTGTGAGCACCAGTCCACTGCTGGAATGTGTTACCTGTAATTTTTTTGGCAAGCAGTTGTTGCTGATATTATCAGTGTCGGTTCCGCACACAGCTCACACGCTCCACTTTTGCTTAGTATTGCTATTTTCGGGTGCTTGTGTTGCTATTGCCATTCCTTGTGATGCCTTAAAATGCTGTCTAAGTAGGCAGCTCACTTGTTTTTGGAACAGGGCTTATGTTTGTGCTGGCGGTTTTACATTTAACCGACTCACAATTGCATCGAAACTGCTCATTTTTGAATTGCAGAACACAGCGAGAACAACAAAAAATGACATGAAAAATGTGTCTCGGTTTGGTTCCACCGGATTGCAATTATGTTTTTGTTTTTTTTTGTTTTTTGATTGGGGTGTTGTGCTGTGGAGTAGAAAAGTGCTGTCACATGGAGGCTGATCCAACACACGAGGCTAGATTAATGACTCCGAGCCCTGCAGTGTAACCATCAGGTATCCAGCTAGAGAAGTGTCTCTGGAGGCAGGTAACACCACAGACAGGAGCCATCATGTTGATTTTGGGAAGCTGAAACAGTGCCACTCCGTTCCTCCCCTCTATACTCCCTTCTTTCCCTGAGGAATTCTTGCGGTTGCATCCTCCTCCTCCTGGGAGACACAATGTGTTGCTTCTCATTTCCCCAAATCATATCTCTTCTCTAAGCACCACAACAAAAAGCATCCCATTGTCCTTCCCTGAAGTGGAGAGCATTGGGTCTGTTTCTCTTTCCCATTTTCTTTGCTTCATTTCTGTTAGGGTGTTTTCCATTCCAAATAATAAAATAACATTGGCCATTCGAATGCTCCTAGGAGTTTGAGAATATCAGGCAGTTATAAGTAGAGTGATGAAGCTTCCCAGTTGCTGAGAAAAGGGTTGTGCACTGTCGATAGTGCACTGGTTTGGGCTTTGCCTCAGTCAGCACCTAAAGCCATCATTAGATCTTTGGCTCTGACTGCTGGTCGACTCACTCCGCTCGTTCTCTGCATGTTTAACTGTCATTGTCATGAGCTGTGCCAGCTCAGCGGCTGACGCTACAGGGCACCTCTGGGTCTGAGTTCATGAACAGACCAGCAGAGAGGAACGCAGTATTAGCACTGATCTAGAACCTCCCTCTGGGACTAACATCTTTATAGATAGATACTAAAACAGAACCCTTTGCGTAGAACTCTTGAAACAGTTTTGTATTGCCATCTGGCAATTTGAAAGAGCATTTGAATTTGAAAAACACATTTGCATTTCAAATAAGGCAAGCATCACTATTAATATCAACCCAGGCTCATTAGAAAAATGTGCCTGTGGCGATATTTCTGCAAAATTATATTACTGTACGTTGCTTCTTGCACATTTCGCGACATATTCTAAGTGAAACGCCCAATAAGTGACACTAAAAGCGCATTCAGTTTTATCTGAACAGATAACGTGGATGTGGCTGTTTTATTATGTTGGTTTGTACATTTTGAGGCATTTTGGAAACCCGTGGTGTTAAAAGGTAAATGCTGTATTGCATTTGGAAATAACGTATCCTAAACTAAACCTAACCGATGGTTAACTGAACAAAAGCAAATGTGAAACAAAAACGCATTTGCTGAAGGAACCATGCCATTTTTACTTGCTTCTACAAGTCTTTGAGCTGTTTTTTCACATCTTGTGTTTTACAGAACTTGCACCCAAGAACTCCACATTGCAAGTGTAATGCTCTACCGGGTGAGCAAACGAGCAAGATTACTATGCCAAAAAATCATATATATGGAGCTGGTTATGTGATACAAACATCAAAATGTAATAGAATGGTTTCTACTCCGCAACATCATGACTGGTAGCTCAGGTACTGATTGTGTTTTGTATGAAGGTTTAATTTGAGTTCAAAAATAATTTAGTGTCACTTGCACAGCCATAACGTAAGTGACAATGGATAATTCACCTCAGTTCTTGTAAATAACTTAAAGGAAACAAGAGCATTCAAATTCTGATGTGAACAAACTAATATTTAATCTTTATTAGTTTAATTATATACTCGTCCATTTCACTGTGAGACAGATGCTTGCAGAGAGAGACCACTGACACACTCTTCTGATTGGCAGTGATTTGTGATTGATTTTCTTACATCTTGCAGATATGTTGTGTTAGTTGTAGACCAAATGCTTGTTGAACGCATCATGTCTGGTCTTCGAAACATAGCAATCGTGCATAGCAATGCTACAACAACCACCCACAACTCTCAACTTGCAGTGCCCTAGCAACTACCTTAGCAACCACCTAACCATGTCCTAGCAACCGCCCAGAATACCCTAGTAAACAACGGCTTTTTAATTGACTGTGTGTATTTGTCTGGCTGCTATGTCTTCTGTTATTTAAGACTCCATTTATAAGACTCCATGGTAGACCATTTAAAAGCATGTCCATTTATATGACTCACAAAGGAGCTCTGTTTAATTGGTGAGCCCATTCTTTTAAGTCTCGGAAACTCATTTATGGCTCCCAGAAGAGTTTGGGCATGCATGCATTGGTTTAGGGTCACTTAGATATGGCTCTGACCTGTCATTTCTATGCAAATAAGGCAGAAAGATTCACTAGTTGAGTAAAAAAAAAAAAAAAAAAAAAAAAAAAAAACAAGAAGCTTCTATTTCTTACAGAAAACTGCCATGAATTATATGTCTGTACTTAGGGGTGGGCGATGTGACCAAAATCTCATCTCATCTCATATATATATATATATATATATATATATATATATATATACATACATACATACATACATACATACACATATATATATATATATATATATATATATATATATATATATATATATATATATATATATATATATATATATATATATATATATATATATATATATATATATATAGGCTTGTAACTTCATGACCTTCAAGACACCAAATATAGAATTTGATATGCCAATTTCCAATTTGGGAACTTCAAATATCAAGTGATGTTTTTTTAAAAGTTTGTGTTCCAAACACATTGTCATTGTATGTGTTGTTATTGCCCTTTCTCTGACCCCTCATCGCTCAGAGCGGAGCAGAATATATTCAATATTAAATGCAGGCACTCAAACACTAGTTTGATGTCACTCTTGCCCATTGGGTTTTATATTTTCTTCTGTTCACATTTTTTTTTTTTTTCATTTACAAAGATAAAGAACAATGTAATCTTACTAACTGACACATATTACTAGCAGTGCTGCAGTACACAGAAACATTTTCAAAATACAAAACAGTGAGAAGTGTTGAAATGTGATAATAGGATGTTATAAACACATTACTTATTTTATATATTTATATATCAACTCTAGTTTTTTTTTTTTTTTTTCTCAATGTCTCAAAGAGTGCCAAGTACACTTTTATCACCATCAAATGAAACATTTCAGCACAAATGAGCAAAATATACAGACATGTTCCACTTTTTGTGCTTGAAGAGATTGATAGAGCTTGTCATCTGAGATTGTTTCTCATAGAGCTCATCATACTACAAAGCTGTCCGACAGTGGTAAAAGGAAGATGAGACAAGAACTTATGGGTTTGTTTCTTTGTCTGCAGTGATGATGGAAAATCAGAAAAATAAATAAATAAATAAAAAATAGTAACAGCCTTAGTAATCACCCAGAACACCTGACAACCACCTACAGCACTTTAACATATTAAATTGTGTAATGTAATTATACAACCATCCAGTTGTCACTGTTGTGTGTTGACTGTCATTTCCGCAGATTGACCATTTATGACACTTGCAAGAGTAATGGCAGCATGCACAGGTTGCAGTTTTTCCAATGGAAAGCCATGAATTGCTACAAAAACAAAAGAGAATTATTGGATTGCATTTCACTCAAGTGCACTGCGAATATACATGAATACAAACACTCATAAATATGAAACCTTCTTTTTTGAGAAGTTCATTTTAAAGTGAAGTGCAATACAAAAACTCGTTTAAACTTCTGTGAAATCGAAAAGAGTTTTCAGAGCTGGAGGGAATCTCTCCTACTATCTCAAAAAGAGATCTGGTGTATTACATATGTAGAGTTGTTGTCTTTTTCTTTTCTTGTATTAGCATTTTTGTGTATTTAAATATTTTTACAAAATAGATCTTTAGATAGTAGCAATCAAATAGCAAAATTTAAAAAAATCATTAAATATTCAATACATTTCTTTGGGGTAAAATAATAATAATAATAATGATGATGATGATGATGATGATGATGATGATGATGATACTACTACTACTACTACTACTACTACTACTACTAATAAAACAAATAAAAAATACATAGAAATAAATAAATAAAACAACAATACAATATTAAAATGGTTTAATTTCAGTTCAAAAGAAAAATTGCTTGGCTTTAACAGCCATAATGAAAGCAACAATTGATAATTTACCTCAGATCTAGAAAATAACTTATAGGAAACAAGAACACTCAAACTGTGAACTCTATGTGAACAAACAATTGCATTCCATGCTAAAAATTGTATCGGTCACTGAGTGTTTATATAACGTTTATATAATAATATAATGTTAAAATGGTTTCATTTTTATTAATTTGATTAAGTACTTCTCCATTTTCATATATATTGCAGCTGAAAAACCATGTGCAGACCAGTTTTTACAAGATAAAAAGATTTTTGAAATGCGTTTCAATCCAAAATGTCAGATTAGGTTTGAAGCAAATTTGTCCTCTTTCAGAACATGATGTGACTGTAACATCATACACAAAGCACAGTAGTGTCTACAGCATATGTTTGAATGTGTAATTAATGTCTCTGATGTTTATGTTGTTTTAGGTCATAATGTACATGAGAAACACTTTTCAGTTTCCTAACCTCTCTTTCCAGAATGATTCTCGTATGCCTCTTGGCTTTATGCTGGCGCTTACACAATCACTATAGATACAACCGATATCAGTCTGGACTGTCAGTATGATATATGGAAGATGGTATATGAAAAACAAAATCAACTAAGAATCAATTAGGGGTGTACACGTATTAACATTTCTTACTTTCTGTGCAACTGGTCAATGATATTGCATTTGATGTTAATTGTGTTTCATTAGATGTTGATGATATTGCATTAGATTTTACCTTTAAGCCTTGTGTCTCTGCTGTCTCTTTCACCACTTAGATCATTGATGTAGTTCACACGTCTTAGGGAATTTAACAATTAGCATATTAGCTAAATACAGTATTAATATACCAAAAGTAAATTTAAATAAAATGTATCAAATGTCACTTATTCATACGTTCATACATCTATACAATATGCAAAATCAGTCAGTAGTTATTAAGAATTGTATAACGAGACACATGCATATTCAATCACATTTCTTCCAGTTTGATCACAGGGCTTCACTAAACAACATTCATTAGGACATTTTTTTCCAAAAGTGTGAGCATTAACTTCTTTTTTCTTTAGACAGAATATTTCATATTTCATCATACAGTAAATCATATTTCTATCAATTTTCTACTAAATTATACATCATTCATATTATGTGATCATATTGTGCCTTCTCTTAGATGACAAACTGTTCCTCCACATTCTGTCTCTGTATAACGCTACATAAAATTAAACATAAAATTAAAATTAAACTGACATATTATGACAATATATGGTTTACATGTTTTCATGCATGCAGAAATGTGAAATATAAGATTTCAGCAGATATTATGCATTTTGACAATGACAGCATTTTTATTTAATATTCAGATTTAGTACTAAAGTGTCTACAAGGGATTTTTCTAGTATTAAATAGCAGTTAATGCATTCTGATTGTTTCAGCCTTGTACATGCGATCTCATTTTATTTTGTTTTTGGAAAATGTATACTTTTTAAGAAATATATTTTAAATTAGATTTTTTAAATTTGAGAAATTCTGAGTGTACATTTTAGATAATAGAATGCTACCACTGACAGCGATGGCTTTGTTATATTTTCATTTTGAATTCGGACTATTTCTTAAATAGATGGATAAACAAACAAACAAACAAACAAGCAAGCAAGCAAACAAACAAACAAACAAACAAACAAATAAATCAATAAATAAAACCTCAGCACGCGAAGTACCCTCAGCAGTGTCAGAGAGTCACAGGCACAGTCACCGCTGTCAACAGCAATCACCAGACCACAATCACCCGCACCTGCAAAATGTTCTAATCACCCGCACCTGCAATCCCTCATCAGGACTCCCATAAGTACCACGCTCTCTCTGACACTCATCGTCCGGTCTACGGTTCACCCCCATGAACAGTTACCCGACTCCACTCTAGCTTACCTGTGTTGACTTACCTGTTGTTTCCTAGAGTTCTCCGGCGATCCTCCAGCGTTGTCTCCGGTTCCCCTGTGCTCACGATCTCCTGGTTCCCTGTGAAAGAGACTCGATTCAGTTCCCCGCCATGGCACTCCGATTGGAATTCTCTTCAAGTCACTCACCTGCTTCAATCCCTCCACCATCTGCTTTCAGTCAATAAATCCATTGTATTCAACTTACCTGTTTCTCCTGGCTCTGTTTGTGACAGAAGACCTGGATCCCCAGCCTTCCTCACCTTCCGAAATCTTGGAGGAGCTGGTCAACACTCTTCGGGCCTCGCTCCTGCCAGCACCAACCCCTCAATGTGCCTCTGCTAGTCCCATGGCCTTACCGGCTGCCTATGCGGGTGACTCGGCTGAGTGTGGTGGCTTTCTTCTACAACTGGCATTGTATATTGAGATGCAGCCACAGAAGTTTCCCACTGAGCGCTCCAAGGTAGCCTTTTTAATCTCCCTTCTCTCCGGTCGAGCATTAATATGGGCTAGAGCCATATAGAACGCCAATACTACCATAATGAATTCCTATGAAGCATTCACTAACCATTTCAAAGAGCTATTTGGAACAGCTACCGGAGCGCTCTCAGTGTCGGATCATCTACTGCACCTGCGTCAAGGCACTTCCTCTACCAAAGAGTACACGTTGCAATTCCGCACTCTGGCGGCATCTAGTGGTTGGAACGAAGCGGCTCTCTTCAGCGCTTATCGGCAGGGATTGGATATCAGTATCCGCGCTCAGATGGCGATTTATGATGATACCATAGGATTGGAAAGCTTTATGCAAAGCGCTAACCAAATCTTCCATCTGCCTGCCACACCACCGAAGCCGCTCACTAGCCTGTCTCACCCGCCACCGGTTCCCCAGTACCAGAATCCATGCAAGTAGACACGGCTCGTCTCTCCAGCCACGAACGTGCCCGCCTATTGGCAGCTGGGCAGTGTCTCTACTGTGCTTCGGCTGACCATTTCATCAGATCCTGCCCCATCAGACCCCCACGTCCAGCGGTGAGTACTCTCCAGATTGACCCTGTAATTTCCAAGCTTTCTATGCTTACTGTACAACTATTCACTCCAGCCCACTCCGTTACAGCCTCTGCCCTGGTCGACTCGGGCTCCTCGGGCAACTTCATCTCCCAAGACCTCCTAAGTCGCTTACGCTTGCCCCGTCAACGGCATGCCCGGGAGCTCCGAGTCGAAACAATAACAGGAAAGCCGCTAGGACGTGGGTTTGTGAAGTTCGAGTCTTCCCCGATGTCCATGATCCCATCTGATTATAGGGCGTTCCAGGATGTCTTCAGCAAACAGGCAGCCACACAGTTACTACCTCATTGGCCATGGGACTGTGCCATTGATCTGCTGCCTGGATATAAACTCCCCAAGGGTAGAGTGTATCCGCTGTCCATCCCGGAGTGCAAAGCTATGGAGGACTACATCCAGGAGGCTCTTAATCAGGGTTACATCCGGCCATCCAGTTCGCCAGCGGCTTCAAGCTGCTTCTTCGTGGGCAAGAAGGACGGGGGCTTGAGGCCATGCATAGATTATAGAGGTCTGAACGCCCAGACTGTCAAGCTCCCCTATCCACTTCCCCTAGTCCCAGCCGCGCTCGAGGAACTCCGTGGGGTCCGCATCTTCTCTAAGCTGGACCTGCGCAGTGCATACAACCTCGTTCGGATCTGGGAGGGCGATGAGTGGAAGATGGCATTCATTACTCCATCCGGCCACTATGAATACCTTGTTATGCCGTATGGCCTTTCCAACGCCCCCTCAGTCCTCCAGGAGTTCATGAACGAGGTGTTCCGGGAGTTCCTCCACCGCTCTTGTGATAGTCAATATAGACAACATCCTGATTTACTCCGGGAACCTGGCCGACCATCGCCACCATGTTGCGCAGGTCCTCCAAAAGCTCCGTCAGTTCCACCTGTACCTAAAGCTAGAGAAATGCGAGTTCCATCGGCCCACGGTGCAGTTCCTCGGTTACGTCATCGGAGAGAAGGGTATCCAGATGGACGAAGGGAAGGTAACAGCAGTTACAGAATGGCCGACTCCCCAGTCTGTTAAGGATCTGCAGAGGTTCCTTGGCTTCGCAAATTTCTATCGGCGATTCATCAAGGGTTTCAGTCTGCTCACAGCCCCACTTACCACCCTGCTCCGCGGAAAGCCCAAGTCCCTGTCCTGAAATTCCAGCGCCCACGAAGCCTTCGAAGACCTTTGGACCGCATTTAGCACGGCCCCTATCCTTCGCCATCCAGATCCCCAGGTACCATTCGTGGTGGAAGTGGACGCCTCCACCACGGGAGTCCGGGCCGTGCTGTCCCAGCTGTATTGTGAGCCTCCACGCCTCCAGCCTTGCGCTTATTATTCCAAGAAACTGACCCCAGTGGAGCAAAATTACGACATCTGAAACAGGGAGCTATTAGCCATCAAGCTGGCCCTAGAGGAGTGGCGGCATTGGCTGGAGGGAGCAAATCATCCTTTCACGGTCATCACCGATCACAAAAATCTCCAATTCCTCCTGGAAGCAAAGAGGCTTAAACCCCGACAAGCCCGCTGGGCCCTGTTCTTTACCAGGTTTGATTTCACCATTACCTTTCGTCCAGGAACCCGTAACCGCAAGGCTGACGCTCTATCCCATCTATATTCACCTGATTCTCCCACGGATCCCGAGCCAATTCTCCCTCCAGCCGTCATTGTCAACCCCGTTGTCTGGAACGTCGTTAAGGACATCAGAACCGCCACTCTCACCGAACCTGCTCTGCTGGGAGGCCCAGAAGGGAAAACTTTCGTTCCATCTTCCCAACGGCAATCCCTTCTGGGCTTCGTTCACAACATACCGGGCTCTGGACATCCAGGCAGCCAACGGACCCTCTCACTCCTCCAAGCTCGGTACTGGTGGCCCAGTATGTTCCGTGACACCATCAAGTACGTCCGCAGTTGCTCAGTCTGTGCCATGTCCTCGACTCCTCGTCATCTGCCGGTGGGCAAGCTCGTACCTCTCCCCATTCCTCGTCGACCCTGGTCACACATGGGAATTGATTTTGTGACTGACCTCCCTGACTCCGAAGGAAATACCTGCATCCTAGTAGCAGTGGATCGCTTCTCAAAGGCGTGCAAACTGATTCCTCTCCGTGGATTTCCAACGGCCCTAGAGACTGCGGAACACTTATTCCATCATATCTTCAGTAACTTCGGGGTACCAGAAGACATTGTGTCGGATCGCGGTCCACAGTTCATCTCCCATGTGTGGAAAGCCTTCTTCCGCCTGCTAGGATTCACGGTGAGCTTGTCCTCTGGTTACCATCCACAGACAAATGGCCAGACTGAGCGGAAGATCCAAGAACTCGGATGGTACCTCAGGGCATACTGTCAGGAAGATCAGTACAGCTGTTTCCTCCCGTGGGCCGAGTATGCACAGAATTCCATCCATCAGAACACCACAGGTCTTACACCGTTCCAGTGCATACTTGGCTACAAACCCCCACTCTTCCCATAGATGGGAGAGCCATCGGAGGTTCCAGCTGTAGACTACTGGTTTCGGGCGAGAGAGTGTCGGACTCAGCTCACATGCACCTCCAGTGGGCAGTGTGGAGACATAAGGACTTTGCGGATGCCCGGCGTGCACCGACTCCCATCTACCACCCTGGAGACCGGGTGTGGTTATCCACCCGAGATCTGCGACTCCGCCTGCCCTGTAAGAAGCTGAGTCCTTGCTATATTGGTCCATTCCCAATCCTGAGGCAGATCAACGAGGTCACGTACTACTACCCCCCAGGTATCGAATTCATCCCACATTCCATGTTTCCCTGCTCAAACCATGCTCTTCTCTCACTCCAGATCAGCACGAGCCGGACGAGCCTCCTCCTCCAGAAATTCTGGAGCAGCCTTCCATATACCAGGTCCGCAACATCATGGACTCGCGGCTACGGGGTGGCCGGCTGGAGTATCTCGACTGGGAGGGCTACGGACCTGAAGAGCGATCCTGGGTGGCCCAGAACGATATCCTTGATTCAGTGTTATTGCAGGAATTCATCGCATCCATCCTGATCGTCCCGCACCCAGAGGCTGTGGTCGCCCCCGTCGCCGCATAAGGGCGTGAGGTGCCACCCCTGGAGGGGGGGAGGGGTAGTGCCAGAGAGTCACAGGCACAGTCACCGCCGTCAACAGCAATCACCAGATCACAATCACCTGTGTTCTAATCACCCGCACCTGCAATCCCTCATCAGCACTCCCATAAGTACCACGCTCTCTCTGACACTCATCGTCCTGTCTATGGTTCACCCCCATGAACAGTTACCCGACTCCACTCTTGCTTACCTGTGTTGACTTACCTGTTGTTTCCTAGAATTCTTCGACGATCCTCCAGCGTTGTCTCCGGTTCCCCTGTGCTCACGATCTCCTGGTTCCCTGTGAAAGAGACTCGATTCAGTTCCCCGCCGTGGCACTCCAATTGGAATTCTCTTCAAGTCATTCACCTGCTTCACGCCCTTCACCATTTGCTTTCAGTCAATAAATCCATTGTTTTCCACTTACCTGTTTCTCCTGGTTCTGTTTGTGACAAGCAGCACTTTTGATGTTTCTTCTGAATGCCTGTAGGCGAGTTGGAGATATTACTTCAACTGTTGGCTCATTGAAGAGAAAATTAACTGCTGTGAACTGATCGACCCTCTACAGCATTTGGCTGTGTGTTTAAAGAGTTGGTTTACATCTTATAATGGGCTAATATGTGTTATTATTACTTTATTAATAGATTCATGTGAAGCTTCATCTGAGATGCTTTGCCAGCAGAGTGCAACAAAAAGCTTTCAAAATCCCATACATTTTCCACATGACAGTGAATGATAACATATAAACCTTTCTAAACAGGCCTATAGCGCTGATGTTGTTCAGTTAATTTATATAGGGTATCACAGGGCTTAAGCAAAACTGAAGAGAAATGTACTTTTCACTACTCACATAGCGTATGATTGCAGGAGAAAAAAAAAAAACACCTTGATGCAGCAACATATTTTGTGGTAAAATAAATCCTCATCAAACTATATATGTATTAGGTGCCTTTTACCCCACACACCACAAGTAAAAGGAGTGTAGTATTGTTTGCTGAAGTATTGTTTTAGATTAGATTTGATTCAACTTTATTGTCATTATCAAGAACCATGTGGGTTTAGATTTTGTTTTTCCTTCATAAAAAAAAAAAAAAAAAACCCTTCATTTAAAAACTGCATGTTGTGTTTACTTGTGTTATATTTGATTAATATTTAAATTTGCTTGATGATCTGAAACATTAGTGACAAACATGCAAAAAAAAAAAAAAAAAATCAGGAAGGGGGCCAACAATTTTTCACACCACTGTACACACTGTGTATATATATTGTTCAATAAATTTCATAAAAAAATTTCATTTAAAAAATACAGAAAAAAATATTCTGTAAATTTAAAACAGAAAAGAGTTTATTACACCACTTGGAAAACCCATAATAATTTTATATAGATTTACAGTAAGAATAAATATATTTTATTATATAACCTGATTAAAGCATTTAAGTTTAAGCTTAACAAATGAAATTAACCATGTCAACAAATAGAAAATTCCAGCTATTTATTATCATGTGCTTTTTACCCCAATATAATACTTTTATATATTCTTTAGTTACTGGAGAACTTACCTTAAATAAAACTGAAAATCATTAACAAGACATTTGTCTCAAAATATATTTGCTTTATCTATTCTTATTTGCTACATAAATTAACATTTTAAAAATCATTAAATATTAGAACAAATTAGTACATAATCAACTTTGCGTTGCTGCTGACATAGGGTCCATGTAGATCACCTGAACAAACCCGGAAAACATGTCTCGACGCTTCCGCTTGTCGGAGAATGTGTTAACAGCCGTATTAAATAATGCCGATATCTATAGACTTTTAAGGTAATCCAGTTAAACTAGCTAGCTGTTTTTATTGTTGAAGTTTTATTCAATTTTTATATCTAAATGTTAGTGAAAAGAATAAAAATACAAAATGTTGAGATATCAATCCTTATATGTGATGGGCATGGTTATGATAATTTTTGTATCTACTTTGAAGGTATCTCGAGTAAAACAGCTTCATATTTAACGAAGCATATGAAAAACATTTGAACTGGAAGCGGCGAGACCTGTTCAACAGAATGCTGAAGTCTGTTGCGCATAACCCCTATTGCGTCAAGGATCAGCAAAATTTTCACGTTCTGCGGTTGAGTTTTTGTGCCATCTTGTGGATTGGAGGAGAATAAAATCAAATGTGCCTTTTACCCCAGTGCGCCTTAAGCCCCGTTGTTTCGTACTTCTGTAGAAGTCAGTGTCATTTTAACATTGAAAAAAAAAAATAAATAAATAAATAAATAAAACGTATTTAATTGCACAATTGGAGAACACCCACAATCTTCACAACAATCAAAGTATACGGTCCAGATGACGGGGATGCTGACATCTAGGCAATATTGGTTTCAGCGGCGATGTTGCCGAATTGTACGCGGAATTGCTTTTCATCGAGATAAACCTTTGAGTGAATATTTTGAAGCGGGAGAACCAGCTTTCCTTGGAAATCTGTAATGGAGTTGCTCCTGCTGGGAGTAGGTGCTTGTCTCCATTGTTGTGTCAGGAAGCACAGACATACATTACAAACGCAATGGTCTATTGTAAGCACACGGTGCCGAAATGCTCACGGTAGATTAGATAACCCAGGGCTCTCTCACAACAACACTGGGGCTGTGAGGGGGGGCAATGACATTACGGCTGTGGCAGAAATACAGATGATTTCCCATTTAACACTCCATTGAGCTCCAGGTTATTCCAAGTCCTGACTGGAGCCGAGATGCTGGAAGTACTTTTCAGCAGTTTTTTCATCACATTCCCCCCCCGCCTCCTGCCTCCCCCTCATGGGACGCCAAATCCATTTGCTCACAATATAGAGCAGGAGGTTATTTTGTTGGGTCTCTATAGGACAATACCAGTGTGTGTGTAAAGTAAAGTGGGTTTGGGAGGTTGAGAGCAAGAGAGCGGGCGGAAGGAGACAGAGAGAGATGAAAAGAGGGACAGAGAGAGAAGCTTGGGGATGATAAAAGCCCAGGAAAGTTGGTACAACGGGAGACAGTAGCAGTCTGAGCCGCTGCATTCCGGCCTGTTTGCCAAACAAAGAGCCGGCAAACTCAATTAAAGGGCAGATTTCCCTCCGGATGAAGGGCGATGTGAAATTATCCCTGCCTGTTAAACCTGTCACTTCATTTCACTCTAATTATTACCTCTGATCCCCAGGAACATTTAGCTAATTGTTTTTCTCTCTTCTCCTTCATTATGTTTAATGTGACATCAAGAAGCTGCTTTATGGCTTAGGCCCTGGGGTCCTTTCCATAGCGAGAGAAAAATTGATTTTCTGTGTCTCTAAACTGATATTAGTGTGACAATGTCATTCTGTTTATTTCTTTGTTTAGTTTATTCATTATATGTGATTTTGCGATCCGCTGGAACTGACGTGCTGGTGTTGAAATGTCAAAAGTTGTTTCCATCCCGTCTGTTTGAATATTACATTTCGCGTTATGTATTCATTTAACCCATGATGCTGCATTTAATTTGAAATGTTTTAACTTGAACAGTTCTGACATCTGTAGAAAAAGATTATTAAAGGAATAGTTCACCCATCAAAATTAAAATTTGCTGAAAATTTAGTCACCCTCAGGCAATCCAAGATGTAGATGAGTTTGTTTTTTCATCATACCAGATTTGGAGAAATGTAGCATTACATCAGTTGCTCACCAATGGATCCTCTGCAGTGAATGGGTGCCGTCAGAATGAGAGCCCAAACAGCTGATATAACACCACAATAATCCACAAGCAGGGATGTGCAGTATTTCTGATAAATGTATTTAAATACGTATTTGAAATACAAAACACTATTTTGTATTTTGTATTTAAATACCTTTGAAAAAAAAATCTAATGTATTTTGTATTTAAGTACATTTAAGCTTAGTATTTTTGTATTTTCAAAATACATAAAATACTTTTTGCCAGTCAACCTCTTTATTATGCAGTTGATTTCCTGTGTCAGCTAGTTCAGACATACCACTTTCATGTGAGCTGCAGCTGTACAAGTCCATCTAGGTTTTGGTGAGTGAATTTTCATGATTCCTGTTTGGAAATAAATAATAATGCTGCCTTCATGTGCGGAAATATCCTACTTCCCACTTCTGAAGTTGTGATTACGAGCCTGTCACATTCAAGTGCTTTGCTGTCGGAAAGAATCATGGAGGACCTCATGTTTCTTGGGGAAATTTTATTAAAGCCAAAATCTTTTGAAGATATTAAATTTTGAGTAAAATGTCCCATTCATTGACAACCATTTAAACATTCACAGCGCTATTTACTTTGTCAGCTTGACAGTTCTGGATTTTCTGTCAAATACATGCTATTTTGCTGTGTATAAAACATACAAAATGCTTGAAATAGTTATTGCAGTTCTATATGCATTATATCAAAATGAGATGATAATGCTTGTCACAGCAGCGACTGTTTTCCCCATGTTGAAAGTTTATGGCCTGCACAACTCAAAAATGTTGGGTATCAAAATTATCTATTTCCTAGCAAGGGGAAAATAACCATTTTAATAATTATCACTTGCACTGGACATTAGTGCTAGCCAGTCAGGCTTGATAATTGTTTTTTTTGTTTTTTTTTGGTCAAATTTTGGTTGTATCTACTAGCTAGTCAGTTGTATTTATTAAACTTTAAGCATTACTGCTTGCTATGGCAATATAGCTATATGTTGGTGGATATTTAAAGTGTGAACGACTGAACATTTTATATATTGTTTATATATTGTAGTATGCAAATATATCAATGCAGGTTTTAGTGGGCAGTACTTATTGACTCGTTAGGGAGATTAAAAACATGAGTAATAAGGCGAGAGTTGAGTTAATAAAAGTGCAGTATGCTGTGAACTCAAGAATTCTGTAGGCCCACTCACATTCTGAAAGGCAGCTTACTGTGTGCGCGCCCCGAGACAAACTGTATAAAACCGTAATGATAAAGATATAGGGTTCCACTTTACATTAAGTGGCCTTAACTAGTATGTGCTTGCATTTAAACTAATTATTTGATACAATGAACTTGCACATACATGTTTTTACATTGTACTAAAAATACCTGCATGTAATAATATCTGTAATTACATTTATTATTACATAGTTGACCCATCCCTTAGGCTGACAACTTTTTAACAATGTTGCTGGGCAACTTTGGGCAATGTTGCCATCAACAGGCAACCAGGTGAGACACAGGGCCCACGACCGATCTAAAATTATCCAGATAGAAATTTGTTACCCATTCTCAATGGGAAAGTGCCCAAGCAACATTGCTCAAAAAAGTTGCTCGGCAAAATTGCTCAAAAATTTGCACCATGTATCATCAGCTTTACACCTTAATCCACCCTTAAACCTACCCATACCAACAAACCTGTCCAAACCTTACCCGTATCCAGCAGAAGTGTTTTGCAATACAGTATGAACACAATAAGTAAATTGTACTTATGAATTTGAAGTACTATGTACTGTTTGAAGTACATAGTAGTTAAGGCAACCTAATATAAAGTAGGACCAGATTGTGGGGAAGTCGTGGCCTAATGGTTAGGGAGTTGGGCTTGTAATCTGAAGGTTGCTGGTTCGATTCTCACACCGGCAGGAATTGAAGGTGGGGATTGTGAATGAACAGCACTCACTCTGCCTTCGATACCATGACTGAGGTGCCCTTGAGCAAGGCACCGAACCCCCAATTACTCCCCGGACGCTGGAGCAATGGCTGCCTGGGTGTGTGTTCACGGTGTGTGTGTGCGTTTGTTCACTATTCACTGCTGTGTGTGTGCACTTGGATGGGTTAAATGCAGAGCACCAATTTCGAGTATGGGTCACCATACTTGACAATACGTCACGACTTTCACTTTCATATAGTTCTAAAAACTTTTTTAAATCTAAACAAATAGCAGAGTCCACATCACAACTATAACAATAATGGCACAAAAAACATGATATTGTCCAAATCACTTTCAGAGCAATTTTATGCTACTGATGAATGATAAAACATTGACAAGAGGATCCAGTGGAACATTCTGCAGAGGATCCAGTGGTGAGCAAGAGATGTAATGCCACATTTCTCCAAATTTTATGCTACTGATGAATGATAAAACATTGACAACCAATCAAAATCAATCCTGTGCTATAGAGCTCAAGCATTTACAGTGACAGATCACATAACTGCAGCAGCACATGCTTAGGATTCGCTAATAAATTTGTCTTTATAATTATCATTCTTGGCACAAACAAGCTTTAATAGTGGTACTTCGCTGGATGGCCAGTTTTCAAATGTATTTTATGTATTTTCAAAATACAAAATACTGTATTTGTATTTAAATACAATTTTTGCTGGCAGTATTTTGTATTTGTATTTAAGTACATTTTTGCAGGCAGTATTTTTATTTTAAATACATTTTCATGTATTTATGCCCATCTCTGTCCACAAGTCATCCACACCACTCCAGTCCATCAATCAACATCTTCTGAAGTGAAATCTGTGTGTTTGTAATTCATTAAGACGTTTTTAACTTCAAACTGTTGTTTCCGGCTAAAAGATGAGTCATCCATTCATATTATTGCTTAAAATACCCTAATGATGGATTTGTTTCTTACAAACATGCAGTTTTTCATTTCACAAGTTGTTAATTGATGGACTGGAGTGGTGTGGATTATTGCAATGTTTTTATCAGCTGTTTGGACTCTAATTCTGACGGCACCCATTTACTGCAGAGGATCCAGTGGTGAGCAAGAGATGTAATGCCACATTTCTCCAAATCTGTTCCCATGAAGAAACAAATTAATCAACATCTTGGATGGCATGAAGGAAAGTACATTTTTAGAAAATGTTCCTTTTGGGTGTGATCTATTGCTTTAACTAGAAAAGGCAGGTTTTGAGGACAACATTTGAGTGTTGCCTTGTCTGAGAGTTTGAAGGCTATGCTTGCTTCATGTATGCTGAATACTGTATACTCTTAAAAAAAATAGAACATATTGAGTGCTCATCAAAAATGATGTATTTAATCAACTATATTTTGATGAAATATAAGGCTACTTATGAGTGGCCATCAGAGGAGAAAGATGCCTTTTGTCTCCATATTGGTAGTTATAGCAACTTGTGTCAGAAAATGCTGAAAGCCAATGCAGAGTTTGGTGGATGGAGTTAGAGTCATAATGGAGTTAGCCAAGTTTATCCAATAAGTTGGGCTTTGTCAAGCCAATAAACACAAACTGGTCTCAAGATGCATAAAACTCTGCTGCCAAAAATGCTGCCAGCTTTGTTTTGTTGGCAAAATATACCTCCATAACTAATTTTAAGTATTTTGTGACACTTTGACAGAAGCAGATAAATTGAAATCAAACTATTAATTAATTAAAGGTTAGGGAAGAGCTTGAAACTGGAGGTGTAATTAGTTGTTGATTTGCAGACTGTCATTACAAAGTGAAGAGAGAATGTTCGGTGCTTATGCTGTGTCTTCTGTAGACTGAAAGGATGATATGTTCAGCATTTATATGGATTTCCATGTTTTCTGACCTGAGAAGCATGACCCTCGTGAATTGCATAATTTCAAAAAAGAAGTTGACTGTATGAAGATTAAAACTAAGAAATTGCCTTGAGCAATACTAAACAAACTGAAAAATGTATTTGAAAGCACTCTGAAAGCACCTAATGTGAATAAAAATCAGCATTGGTGAGTACATGAGTTAGTGTTACTCACCAGTTTTAATGAATTCTAACAATGCATAATCATGAAAATGCGATATGGTTTAGTGTGATTGTCAAAATGCAAAGTCTGCAATTTAATTATGTACATTTACACTATTGGTCAAAAGTTTGGAATCATTATGATTTTCTAATATTTTTGAACATTGCTTACCGAGGCTGTATTTGTTTGATCAAAAAAACACTAATGTTGTGAAATATTATTACATTTATAATAACTGATTTCTATTTGAATTTTAAAATGTAATTTATTGCTGTGATACAAAGCTAAATTTACAGCAGCCATTACTCCAGTTTTCAGTGTTACATGATCCTTCAGAAATCATTCTAATATGCTGATTTGATCAATTATTGATAATGAATCTTGGGTTACACATTAGTATAGGGACCAATTCTCACTGTTAATTAGTGGCTTATTAGCATGCCTATTAATAACATATTGGCTGTTTATTAGTACTTATAAAGCACATATTCTACATGACCATATTCTACATCCCTAATCCTTCCCAATACCTAAACTTAATATCTACCTTACTAACTATTAATAAGCAGCAACTTAGGAGTTAACAAGCAAAAGTTGTAGTTAATGGTTTGTTAATGCTGAGAATTGGAACTTAAAATAAAGTGTGACCGAATCTTGTTATTGTCAGTGTAAGTTTTGCTGCTTAATGTTTTTGTGGAAATAGTGATTTATTTATTTATTTATGTATTTATTTTTTCAAGAATCTTTGATGCATAGAAAATTCCAAAGAACAGCATTTATTTGAAACAGGACTCTTTTGTAACATTATAAATGTCTTTACGGTCATGTCTGATCAATTAAGAGATGGTCCTCACTGCAGAACACAAGATCCAGGGGGCGTGGTTGGATCTAGATCCAACTCCTCCCACCTTACATATACCTAAACCTACCCGTCTCCACCCCCTGATCCCTAAACCCACCCATCCCACCCTAAACCTACCCATCTCCACCCACTAGATGTGGATCCACCCCGCCCCCTGGATCTTTGTTCTGCAGTGAGGGGCTACTGTCAATTTATGGTGTCCTTGCTGAGATTAATATATATATATATATATATATATATATATATATATATATATATATATATATATATATATATATAGAAAGCACTCTTCAATCAAACTCTTCAAAGATAACTTCAATCTATCTTCTGTGTCACAAAATCCTTCAGAAATCATTCTGATATGTGGCACTGCATTATTTCTGTTTGCGTGCTGTCCTCACATAGTTGTGAAGAATATCTCAACATATTCCTTCCTTATATCATCACTCATACGATCAGAACGCAACCCAGACTTTAGAGAATCCTCTAAATACAAGGTTAAAATGTTCCCAGAGCAACATTGTTGTGGTGTGTGGATAAGTAATTCTATAGCAGGGCTGCAGTAACATATCCCTTGTGACATTGTCCTGTATCTGTAAATCTTTGTTGAAACATGATTTTCTTCAAGTGCTTCGTTTTCGAAAAGCAGTTTGTAATTCCATCTTAATTTCCTAAAGATGATTGGTTAGGATTGTATATAGTATTATTATTATTATTCTTATATATCAGCTGGGCTTTAAGTTGATTTGCAGTGCACTGTTACTGTCTGTGAATGAGGTAATTAATATGCGGCTGTAGGGAGGTGATGTGTGACCCTGTGCTGGTGTGTGAGTGGAGGTGAGTGTTGAACATGTGTCTGGGTCCGTCAGGCTAAGCGTGCGTGTTTGAGAGAGCAGCGGGCAGATCAGCACCACCGTGGCAGAGTGAGCTTGAGTGGATCTCTGCTCTCATTTCCCCTGAGGCTCAGCGGGTCGAGATCTGTGCGCTAGAGCAGGTGTGTTTGTCTGTCAAAGCACCGTTCACCAAAATCACAAGACATCCATCCATCTATCTATCTATCTATCTATCTATCTATCTGTCTATCTGTCTGTCTGTCTGTCTGTCTGTCTGTCTGTCTGTCTATCTATCTGTCTATCTCTGTCTATCTATCTGTCTGTCTGTCCGTCAGTTGTCAAGTTGTCCATCCATCCATCCATCCATCCATCCATCCATCCATCCATCCATCCATCATCTATCTATCTATCTATCTATCTATCTATCTATCTATCTATCTATCTATCTATATATATATATATCTTCTATCTATCTTCTGTATGTTTTCCATCCATCCATCTTTCCATTTGTCTGTCTGTCCATCCAGCCAACAGTTCATTGAATTAAACATTAAGAAATTATAAGCATTTATACTGAAGTTAATTAGTCCAACTGGGGCTATTTATGGCTGCCAAGCATCCATTAACATAGAATTTAACTGACATATGGTCACAGATATATGTTTATGGCTGTTTTACAACTGCTTTAAATGCGGCTCATCCAGTCAGATTTCAGAGCCAGAACTATCCATTTTCCCGTTTATTTTCACAGTCTTTTGTTTATCTCTCTTAGCAATTCAATCGTCAATTCTCAGCTCTCACTCACAGCCCACTCTGTACAGGAGCCTCTCGTTTCTGTACGATACACTCATGCTCTGTTCCCATTATTCCAACACTCCATCACTCTCCATCACTCATGTGCAGCAGTCATCTTCAGGGGTCATTTCCCTACATCGTTTCCCAGACACGAGATGGGATACGCAGAAAGCATATTGTCATTACAAGCAAAAAGCCGACCGTAATAATGATACATTTTACACAGTCAATTTCCCTCCCCATCGAGCCTGTTCTCATGACAACATTTTAAGATCTTAATGGCGAGGTGCAGCCCATCTCTCCCATATATTCATACTCTTAATGCCCCGGTGCGGTTCTGCGTTTGAAAACTCCAAATAACTCTGGATCGAAGACAGACTGCGATGCTCGCCGAGGCTGGGTGGAGTTGGAAGGCTGCAGAGGCAGGAGAGCCGAGGGAGAAATTACGCGGAGCACACCGATTGAAGTGAAAGAAACAAACATAAAGCCCCATCTGGAATATTGCCCCAGGCAGGATCACAAAAACAAACAACAGCCTGGAGGCAGGCCTTTCTGATTCCATGTGCACAAGCACTCACCCGTCCATATTGTTTCAGATTTTTTTTTTTTATCTTTAGATGCACGCTTTCAGGTTATCTAGGTCGATAGCATGAAAAAGTACAATTAAATCCATTAAACGGAAGTTGTGGCCAACTGTATTATTGTATTGGCTATTAAATGAGAATAAAACGTAGTGAAGGACAGGATTTTATCCATCTGATTTTTTTTTCCAAAGTGCGGCAGTATAATGTGACATAAGGCTACATCACTATTTTTTTGTTTTTTGTTTTGTTTTGTTTTGTAGATTAACACACTTTGTCTATAATGTCCTCTCTTTTTATATAAAACATTGTCTGCTTAATTTTAGTGATTTGATTTATTCAATTTTTTATTTTTTTTTATTTTTATTTTTTTTTTAGTTAAAACAATTGTCTTTTTTGTTTCAGTTCAGCATTGTTTTCTAGTTTTCTTTATGGGCATTAATTGTAAATTGAATCATTCATACATTATTGTTATATTTTGTATATTTACTGCATATTAAATAAAATTATTTTGCTTCAGTATACAGTTAAAAAGTAGTAACCTGCAATTGTTACCTTAAAGAGCTTTTTTAAAACCTTTGTTTACACTTTTCTTCAGTGTTGTTAGCAAATTTTGGTAACACTTTAGTTTAGGGACCAGTTCTCATTATTAACTGGTTTCTTATCATCATGCATATTACTAGCATATTGGCTGTTTATTAGCAAATATTAATGCCTTATTCTGCATGACCATATTCTAGATCCCTTAATCTTACATCATACCTAAACTTAACTAGCTTACTTACTGTTTATTAGAAATTAGGGTAACACTTTAGTATAGGGACCTATTTTCATTATTAACTAGTTGCTTTTTAGCATGCCTATTATTAACATTTTGGCTGTTAATTAGCACGTATTCTGCATGCTCATATTCTGCATGACCGTATTCTACATCCCTAATCCTACCCAATACCTAAACTTATCAGCTATCTTACTAACTATTAATAAGCACCAAATTAGTAGTTTATTGAGGCAAAAGTCATAGTCAATAGCTAGTTCATAGTGAGAATTCGTCCCAAAACTAAGGTGTGACCCAAATTTTATTAGTATATATTAGTAGCTTGTTTGCAGCTACTACTGTTATTTCATTACTTTAAAACTATAGCTTTTCAAACTACAAGCTATTCATAAAGGACACTTCTCAACACTAACCATAATGCCATTACTCCAAATGTCCCAAGCAAATTCATTTTAAGTTTCTAGCAGACTTCTCTGAAATCCCATAATCCATTGAGGCCCTCCATACCCATCTGGATGATTGACAGGTGGGTGAGACTTGTTTAGTTAGGGCAGGAGCTGTCAACCTTCACTCCCACTACACTGATCCACCAGCATCTCACACTCAGTAGCAGCCCACCCCTCCTCAAGCAATTTTATGATTCATTTAGCTCAATGAAGGCTGCTTATTACAGTTTATTTATCAATAATGGAGTCTCCATAATTTGGTCTTGAGGCTGAGAGCAGAATGGATTCAAGAGATTTCAGATAGACAGAGGAATTAAAGCCCAAACGCTTTTATGCAAGCTGGATTTGATGCGTCATTGTGTTCTGAAATGTATCAGAATGCAGTTGGTAATATACAAATGTATGTTCAGCATTGTCGCAAGGGGCGCTACAGAGGATGTTTGTGTAAAATATCTTCTTTCACGGTAAAGTTTTGTCTTACTGTTGTCATGCGGAGCAACGGAATCATTTCTTGGTAACACTTTAATTTAGGGACCAATTCTTAGTTTTAACTAGTTGCTTATTAGCATGTATATTACTAGCATATTGGCTGTTTATTAGTACTTATAAAGTACATATTAATTTCTTATAACCATATTTTAGATCCCTTAACCCTACCCCATACCTAGACTTCACTACTATCTTACTAACTAATAATAAGCAGCAAATTAGTTTATTGGTGCAGAAGTCGTAGTTAATAGTTAGTTAATAGTGAGAATTGGTCCTCAAACTAAAGTGTGGCCCAATTCATCTTCACCTCTTTAGTAAATACAACGCTCACTCCTCAACCTTTGACATGCTAGCTACCTGAGTAATAGCACATCTGGTGTAATGGCACCGGCATGTGATTGAAAACACATTAAAGCCAGCTTGATTTGCTGTTTGCGACTCATTTTACTTCTGTAATCCATTTTCGTAGTTCTGAGTTTTAATATTTGATTGGATCATAAGAAGTCAGATTGTCAGTCATTATATAATAACATGGAGATAGAGCTAAATGTGCAAAAGCAAGTCCTGAATAGTATAGTATAGTGACTCGTTAACATTACCAAATACTGGTATCAGTAGCAAATTAAAAGCATTTCACAGTAGAGTAAGTTATAATATTTCAATGAAAAATTAAGAAGACAAACTATTTTTTCCTGTGGACTAATGTGCTAATGAATTGTTCATAAAAAAAGACAAGGAATGTGTAATAAAGTAAATGGTCTGCAAATGCGTACTTGTATAAAGTATTTCAGACAGAATGCCAGAAATCTGCTCTGGTGAAGCCCAGGCACTTTAAATGTATTAAGATCATATTTTTGCCCATGACTGACTGCAGTTGGGACAAGAGTGACTGATGGACTGCAATGAAGAATAGCTAGATCTGACTAGCCGTGCTTATGGACTATTAAATCAACGCTCAGGAACAGGTAAGCATAACTTTCCAGGTATTACATCAGAAAATGGAATATAGTTATTTGAGATGGAGAGAATATAAGAAAGCTTGGGTGCGTGGGGTGATTGGGGGATATGTCAGGATGGTTTACTCGCCATTAAGACAAGTACATAAAGAGTCTGAAATTTGGCCCCAACACAACAATAGCCAACCATGAGAAGAAAGGGCTTCAGGGGCCAACATCACATCATGTTTCATACACACAAACACACAAACACACAAAAAGCCTGAAAGACATGATAACCCTGCTGACACATGTCATCATGTGCTGTCTTAATGTGACTCTACTCAGATTAGTAATGAATTTAATTCAGGGCATAAATGACACATCCCACTGAGCCTAAAGGCTTTTTTTTTTTATTTGTTATTTATTTAGTTATTTTTAAACAGTACTCTGTTTTACTCTGCCTTGTGCTGTGTTTTAATTTGATCGTTTGAAAAGCATAAAAAAAAAAAATAAAATAAAAAATAAACCTGCCACCAAGCAATTTAACATAATATATATATATATATATATATATATATATATACACACACAGTATATATATTTAGTATATAAAAAGATCATTTATGTAAAATGCTTCAATATAATTTATTGTTTTTAGAATTGCAATGAACTCTCAATCTAAACAATTAGAACTGTTATCCAGATAATCAAATCAAGTACAAATATAGCTGTAAGTAATGCTCTGTCACAATACATTTTAAATTATTTAAACTTTTAAATAAGAGCTCTCAAATACACCTCTCTACTGTATATTTTGTTTTGGAGTCATTAGATATGATTTTAGTTTTGTTAATCAAAAACACTTCAAATGAAAAACACTTTTAACAACATTTACAGTACCGATTTCTGACAGCTTGTCTGCCTGCAAAGGCAGTAAACCCATTAATAGATAAACCTAGTGCACAATATCATGAAATATATCAAATGTTAAAAAAGATAAAATTACTATTCACCACATTATTCCCACATTCTAAATATCTGGGGGATTTTTGTTATATTCAGTGGCATTTTTGATTCAAGCCCTGGTTAATTTGGACCCTGATTAACGCTGAGAATTACAAACACACCAAGGTTATTATCATGAAAAAGTTTAGTTTTCAATGCTGGAAGGTCTGATTTAATTAATCTCCAAAGCTGTCAGCATATTCTTTCAGAAAACAACAGTTTAAAACTTCAAGGGTACACTGTAAAAATTATAGACCAAAAAAAATAAAAAAAAGAGGCACTGCTTATCTATGACAACACCACAACAATAAAACGCAACCCAGGCTCATTGGAAATACGTGCCTCTACATACATTTCTGCAACACCGTAATTACGTACCTTACTGTACGTTTCGCAGCAGTTTCAAAGTGAAATGTCCAGAGAGTGGCGCTAAAACACAGGTTTAATACGTGACCGTGACACATTTTTATTACGTTCGTATAGGATTTGTACAGGATATGTATTGCAGCGTTTTTATTATGCTGCTTGAGGTACGTTTTGCGGCCGTTCAGAATTCAAATATCCAGTGAGTGCCGCTAAATATTAATGCTCTATCATGTTGGAAATATCCCGTACACTCAACCTAAACCTAAACCTACCCGATAGTGTTAACAAATGCAAAAGTAATATAAAAACATTTTTGCTGATGCAGCCTTGCTATTTTAACTTCCTTAAATGGATTTGAGCTGTTTTGTTGAACCGTAGTTTCACGGGGATTCGTACCGGAGCTCTTCATCACCTAAGTGCAATGCCGTCTCGCGTGAGCTACCAAGTAAACTTACTAAATCGGAAAACTCATACGTATGAAGCTGTATATGTGATGATGACGTTCAAAAGTATCAGTTTTCAAATCCTGCAGGATGTTAAAATTGTTTTGAAGTCATAACATAACATTCTGCAAGTAATTGTGTGAAAATTAGCCTGTATTAATCAAAACTGTACCTGTAAATCATACTTCGTGTGAAAAGAAATAAAAGTTGTTGGAGTTTTACTGCCTCTAGTGTTCATTTCAACTGGAAACTGCAGTGAATCGTACATATAGGTAAGTTTTTTTTTTTTTCAGTTTTGCAAAAATGTATGTAGAGGCACGTATTTCCAATGAGCCTAGGTTGATAAAACAAAATGCTGCAAAGTGTTTACTTCAAATAATGGTAGAGTTGAACACAGAACTGGCATTACATTCTAATCTAGTTGATTTAATTTATTTGCATATACTTTAAATATTTAATACCATGAACCTCACAAATTTTGGCAAATCAGTAGCCATTGTTCTCTAAAAGCTGAATGGGTCCAGTTCATTCTGCTGTATCATAAACTCCCAGAGTGATGGTACTTACAGTATATTTCACTGCTAAATGTAATGGCATTTTACTGCTGTCACATTTCACTGACAGCAGAAACTACAGCTTTGGCTTTGACAAATAGAACTTTTGGTTATGGAGAATCTCAATGGATTATGGGATTTTGGAGAATTTTTAATGGGTAGTACTGGTGTTATTTTTAAGGACGATGCAGTGGGTACACTCTTTGAAGAAGTGCAGTTTTTGTTATCATATGCAGATGGAACAATTTGTGATGTTATGTTCTAGAGGATGAAAATGAAAACAATATTAAAACGTAACCATTTTCCACTACATACATACATACATACATACATAAATAAACATTTGAAAAACAAAATAAAACCAATTTTTAACAATATCAAAAATATAAAAATTATTTTTTTTCAAAAAAATAACATGCACACATGCAAACTGCTTTAAACTGTATAGCTGTTTTCAGTTCACTTATGAACTGTTCACAGATAAACACATCATAATATTAATACATTACTGAGATAATAACTTGACATTTCATTAACAAACAAGTCAGTTAATTACACAGCAATCCCCACACTCAGATGCCTGCCATACCCATGATGCTGCAGCGCTCATCCTGATATAAATGCTTCCTACTGGCAGCTTAAGCTTGCTCAAAAAAATAAAAATAAATACATACATACATACATACATACATAAATTAAAAAAAAATAAATAAATAAAAAATGTAATATTCATGGTCTAGAGGCCCAAAGGTCATCTCATGCACTTTTAATATTTGCAGCATTGGTCATAACGCACATGATGTATTTGGCCTGTGGCTGGCATAGCCCTTTGCCAATACTCACACACATTATCCACATTTGTGGCTGTGAGTATTTTCTCACACTAGCATTGGGAGTCATGTATACTATGCTGACTCAAACACAGAAACTATACTATTGATTTTGAGCATCACGTGTGCAGTCTAGGCTGTTTAGCCTGAGCGCAGTGACTGACAACACCGCTGATGCAGTATGTGCAGGACCCCATTTGAGACAACCTTTCATTGTGTAGCACTCTTTCAGAAGGAGTGGAGGGTCAATGCATTTATCTAGTGCAAACATCAGTTTAAAGAAAATGGAAGGAACAACAGTGTTTTGGGCCATTTGTTTTGGGTTTAAAAAAAAAAATGTGTATGTGTACTTTCAATTCTAACAAAATATAAAATTTTATAAAATTACATAAATTATATAAATTATAATCAATTTTAGCTTTGTAAATTCTTACAAATATAGGCACAACGAGGTGCCTATGACATGAGGAATATTATCAAAGGTGTACTTTATAGAAACACCTCTCTGTCTGTGTTTTCCTAGCATGGTCTTTAGGGATGTGTTCATGGCTCTATCACAGCTGATGTTTAGTCATTTCATTTAGTCATTTAGCAGACGCTTTTATCCAAAGCGACTTACAATTGGGGAATACATAAAGCGATTCGTCTTGAAGAGGCAATCAGACAGAGGAAGTGCTCGTAACAAGAAGTCTCAGGCATTGTTCAAATAAGTACAAGCTAGAAAGGAAAGGAATAAATAAAGAGAAAGAATTTATTTATTTTTTTTTTATTATTTTTTTTTTTTATTTAAAGTTTAGGATGAAGTCAAGTAGTGCTGAAAGAGATGAGTTTTCAGTTGTTGCTTGAAGATTGATAGGGATCCAGCATTCCGGATAGGGGTGGGAAGATCATTCCACCAGCCAGGAATGGTGAATGAGAATGTTCTGGAGAGTGATTTTGAGCCTCTCTGTGATGGTACCACGAGGCGTCGCTCACTAGCAGATCTCAGACTTCTGGAGGGGGTGTAGATTCGTAATAGTGAGTGGAAGTAAGCGGGTGCTGAGCCTGTGGTTGTTCTATATGCAAGCATCAGTGTCTTGAACTTGATCCGAGCTGCAACTGGTAGCCAGTGCAAGGAGATAAAGAGAGGTGTAACATGGGCTCTTTTGGGCTCATTGAAGACCAGACGTGCCGCTGCATTCTGAATCATTTGTAGAGGTTTGATTGTGTTTGATGGAAGTCCAGCCAGAAGAGCATTGCAGTAGTCCAGCCTAGAAATGACAAGGGCCTGGACAAGAAGGTTTATCATTCATATCTTGATGAAATGCACCAGGTTAATCCATTGTGCTGCGTGTCATATTTCTGACAGTTCAAGCTTAGACGGGTCACTTGAGAAGTGCTTCATGTGTCAATACTAAGTGATTTTGACAGATAATAGCATGTTCTCTCAAAGGCTTCAACTTCACATAAATGTTAGCTTCATGAACAGCTTTGAGAAATCAGTATGCCTCACCTGCTGTAAATTCAGTGTTCAAGGTCATGTTCTAACAAAATTATTCACCTTTTTGCCATAAAAAAATAAAATAAAATAAAATAAAATAAAATAAAATAAATAAATCATACTGGTCTTATAGTGTATGTTCGTGTTTGTCTAATAGCTGACAAAATGAACCTTTGAAATATTCATATTTCAAATTTGAGTTATTTCTGTTATGCAATATCATTTGAACTCCTTGAACCTCTAGAAAGAAATGCCTGGTTTTTTACATTTTCTTTTCTTTCACATTCTTTTGAAATAAAAAAGCCATGAAAATATTCATAAGTGCATGCCGTGACAAGTGCTTTCTATTTTTGTTTTTCCAAAACCAACAAGAACATATGATACTTGGCAAAATGAAGTCAATCCACGTCCAACAGCACAAATGCTTTGCAAGTAAATGTTATGCATGTCAAAACTTTCACTGAAATCTAAATTATGCAAAGTTTTGCATAAATTATATACACAAAAGCTTTTTTCATGTTTAAAGTGTCAAATTGTCATATTGAGTAAAGTAGAAAATAAAGTATTAGTATTATTAAAAAAATATATAAAAATTAAATAAATAAATAATAATAATAATAATAATAATAATAATAATAAAAAGATTAAAGCCCTGCTTAAGAGCACTTGCTGCAATCTATGACCACAGGGTCAGGTTTTTATCCAGAGCCTCGATCAGTGATGTACAGAAACCTCCCTGCCAGACCTCCACATTTTAACAATTCATAAAAGTGTTGAAAGCAATCTGAGCCGAGAAGATTAAATCTTTCAGCACAAGGCAGGGGAGGACGTGAGAACAAGGTGCAAAAAGAAAATACATCTGAGGTAACGCTCACATCGGCTTACACAGGGGAAAAGCAGCTCTTAAAGTGTTTAGCTTTGATTTCATTCAGGAGTGACATAATTGATTTTAATGAGATGTTTATAGAGTGAAGTGGTTGTATTGCTCAATCATTTGCCTGTCTGCCTGTTGGGCTCAGCTACAGAAATGTACGGCATTCTCCATCATCCACAGTTCTCTGCCTCAGTCTCTCTCTCCCCCGTTAATGTGAGTACAATGGCATTAGTTAGCAGGCAACTTTATTGCAAACATAATGCATGATTTAAGAATGATAGTCTAACATATGCAACTCTAATCAGGCATAAAAAATTATCTGAAGAAAACAACTCTGGAAGTTTGCATGTTTTGCTTTTTTAACACAATTAAGTTTTTAGTTGAACTTTATATAGAATGCTCTTTACTCCATTATCTGTATGTGGAATATTCATTGCATCAAGTCATCTATCTAACCGACACTGAAAACACAATTTAGTGTAGAATTTACTTTAAACAATTACACAAAACAATTTAAACAATAAACAATTTTCATAATTAATTACAAATAAATAGCAAGTACCATTGAATTAAATGTGAAATTTTAAAGTAGAAAGACTGAAATAGTGTTTTCTTGTAAAAATGACATTAGTAATTGTTTTTTATTTATTTACAAATCTCTTTTATTTATTTATTTATTTTTTTTTTTTATTTTTTTTTTTTTTACATATCTACAGGCTGCTGCTTCAATCAATCAATCAATCAATCAATCAAATAAAAATCTTCAACTAATCAATTAATCAAATTTATCTGGAAATTAGGGCTGTATAATTGATTGAAATATATTTATATTTAGATTAAAGCAATAAGCCCCAAGAAGCCGTGGTTTACAGTGAATTTATAACAGCTAAGGGGTGTTCTGAAGCGGATTCACTGTAAACCACGGCTTCACGGGCTTATTGCTTTTATAAAACGGTTATTCCATATACTTTGTAAGGTTTCACAAAATAAAACAGAGCAAATAAGTGTAATGATATTAATAAAAACAGTATTCTTCCACCAAACAATGTAGTTCCTCAGAAACAGTTGTGGTTGGAACAAAGTGGTTGCCAAGCAACACACAAAGTAAACAAAGGTGTAGGTTTGTAGTGTAATTTACAACGGCTTCAAATGTGGCTCAACCAATCAGAATCAAGAACCGGAACTATCCGTTTTATAAAAGATTGTCCTTACACTGAACAAAGAGCAGAGTAATTGGAAATTCATTGTCAACTTTTTTCATTATCGATTTATGGTTTAGTTGTTCCAGCCCTAATGCAGATATCTTACTCTACAATCGTTAAGATGGAAGCCGCCATGTTTTACAAGTCTTTACCAGTTTCTCATCTTTAGTGTACATTTATGGGCTGGCTTCTGTGCTTTGGTATAGAGTAAGCCAGGCCGACAGATCCATAAAGCTTTGATGAAAATCTGAAGAAAACAAAGCATGCCTCCCAGGAGAGACCACGAACACCCTGGGCTTTGATTTTTCTCCCCTGCTCCTTCACACAAAGCTGCACTAATACACACACACACACACACACACACAGGCGGGTAATAGGAGCATTCATTTAGTATTCAGGTGGAGGCCCTGTCTTGTGTTTGTCTGATGTTATTACTTATTTATTATTCACAATGCATAAGCCATGCTCATTGACGTACGGTGCCTCGCTGGTGGGCCGAGTGACTAAGGATAATGTGTATTCTCCGCAGATAGGCGGCAGGGCCCCAGCTTCGGCTGTCCCCTTTTAATGGCCCAGCCAAATGCCAAAAAGAGGGGGATGTGGGTGATCGGACATGTGAATTCATGGCACGTCCATTCCTGACAACGCCTCATCCCGTGTCTCATCTCCTTCCAAGACCAGTGGCTGCCACTTTGTGCTCCCTTCGCATCCTGATTGATTGACAGGCGTGGAACGGCGGACAAGTGATTATGAAGCCGATCTGTGTGTTAGTGTAGGACGAGGTAGGAGGGTGATTGACAGCTTTGTGGTGGTGCGAAACAGCCACTAGTCAAACTTTCCACACACACACACACACACACACACACACTCACCCTCTAGTCATTTTGACAAGCAGCTGGTGACTGAAGCCCTGGACCCAAAGCAGGCCGTTCGCCTCCTGCGGCATCTTCACACCCATTCACTTTCATCAACACTCGCTCATGGACAGATTATTAATATCGTAGTGGTTGTTTCCTCCCCTCAGTCATCAGGGAAGCTTTTCGGAGAATATACTCAACCTGGTCTTATGACAAAAAAGTACCTCTGGGAACTTTTTCGCAAGTACGTACTTTTTCGTGTATGTTTCGTGACATATACGATGTGAAATGTCCACTTGGTGGCGCTAAAAGCGTGTTCATTTTTTTCCCCCCTGGAACAGATGAACGTACATATGGTACGTTTTATGTGATGTTGGTTTTGTAGGTGTCACCGTCGTTCAGACTTGAAATGTAAGTTGAGTGGCACTATAAGTCTAATGCTCCGTGACGTTTTAAAATAACGTACCATCTGCACTACATATAAACCTCCCCGATAGTATGAACAAAAGCGAATGTGGCGTAAAAACGCAATCACAAGCTTGCTGTTCTAGCTTGTTTTTTGATCTGTCATCTTTCAGCTCTTTAATCGTGAGTCATGTTTTTCACTGGATTCATACCCAAGGATTCCGCATCCTAAGTCCAATTCCATGCCAACTGAGCTACCGAACAAGCTTGTTACATCCAGAAAGAGAAACATATGGAGCTGTAATCATAACTGTGTACGAAAACGATTACAGGTGCTGAACATTTTACCACCCCTAGTGTTAATTTCTGTTGGAAACTGCAGTGATATGTACTTATTGGTACATATTTCGCATCTTGCGAAAAAGTTCCTAGAGGTATGTTTTCGTCCTGAGATCAGGTAGGCTATACTAGCCAGTGCAGTGAATAGACAGCATATGGCTCATTCGGGGTACAAATTACAACAAAGAAACTATATGTTTTCTCTATTATATGATTTATTGGTTTCAGTTTATATGTTTCAGTTTATGTCTATTTGCCAAGCTTTAAATACCATTTTAATATTCCAAGGGAAGAAGGATTTCCCTGCTGAATTTGTCAACTGTGTTACTGTATGCCACTACACAGTCTGATTACACTTGAAGTAGCACATATTTTTAAAGGAATAGCTCATCTAAAAATGAAACTTCTGTCATTTATTCACCCTCATGTTGTTCCAAAAGTACAGAGCTTTCTTATATCTTAGCTTTTATTATACACATATAAACAAATACCAGTTTACCAGTAACATAGTTGACTGGACACATTAATTATTGCAGACATTGTTACGTCATGTACACACAAACAGACTCTTCTGACACAGAAGATTAAATTACCAAAAAATACAAACAAACAAACAAACAAACAAAAAAACAACAACAACAACAACAACAACAAAACACTGTCATCAGTGGAGACAGGCCTTGTTTTACGAGCCAAAATTTATTTTCTTGATCAGGTTATCTTCAAATTTGAATATATGTTTGAATTTAAGTCATTATAATATTGCACACCATAACAACATACCCAACAAAGTTTATTGTAGAAATTGTAAAATATTGAAACATGAGAGGACACTTAAAATAATGTTTTCAAAATGTCTACCACAGAAGAAAATAACATCACACGATGCTGTTTGCATGCTGTGATAAATTATTTTATTTATTTATTCATTTTTTAATTATTTTGTTTGTTTGTTTTTTCAGTAACGTAATTGACAGAACTTTTGCAGACACAAGAAAAATATTTTTCTTTCATAATTTAAATAAAATATAGAAATATAGAATATATTCAGAAAAAAAGCAAATAGAAAATATAATTTACACTCAATTTAACAAACCTTATTTTTCTGAAGTATTCCGACTGTCATTATAGATCATTTTGACTTTTTTTTTTTTTTTTTTTTGAATTCATTATTTTGATCTCAAGACCAATTCACTTCAGAAACAGACACCGCAAAATCTGCAGTTTAAGGGACATCAGGACAATTTCAAGCAAACCGAAAAATAGTGTTTATAAAATATTTGTGTGAGATTATAATATGCTTTCCCTTAATGGAAAGGGAAGAATATTGTTAGATTATGAATTATCATCAATGGACATGAAATATAGGCATCATGTAGTAATTAGGGCAGTCAGTAGACTTAATGAATTAATCACATTTAATAATGTCATATATCCATAAATTTTGTCCAAAATACATTCTGGTGGCCCACTTTGAAATTTAACATGACAAACTGGCTCTGTTCCAAACCCTAGCGAGCTTCCTCTCTGTATGATGCCTACATAGCTGCTATTTACTCTGAGACCATACCATTACTGACTCAGAATGCTGCAGGCAGAACGTCAGTGTGTTATACAAATAACACTCCTCGCACAAATCACACAGGCCACTCTACTGATTCCAGCAGAATTTGATGTTAGCATGTTGTTAACAACACAATATCAACGTCCTCGGAACACAACGTCCTCGGAACACAATTTAAGATATTTTAGATGAAAACCGGGAGGCTTGTGACTGTCCCATTAACTGCCAAACAATTCACACTGTCAAGGGCCAGAAAAGTATGAAAGACATCGTCAGAATACTCCATCTGCCATCAGTGGTTCAACCGTAATGTTATGAAGCTACGAGAATACTTTTTGTTTAATAAACGACTTTATTCAACGATTCGGCGCCGTAACGTCACCATAGTGCCATTTTGGAGACTTCCTTTGCGACTGACACATAACTGCGTACGCTATGTGCGTCCAGCGGATGCTCTCCAAAATGACGCTATGGTGACATTACGGTGCTGAATCGTTGAATAAAGTTGTTATTTTGGTTTTCTTTCCATACAAAATGTATTCTCGTAGCTTCATAACGTAACAGTTGAACTACTGATGGCAGATGGAGTATTCTGACGATGTCTTTCATACTTTTCTGGACCTTGACAGTGAAAATTGTTTGGAAGTCAATGGGACAGTCATAAGCCTCCCGGTTTTCATCTAAAATATCTTAAATTGTGTTTTGAGGACGAATAAAGCTTTTACGGGTTTGGAACGACATGGTGGTAAGTGATTAATGACAAAATTTTCATTTTGGGGTGGAGTAATCCTTTAATGTCTGACCAATGAAATTTGCAGCACTACAGATATTTATTGTACAAGTTCCCAAATTCAAATGTACAAGCTCTCGATTTTTGCTACACTTTTAACTTCATAGATGTGTCTTTAATTCTTGGTCTTATTGCAGCGCGTCTGTAATTTTCAGCTATGCTGATTTATTTTGCTGCAAACACACAAATAGGCTTGCGTGAAGTTGTAGTATTGTTAGGGCAGAGCCATCTTTAGCCACAACCTTGCGGCAGACAATCAGAGACAAAAGCTGGAAAATGACAGGTTTGGCTATGATTTATTTGACAGGATAGCAATTTCTGAAGCCCCCTCAGGCATGATTTCCATACCGGCCCAGTCTGGGAGGTGTTGTGATTGCTTCTCAATCATCCAAGGCAAACACTAATTAGATTTTATTTTGGTCTGTGGAATGAGAGGTCTCCGGTATGGAGGGCTGTCAGTTTGTGTGGCAGTCGGCTGAAGGCTACTCTGACACTTTCTCATTCCCTGTGATTGGTCGTTGAGTTGAATATACACCAATCACAGCTCATGACACTGGAGTTTAACCTGTTTTTGAAGCTTGATTAATTACTGTCGGAGAGCCTCAGGTGCACTGCTGATGGCCGATTGACCTGTGAATGTGTGTGTGTGTTTCCAGACAGATGCTGCCCTGATGTATGACGCGGTACATGTGGTGGCCGTGGCCGTTCAGCAGTCTCCTCAAATCACTGTCAGCTCGCTCCAGTGTAATCGCCACAAGCCCTGGCGCTTCGGAAACCGCTTCATGACGCTCATTAAAGAGGTACTGCACATCACACTGTTAACTAAGAATGATTTGCATATAGTGTAGTTGATCACAAGATGTTGCGTGGTTTTAGCATTGCTATAAGGTCACATACATAACGTACCCAAAAAAATAAATAATTAAAAATTAAACTTAAATATCAATTACAAATTTTTAAACACTTTTTTTTAAATTAATTGTTTGTTATCAAATATTTCAAGTCACCTATTTCATAAAAAAAAAAAAAAAAATATATATATATATAGTTTGCTTGCCCGTGCCGCAGTAACCCATCTTGCAGTTAATGGGGTCACACTTTATTTTGTGTCCTTGTTACAGTGTAATTACACAAATAAGTACAGAGTAATATTAATTAACAACTTGTACTTGATGCCTTTATTCAGAAAGTAAAAATTAACCACAAGTGACAGTAAAGACTTTCATACAAGAATCCTGAAAAAAGAGTCAATTTTTACAAAAATAGTAAGCAACATAACCATTTTCAACACTGATAATAATAAGCAATATTTCTTGAGCAGCAAATCTGCATATTGGAATTCATCAAAAATGCACATTTGCCATCGCAGGAATAAATAACATTTCACAATATATTAAAATAGAATCAGTTATTTTAAATGTAATAATATTTCACAACATTATTTTTTTTTCTGAATTGTTATTGGTTGATTGATTGATTGATTGATTGATTGATTGATTGATTGATTGATTGATCGATCGATCAAATAAATAAAGCCCTGGTGCGCATAAAAGACTTCTTTCAAACACTTCTTATTAACCCCAGACTTTTGAATAGTAATGTACATGTAATATGTGTAAAGCATAATTTACTGTTATTGCTTGAGTAAGTACATGTATTCTGGGTGCTGTGTTACAGGCACACAGCACATTACCACAGTCTGACATACTTTACTGAGACTGTACATCAGAAATCCACCACTGCAATCCAGTCACCACAATAAACTCTATTAAATGCTGAAAATGCATTCATTTTCACAGTGTGTCTGAGTGTATAATGTTCTCTCCATTGTTTAGTACAATAATGCTGCCATGATCAATAGAAAATGTGAACAAACATTCTTTTAAATAAACTTTCAGCTGGCGGTAATGACGTTAATTGCACCAGACAAATGACTTTATGAATAAAGTGATTTATCTATAATAAACCTAATTTACATAGAAAGAAGGAATGTGTGTCTTGTTCATTGGAATACACTGTGAAAGTGCTGCAGTTTGCCCTTACGTGTACGTTCATGAGTGTGTGTTTGCTTGTTTCTGACCTGGAATACCACTCAGTGAGAACACTGCTGCAGAAGACAGCAAATTTATCTTAATCTCTGGAAATAATTCTTCTCCGTGCTATTTTCAGAAAAACTAGGACGGCTAATCTGAACTCTCCTGTCATTCTGCTGCCTATATTTAGTCCGACTAAAAAGCCGCCTTTATTTGCTGTGCGTGATATCTTAACCAGCCCGCTAAGACCAAAGGCAAAGCGAGGGAGATATAAATACATAAAAGCAAGGTGGTCTGCTCTCCGTAAACCAGTGCATAAATTGACTCAAATCTCTGCTTGTGATGACCCTGCCCCAGACCCTCTCACCCTCCTTTGGATCTTCTATGTCTAGACTACAAGTAGAGCCCGGGGCTGAAGAAAGGCTGGGAAAGCTGTGCTGAGGTTTTTGTTGGAACAGATAATTGGAGGACTGCTTAGTCTGATGACATTTCACTGGCTTTGAAAATGCCAAAGCCTTAATATAGATGGATACCTGGCACTGACCTGGAACAGATACAAAGTTTACATTACATGCTATGGGGTGGAGGGGGTGGAGGGGGTGGAGGGGGGGGGGGATGTTACTGCTGTGGTTGCCAGGACTTTACTGTAAAAAAAATAAAAAATAAAAAAAATCACAACACATTTTAGGTTTTAACGGATTGAACTCAAATTTAAAGTGATAAAACATATAAATGTACCTTATTATACAACCACCATAAAACAGGTGGTAAAGTGAAAGCCACATGTTGAGTCAAAGGTCATCTTAAGTAGCTTTTCCACAAACAAACATACATTAAGACAAAATATTACATGCTATGGATGCATATTTACTGAGTAATCCACTATTTTGTAGAGAGAGGTCAAAATGACTGAGATTTGGAGCTATGAGCTATCTAATATGATATCTCAATATCATATTAGATTCTTGTTCTTATCAAACATTTCTTTTGGTATCTTAATTTTTAAGGCCCTGTATGGTTAAATTCTAGTGACATTAGATCTCAGTGTGGCTCCATACCCATCTTAGTGGATATATATATATATATATATATATATATATATATATATATATATATATATATAATTTTTTGTCATGTCAGACAACTAAACTTGTTTTTCATTTATTACAAAAGAAAAAAAAAAAAAAGCTGCAAAATTACATTTAATATCCCATTAGATATTTATAGTTTTTTTAACCATATGTGACCCGTGCTGGCAAAATGAGTCGGAATGCACAAATGTTCAAAAATAAGTTCTTTTTATTTTCACATTCTCCATTAAAATACCTTCAAAATGATATATGACTTGTTGGAATCAGACAAAAACTGAGCTACAGCCGTTTGTATGGAATGCCAAACCTGCCATAATTATAAATAAAAAAATAAATAAATAAATAAATACATGTACAAAGAAATTTAAAAAAAAAAAGTGAATATAAATAAATAAATATATAAATAAATGTACAAATAAAAGTAAAATAATAATAATAATAATAATAATAATAATAATAATTTATAATTTTATTTCCTTATTTATGTATTTTTTCCCCACATTTATTTAATTCCACTTTTATTTATTTTCACATTTATGTATGTATTTACGTATATATTTCCACATTTATTTATTTCTACATTTCTTTGTCCATAGGGTAATGAGGAGGGCGTGTTTTGCCTCAGGAATAACAATCGAGCCAGAGTAGGCGAGGGGTAAGCTTTGAGGCCACAGTGACACCTTGTGGTACCCAAACGAAATACAAGAAGTGTAGCCTACATGACGCGCCTGTTGATAGTGTGTGATGAATGACTTAGATGGGCAATATGGCCAAAATCTTATATCACGGGTCAGTGGCATAACTACTGACAGTGCAGGCAGTGCAGCCGAATGAAGTGACTATGTTAATATAAATATAAATATTAATAATACAATGTAATTAGTGCCGAGATACATCACAGCAGTGAATAAATACATACATTCGCATGTTTCATTCATGTTCTTTGATGGTCTAGCAGTAGAACTTTTGTCAAGCATTTCTGAGGTTCTGGGTTCTAATCCACCCTCATATAGATATTTTTTTTCTCATTAAAACCAAAAGTGTTCAGCAGTGATTGTGTATCAAGAGCTGGGACACGTTTGTATGCATTTTGTTTTGTGCTTTTACCAGAACGAAGCGCTCGATCGTCTCTGTGAAGACTGCGCATTGTACACTGAATACAGCGGCAACAAGCACTCGCCATGATTTCAAAAACAACACATTCCAGCGATAGATCGCCTGTTATTTAACACACACCAATCAATTTGTTATTGAATGGAGATGTTTCTTTCTTTTAGGTACATCCGTGCGGCACCACGAGATGTTGCAAAAAGTGGTGGGGTCGTTTGTTACAATCCATTCCACAGCCGACGTTCTTGGTTTTCTTCCTACATTTTAAATCCAGATAACTGGTTGAAGAAACATTGATTAAAATTAAGATACAATTTATACAAAATTAAATTCACTTCAAAGAAAGGCTTTCTACAAAACAAAACTCAATGAAGTGGTCAAAATCATGTCTGACCCACTCCATGTCTCACGACATATTGTGCATCTCATGAGCCTATATCTTGGTCATGCTGTTCACTTTTCATAATCAACATAGATGAATGAATGAATGAATGAATGAATAAATAAATGAATTATTGGCTAATATTTAAACATAAATAGCCCTATGAAACTAAATAGGCTACGCTTTCTTTAACCCTCTGGCCTACGAACGCACTGGCACGTTCTGATGGATTTTTGCTCATGACAGCGGAAACAACTTAAATAAGCCTACTCCTTCATTTTTGGCCATACAGATTAGTGCAAGACATCATTATAAACTATAAATGGTCTACTTTTATTTGTGCACACTCACAATAAAAACGAAATCTTGTGCTTTTGTAAAATAAAAACAAAATTAATAATAAACAGGGTGCACTTTCAGCCGTCTCTGCGAGACTCTGTCTCAAAGATGAACTGAAACTCAACGAATAATTATCAATTTATCATATGTATATGGAAATGACATACAACAAATAAAACAAGACTATTCATTCTGTGGAATATTTTTAATAGTTTCTTCAAAGTACTAGCCTATTGAATAGGCCTAATTTGCAGGTGGGACGTGTCCCCACGACTGCACCACTTTTTGCAACATCTCGCGGTACCGCACAGATGTACCTAAAAGAAAGAAACATCTTCATTCGATAAGAAATTGGTTGGTGTGTGTTAAATAACAGGCGATCTATCGCTGGAATGTGTTGTTTTTGAAATCATGGTGAGTGCTTGTTGCCGCTGTTATCAGTGCACAATGCGCTGTCTTCACACAGAAGATCGAGCGCTTCGTTCTGGTAAAAGCACAAAACAAAATGCACACAAACATGTCCCAGCTCTTGATACACAATCACTGATGAACACTTTTGGTTTTAATGAGAAAAAAAAAAGTCTATATGAGGGTGGATTAGAACCTAGAACCTCAGAAATGCTTGTCAAAAGTTCTACTGCTAGACCATCACAGCACATGAGCGAAATATGTGAATGTATGCATTTATTCACTGCTGTGAAGTATCTCGGCACTAATTACATTGTATTATTAATATTTATATTTATATTAACATAGTCACTTCATGCGGCTGCACTGCCTGCACTGTTAGTAGTTACGCCACTGACCTGTGATATAAGATTTTGGCCATATTGCCCATCTAAGTCATTCATCACACACTATCAACAGGTGTGTCATGTAGGCTACACTTCTTGTATTTCGTTTGGGCACCACAAGGTGTCACTGTGGCCTCAAAGCTTACCCCTCGCCTACTCTGGCTCGATTGCTATTCCTGAGGCAAAACACGCCCTCCTCATTACCCTATGGACAAAGAAATGTAGAAATAAAAAAATGTGGAAATAAATAAATATGGAAATATATATGTAAATAAATACATAAATGTGAAAATAAATAAAAGTGGAAATAAATAAAAGTGGAAAAAAAAATATAAAAAATACATAAATAAGGAAATAAAATTATAAATAATTATTTATTTATTTATTTTATTTTTACTTTTCTTTGTACATTTATTTATATATTTATTTATTTATATTCGCTTTTTTACATTTCTTTGTACATTTCTTTCTTTCTTTATTTATTTCTAATTATGGCAGGATTGGCATTCCATACGTTTGAAGGCAATAGAGGCAGCAGATCTCTCCGGTTACTGATGTAACCTCGGTTCCCTGAGATAAGGGAACGAGCGTTATGTATTGGGAAAAGCCTGATTTGTTCACGTTTATGTAGCTGCACAAACCAATGGCGCTTTAGCCCGCCAGAAAGGCTCACAGCGCCATACATCAGATCATTCGACTGAAGCAATAGTCATCAATTCGCGCAGCTTATAGTGTGGCAAGTGACATAACACTCGCTCCCTTATCTCAGGGAACTGATGTTACGTCAGTAACCAGAGCATTCCCCTTCGAACATCCACTTCACATTATGTATGGGGAATGTATCCAATCACGCCGTACTATGAGCAGACACAGGACATCCTGCTCTGCGAGCCCAGTCTCGAGGCACTAAAAGGACCCCTTAAAACTTGAGCATGTTTTGCCCCAAGCTATAGCTGAGAGCTTTTTATGACCACTTCACCCAAGGGGGATAGTGGGACATTTAAACAGATAGAACTCGCGCCTGCAAGGCAGGGACGTCTAAGTTATAAAATCTGGCAGATGTGGACGGCGACGACCAGCCGGCGGCCGCACAGATCTCACTGATAGATATTCCACTGGACCACGCCCAGGATGAGGCCATTCCCCTTGTGGAGTCGGCCCTCACACCAATGGGGCATTCCAAGCCTTCTGATACATAAGCCAAAGCTATCGCATCAACGATCCAGCGAGAGAGTCTCTGCTTTGTAGCCAGCAGTCCCTTCTGGAGGCCTCCAAAGCAAACAAACAGCTGCTCAGACTGCCTAAACAGCCTAGAGCGTTCCAGGTACACTCTCAGAGCCCTGACAGGGCATAGCGTGTTCGGTCCCTGCTCGCCGTCTGCAACGGGGAGCGCCAATAGGGAGATCACTTGAGCTCTAAAAGGAGTTGAGAGCACCTTAGGAACATAGCCGTTCCTTGGTTTCAGAATGACCTTACAGTCATTAGGTCCGAACTCAAGACATGAGGCGCTGACTGACAGCGCTTGCAAGTCGCCTACTCGCTTAACCGACGCCAGAGCAAGGAGAAGGGCCGTTTTAAGTGATAAGGGCTGCAGGTCGGCTGAGCTGAGCGGCTCAAAAGGGGGGCCTCTCAAGGCCCGCAGGACTAACGACAAGTCCCAAGATGGCACAGTCTGAGGGCGAGGAGGATTCAGCCTCTTTGCTCCCTTCAGAAATTTAACAACCAAGTCGTTTTTGCCTATTGAATGGCCAGCCTCGGGAGAATGATTTGCCGCGATGTCTGCCATGTATACTTTGAGTGTGGAGGGGGCGCGCCCCTTATCCAGCAGCTCTTGTAGAAAAGTCAGCACGTAGGACATGTCACACGAAACTGGGTCCAATTGCCGTGCAGAGCACCAATGAAGGAAGACTGACCATTTTTGGCTGTAGAGCCGTCTCGTGGACTGCGCTCTCGCCTCTAAAATGGTACTGCTTACTCTCGCTGGGAGCCGAATAGACTCCCGTCGAGGCACCAGACATGAAGGCTCCGCAGCTCCGGCCGGAAATGCCAAATCAAGCCCTTTGCCTGCGAGAGAAGGTCCCTCCTCAGTGGAATGGGCCACGGGGCTGATATTGAGAGCTGCATTAACTCTGGAAACCATGCCTGGTTTCTCCAGAGCGGGGCCACCAGGAGGAGGGAACACTTGGTCTCCCTGACCCGCCCGATGACCTGAGGAATCAGGGCGATCGGGGGAAACGCATACAAGTGAGCTCTGGGCCAGTCATGGGCCAGAGCATCTCGCTGTATTGAGAAAAATGTTGGGCAGTGAGAATTGTCTTCTGAGGTGAAGAGGTCGACCTCTGCCCTCTCGAAGACTGTCCAGATCTCCTGAACTGTCTGAGGGTGTAGCGCCCACTTGCCCGGGGCTACATTGCCTCTGGACAGCATGTCTGCACCAAGGTTCAATTTGCCTGGCACATGAATCGCCCTTAGCGAGAGGAGTTCTTTCTGTGCCCAGAAAAGGAGGAGACGAACCATTCTGTAAAGAGTGAGAGATCCGAGGCCGCCTTGGCGATTGAGATAAGCCACCACCGTCATGCTGTCCGACAACGTGGTGTCCGACAACGTTGACCCTTCAGCCATGAAGGGTCAACGTGGTGACCCTTCATGGCTGGAAGGAAGGTTTTCAGGGCTAAGAAAACCGCCAACATGTCTAGGCAGTTGATGTGTAGGCACCGATGCTGAACTGACCAGGAGCCAAGTGCCAGATTGCCCTCCAGCAGCGCGCTCCAGTCCGAGTTGGAGGCATCTGTTGTGATCACTTTCCTTCTGGAGGCCAGGCCTAACCTCACTCCTGTTTGGAACAGACGAAAGGTCTTCCAGGGGGCCACGGCCTTGATACAGCGGTGGTCTACCCTGACAGGAAACCGCCCCAGGCGCCAGGCGTGGGGCGGGATACGGGCTTTTAGCCAAAACTGAAGGGGCCGCATGTGAAGCAGGCCCAGAGGAATCACAGAGGCAGCGGCCGCCATAAGGCTGAGCAACCTCTGAAAAACCCTCAGGGGGCGTGACGTACCTGGTTTGAGGGAAGCTGCCAATCACTGAATCATCAGGGATTGTTCCGGCGTAAGCCACGCCTGCATTTTGGCAGAGTCGAAAATCGTCCCCAGAAAGACAGCTCGCTGTCTGGGTAACAACTGACTCTTGTGTGGGTTGATGATCAACCCGAGGTGTTCTAAGTGGCTGAGTAATAGCTCTCTGTGAGCTAATAGTTCCCATTCTGATCTGGTTAGAACCAGCCAGTTGTCGAGGTAATTTAACACACAGATTCCCATCTGTCTCAGAGGGGAGAGCCACGTCTATGCACTTCGTAAAAGTGCGTGGGGCCAGGGATAGTCCAAATGGAAGGACTGTATACTGATAGGCCACTCCCTCGAACGCGAATCTCAAGAACGGTCTGTGACGGGGGGCTATGTGGATGTGAAAGTACGCGTCTTTCAGATCCAAAGTCAAAAACCAGTCCTCGGGGCAAATGTGCGCGAGAATCTGTTTGATAGTCATCATCTTGAACGACTGGCGCATAAGCGAGTGGTTCAGATGTCTGAGATCCAAAATGGGTCTGAGCCCGCCGTCTTTCTTTGGAACGAGGAAGTAGCGGGTGAAAAAGCCTGACTCGCTGTTCGCCAGGGGCACTACTTCCACAGTGCCTTTTTTCCTGGAATGGCTGCCCAGGCCGAGAAATGGGAGGCGAGAGGATTTATTCTCTCAAACGCGAGCTCGCCTTGAGAAGACGGGGAGCTTGCGTTCGTGTGAGAGCGTGCGAGAGTATGAAGAGGAAATTTGCTCTTTAATGTATGTGGGTCCGCTATCACAGCGGTAAAACATTCGGGTACGCGCTGCACCTGCAGGATGTGACCCCCTGGAAACAAATCTCCATCACTCAGAGGAGCTCGGAGGGATGGAGAGTGAAAGCAAGCTGTTTTTCGGGGCGTTCCGGGCGAGGCGAGAACGGGAGCACTCCTCTTCCTCTCTAGCGCATCAGGATGGCTTCTGCGGCTCGGGGTCCAGCCCAACTCGTGGGCGGGGACCCTGGCGCTTCGGGAAAAGGAAGCATTTCGTCGACCGAGAACACTGTTGCAGCCCATGCTCTGATCTTGGTTGGGGCTGAGGCTGCGCTGGTTTTGCAGGCTGTGCAGCGGGATTCTTCTGGCGTCCCGCAGCCACGGGGCCAGAGCGTTTAGGGAGGAAGTGACGCAGCGCCTGCGACGTCTTCTGAGCCTCCGAAAACCTTTCTGTGAATCCACCCACAGCAGGACCGAACAGCCCCTTCGGCGAGACTGGTGAGTCGAGGAAGGCCATTTTCTCGGCATCCCTGATCTCAGTCAGATTTAGCCATAGATGGCGCTCCAGCACCACCAAACTGGCCATGGTCTTGCCGATCGCCTGTGCTGTTGCCTTCGTGGTGCGCAGAGCCAGATCTGTCGCTGTGCGCAGCTCTTTGAAGGTCTCCTGGTGCTCTTGGCCAGACTCATCCAAGCTGCGGAGAAGTTTGGCCTGAAATACTTGTAAAATCGCCATCGTGTGCAGCGCCGAGCCGGCCTGGCCGGCCGCTGCATAAGCCCTGTTGGCGATCGCTGAGGTGGTCCTGCAGGGCTTAGAGGGATGTGCTGCATGGGCCTTCAGGCCGAGGGAAGATGGTGGACACAGATGTGCAGCAATCGCTTCCTCCAGGGGGGGAAGCTTGCTGTACCCCTTTTCCTCAGTGCCGTCCACAGTGGTGAGAGCTGCTGCAGTAGAGGGGTTCACTGGGGCCGAGTAGGGAGCGCCATGTCTTGGTGAGCTCATTGTGAACTACAGGCAAGAATGGGGCGGGGCGTTGGCGAGAGGACTGTTGACGGCTTCCCGGCAGGTACCACTTGTCAAGAAGGCCATGGACGGGCTCATCTGGAGCTGACCACTCGAGGCCAAGGTCCTCCACCGCCTTAGCGAGGACGCGGATGAGCTCGGCATCCAGCTTCGATCTCGGCACATGAGAGGTGGGAACGGCTTCGGGCTCCTCACCAGAATCACCCCACTCCTCTGCATCAGACGCCTCCAAGGACACGGAGTCATCGGTGGTGACGTCTTCAATATTAATGTCCTCTTCAGAAGCGCCGAATGAGACCAAGCCACTCGCAACCGAGGAGGGGCGCTGGTCCTCTTGTGTGAAGTACACCGGCATGAGAGGACGCGGGGAGGGCGGGGCACGCGGGTGTTGGGCCGACGTGACACTGCTCAAGCCCGCAGAGAGGGATCCACTGCCCCGCTGTTTCTTCCTCTCCTAAGGGCGGGAGGGACCGCCTTCCCGGAAAAAGGCGTTCCGGCGAGTGGAGACAGGAGAGACTCATACTCTCGCAAAAAGAGCATGAGTCAACGAGTGTGGCCTCTGCGTGGGGGCTGCCGAGACAGGCGACGCACTCGCTGTGACCGTCCTCCTCGTGCAAGTGCCCCTTGCACGATCCATACTCGCGGCGCGACATTTGCAACAACGCGCGCTGAAATTTGCTCTTTAGAAATTTGCTCTAGTCTGTTCCGAGGTGCCGGATGCCGCAGGGATCGCGTCGCGTCGCTACTTCTGCATCTTCAACAGCAGCGAGCAGAGCTGGAGCTTCTTCCAAGGCTTCTTCTCGGCTTCTTCCAGAGTCAGAGAAGAGATGATTCTCATCGCTGAAGGAGAATGATCTGATGTATGGCGCTGCGAGCCGACTTATATACAGTCGGCTCCACCCTTTCTGGAGGGCTAAAGCGCCATTGGTTTATGCAGCTACACAAACGTGAACAAATCAGGCTTCAGTACAGAGTAAAACAGGAGTTTTCCCCATACATAATGTGAAGTAGACGTTCAAAGGGGAACTGATTTCCAGAAAAATTGAGTTAAAGATTCCAAAGCAGAATCACCAAGCAACGTTGCATATTTTCCTCCAATTCTTTTCTTAATAATAATTAATATATTATTAATCATAATGTAGCTATTTTTATTTTATCTTTGTTATTAAAAATAGGAACAAAGAGCAGCGAGTGATTCCGTCTTTTCTTTTAAAGTGTGATTAACATTGAGACAGATCTAGTTTAAGACCTACTGTAATGCATGGATCAAATATACACATCAGATTTTCCCCCAACCATTAACTAAACGTTCATGTAAGACATAACAGATTATGATTGTGTGAATCTCGCCAATACATATTTCGCGATAATGTACTTTATAAGAGAGATTGCGCGCTCGCAGAAAGCCGCATCTTATGCACGCGCTTTGCAAATGTCAGTCAGCAGCGCGATCGTTTTGTTTTCATCAGCATGGGTTTAAAAATAATATTTACTGGTTTGGACTCATGTCATCGAGAATTCAATATGACTATTCACAATTCTGGAATGCTGCGCTTTGCAGCAACAGACTTGCAACTTGTGGTGAGAAGCAGCAGCAGTCGTCCAGAAGTGAGCAGAGAAAAGGTACTCCTCTTAGAAAACGCACAAATAAAGATCATTTTAGATGTTTAATTACTATTTGGAGCATTGGGATCGCTAGAAGAGGGCTTAATGAACTAATTTTTGTGAAAACCTCAAATTCGACCAAAACTGACATTTTTCACTTCTTTTGCCTGCAGCTCAAAATTAATCCGTGCGCATTCACACTCATTTTGCCAGCACGGGTCACATATATAGTAAGAGAAATGGTCAACAGACAGTACTCTTACTATATGTGGTTAAAAAAAAGTATAAATATCTAATGGAATATTAAATGTATTTTATTTTATTTTGTTTTATTTACTTTACTTTATTGTTTATTTTTACAGGGACAATGTACAATTAAAAGTAATTGCACCAGAGTTAGCTAATAGCTAATTTACATCTGATGTCCCTGGGCAGGTAAACAAATAAAATAACATACAATATTGCATATACACCACATAAAACATCACAATACATATATCCAAAAATGTGAAATTAATATAAACAGTATATGAAAAAACACGGAACTTACAAAACAGTCATTAGTGGTTACAGATTTGTTCAGATAGTAGCCAGTGCTTAAGATTAGTTTTAAAAACTGTGAAACTGTCAATTCTTCGGATGTTTGTAGGTAAGGAATTCCATAACCTCACTACTCTAACCGAAAATGCTGTTTGACCAAAGGCGGTTTTTCTATACTGCGGTACTAAATATCCCCTAGCAGATGCTCTTGTCCGACCGGCACTGCCGTTATGGGCCAGGCATCCCCTAAGAGGAGGGGGAGCAAGATTATGAATAATTTTGTACATCAGGCATACATCACTGTAAAATACAAAATTATCAAAATTTAAAAAATGTAACTTTTTATCAAAATGGTACAATAATGATAGTCCCTTGGTTTTTTGTCTAGCAATTCCAAAATTTGTTTATAAAGAGAGTACACAGGCTTAAGTGTAGTCGCACCTGCCTGTGACCAGGTTGTTATACAATATGACAAAAGAGGGAGAATCAAAGTATGTACAAAAAGCAGTGCAGCTGATTGAGACAGTTGATGCCTGATGTTTTTAAAATTATTTAGATTTAATTTAACATTATTTATAACCCTTCTTACTTGTTTTTTAAAAGACAGGTGTTGGTCAATTGTTATTCCTAAATATTTGACGTGTCACACATTTAATTGCTTCACCATTAAATACGATGTCTGGATTCACCGAATTATGTTTTCGTGCAGTGAAATACATGCAAACTGTCTTACTTACATTAAGAGACAGACAAGACTTATTTAACCAATCCAAGACGTCTGCCAATGCAGATGTCAATTTGCTTGCAACAAGTTCTTTAGTTCTTGCATGAACAAAAAGTACAGTATCATCTGCATACATTAGAATGTTAACACCTGGACATACTTGAGGGAGATCATTAATATAAATGCTAAATAAAATGGGTCCTAAAATAGACCCTTGAGGGACCCCTATAGGACAGCTAGCAAAAGAAGAACACTTATCGACCACTCTTGTGCATTGTTTCCTCTTAGTCAGATATGATTTCATCCAGGTCAAGGCAGTAGCAGATAAATTAAAATTCTGAAGTTTAGAAATTAAACAGTTATGATTAACAGTGTCGAATGCCTTTGCAAGATCTAAAAACACAGCACCAACAACACCACCGTTATCAAGTTGACTTCTAATTTGTTAGACAAAAAAACAATTAGCCGTTTCTGTAGAATGGTTCTTTCGAAACCCAAATTGCATTGGATGTAAATTCACTTCACTTTTATTTAAATGAGAAACTAATTGGTCACAAACTACCCTTTCTACAATTTTCGATGCTATTGGAAGGATACTTATGGGTCTATAATTTGATGGGAGAGTCCTATCACCTTCTTTAAAAATAGGTATCACTACTGCCGCCATCCAACAAGATTTTATTTTATTTTATTTTATTATTTTAGGATTTTTATAGTCTTTTACCTTAAAGATTATGATCATTTTTATAGTTTATGTATTATAGGGTCTAAGAAATTTCTGATGCATTGCAATAGTGGATCAAATACAAAAACACAATTCCGTACTGCAGCTGCACTAACAACCAGTAAAATTTAGTTTCTCATTTTATGGCTGGATTCACGCCTCATTTGAATGTTTTCCCTTACATGTGACTCAGATTTGTTTTTTTGGATGACAGTGTGAATAGCAGAAATCAGACTGAATCTTACGTTTCATTTGCAATCTGAAAGCAACTCAAGCAGCCTTTTAGCCGGTTTTCCTTGCAACAAAAATTATATAAATAGCATAGTTTAGTCCTGGTATAGACTCCAAAAATAAAAGAAAATGATGTCTTTGGTGTTTTTAGTGGAGTGTTATTGTGCTTATTGTGTGTCAGATCCAAAACTTACAGATGTTTCTTTTGGACCCTGTGGAAGTAAACTTTCTCAAAGCACAATTGTACACACTCTCACTAGCTTATTTTATTTACCTACTAACAAAATCCAACACTGAATATAAAAGAATTATAAGAGAAAAAAAGTAAGTATTTATTTATTTATTTATTTATTTGGTTGTTTATGTATGTATGTATGTATGTATGTATGTGTGCATGCATGTATGTATCTATGTATTTATTTATTTATTTATTTATTTATTTATGTATTTATATCTATAGATATAAAGAAAAATCCATAGAAATCAATATAGATACACCAACTATTATTTTAATATCACTGAGATACTATTGCAGTTTTTATGAATATTTAGATTTTTGATTATGTTTCCTGTTTGCATTTTACTTTATTTGTGTGTGCGTGTGTATTTATTTATTTATTTATTTATTTATTTAAATATGTCTATTTTATTCCAGTTTTAGTTATTTTATTACATCAAATTAAACTAAATAAAATTAGAAATGTTTATGGGTTGTTTTATATTTTATTTCAAAGGGTTTTTTTTTTTTTTTTGGTTAACTATAATAACCCTGGTTTTATCAAACAGATCTGAATTCATTAACCTGCAAAATGGCAGTGAGGATTATCTGTCCTGAAGATCAGATTTGAAAAACATAAAAGTGTGAAATTTACATTCCGATAAATGACATATTTTCACTGTTTGGCCAGAATGGAAGAATTCATCGGATGTCCCAGGTTGTTTATAATGAATATTTTTCTTACACCTCCAGGCCCACTGGGATGGTTTGACCGGACGGATAAATTTCAACAGGACCAATGGCCTGAGGACAGATTTCGATCTGGATGTGATCAGCCTGAAGGAAGAGGGTCTAGAGAAGGTGCTGAATTCCTCTGGTTTCACATGTCCTTATTTATGTACCTACTGTCCTTCATAAGGACAAATGTGTGTACACCAGTAAATACACACACTCACCCAGCCACTTACTAACAGACAATAACAATGCTCCCCACTCACCCACACACACACACACACACACACACACACATTCGGAGAACCTCTAAGCAAAACATGACCTCCCGGTTCTCTTCCACATGTGTATGAATAATTTATCCCATTAATAATAAGGCCCTCAGTAGCCCTTTAGACTCATGAAGCCTGAATTAAACAGGTGATTTGCAATTACAAACTACAGGCCGTGCGTTTTCTGAAGTACTTTGTTTTCTGATGGCTGAACGTACGTGAACGTCTGCACTTTGTCATCTTGTTTTGAGTTGTCAGTTCTCAAGAGGGTCCTCTGAAGTAAATGAGAAGGGAGGAATGGGATCGCAGTTCTCTGGTCCGCTGAAGCAATTCTCATTTACTCTCTCTCTTTTCCATCTCTCCGTTTTGCTCTCTTGTGCATGATAACATGGTCTTCACATCACTTCCTTTAAGCCTCTGCATAGATAATGTCCCAATGAGTAAAGAACCCACACAGCATTCACTGAAACTGGTTTATAGATTCTATGGCCCTAGAAGAGAACTTGAATGTTGGAAAGTGCTCTTTATTACTTTTATACTCTTAAATACTTTTATATTAAAGTATTCATCCTCTTTTTGTATCATGATTAATGAAAATATTAAGTGTTTTTTTGCAGATTGGGACATGGGATCCTGCAAGTGGTTTGAACATGACGGAAAACCAGAAAGGAAAAGCAGCCAATGTGACGGATTCCCTCTCCAACAGATCACTGGTGGTGTCCACTATACTGGTAAATGAAAAATCATTATTTTCATTATTTCTAAGCACTTATTATTATTTTTTTTTCTAGTTTGCATGCATACTATTTTAGTGATTGCACATAAGTGCATGTAAAATATATTACTGTGGAAATAATTTTCTTTTTCAGTATTTTAGTCTTATTTTACCCTATAAAAATCACCCTGAAATCTTTTAAAAAAAAAAAATAATAATAACAAATAAATAAATAAATAAATCTTACAAAAGCCCCACAAAAAAAATAAAATAAAAATAATAATAATAATAATAATAATTTATTTCATTTATTTTTAAGATTATAATCTTAAAATAAATGAAATAAATAAGCTTTTTCAGTGAAATGGATCCTGCATTTGTAGCATTGTATTGTACATAGCACTATTCACTGCTGTGTTCCTGCTTTTTGTGTGTGTTATTGCTATTTAACTCATACATTTTAAATTATGTGAAATAACATTTTTAATACATTAATCTCATTCATTGACATTAGTCCTTTAAAACAGCAGACCTTGAAAAGTCTGTTCATGTATTATTGCTCCCTTCACCCTCTTTTCTGAAACTTTTCTGATATTTGAAGCCAAAGGCAGCTCACTTGTGTCAGATTACACTATCATTGTCCGTGAGTGATGGAACACTCCAGGTTTGTGGTTTAAGGCTGTTCCAACCATTTCGGTCTCTCACCACCAATCAGGATAGCAGCTTTGTTCCTGTCATCTTTTCAGATGACATGCCTATTGATGAAATACACTGAGAAAACTCTTCAATTTCTGTAGAGACAATTGTATAAGTGCACTTTTCTTTGAAGGAGCTCATTTAAGTCTCAGTTCTGTAAGCGAGGTGTTTTTCCACTACAAAACGTCAATTCAAGTTCATTGGTGTACTTTTAAACTAAAATTAACAGAGTATACTTTCAGTCTACTTTAATGTACTAATCAGAGATATACTTTAGATATAACATTATTATACTTCTGCTTGGCTTTTAGTTGTAATAAACTTTTGATCAAGATATACTTAAGTATAATTAAGTATTCTACTGTAAGTATATTTGGCTTATACTGACAAGTATACAGAAAAGTCTAAGTGTATTTGGCTTACATTTACTTAATCTTTAACCAAGATGTACTTGATAGAGTAGCCTATTAAATACTTTTTAAAAAAAAAATGTTTTATTATTTACTTATTTATTTAAAAACATACCGACTTCTTTGAGGTAGTTTTTCAGAATATGTTTTACATACTATCTTAGAAACTGCTATCTGTTAACCGTTATCTTAGAAATGTTACAATTTATAATAACAAGTCAGCTTTGTGGTGGAATAGCTTTCCTTACAAAAAAAAAAAAAAAAAAGGTGCATACTGCAAGTTATTTTTAAGTAAATGTCAGTAAAGTTGAAGTATATTTTATGTATAAGTATACTAATATCAATGCACAGGGCCGCATTAAGACCTCACTGGGCCCCGGGGCTATGACTTACTGCAGGGCCCCCTATCACAATAATGATATATAGCTTTAAATAGGATTTTTATCCTATCAACATTTTTGATGCACTGAAATTTCATAATTATTGTTATTAATTTCAGTATCACAAAAAAATAATACTAGCCTAAGTAAAACCAAGCTTACCAAAGACAAGTAAACAGTCACAAATGACAAGAGAACAAAAATACATAACAAATTGACCTACCTGAAAAACTTAAAGCACTGAATAAAACACATTATATTGTATAAAGTAAATGTACAAATGGACTGAGTAGTCTTCACTCTATAAATTCAATATACATTAATTCTTATTTTACAAAAGTAATTCAGTCAAGGACAGGGAGTGATATTCTTTCTGATGTTAATTTACATTATTGACACAAACGCCAACAGCAGATACATTAGGCTGCTTTCGAGGAATAGTTCACCCAAAAATGAAAATTCTGTTGTTTTTCTTAACCTGTATGAGTTTCCTTCTGCGGGCATTTTGGAACATAACTATGTGTATTTGAACCTTTAAGCTCAAGGCACGAAAAATAACTCAAGTCAGTGCTTTACGAGCAGGTGCGCGCCGCACATTTTAGGCTGAAACTGTCTTAACACGTGCATTTGCCAAAATGAATTCTGCCAAGCTTCTTAATGTCCCTGAACAGTAAAATTTGTTTTAAAACCACAATGTTTAAAATGTGTTTAAATTATAAGCTAACATCATGATGCACAAAACGATTGACTTATTTCTACCGGATTATTTCTCAACCCAATATAAAAAAAAAAAAAAAAAAAATATATATATATATATATATATATATATATATATATATATATATATACGAATATACTAGGCTTATAGAGTTTGTACAAACACAACAAGCAATATACATCCATCAAGTTAAAGCTGCAGTCTGTAAGCTTTGCCTCTTTGTCGCCATCTCTGTTTGAAAACCTGGAACTGCAGTTCCTTGCGGAATTATTTTTATTGTGTGGGGTTGTGCTCCGGCACGACTCCAGCGTGGATGAATCTAATGTTTTGAGGTGAATGTGTCGCTGTCAGTCACCGCACTGGTGTGAATCCTGTATTTAGTAATCACAGATTCTAGCCTATGTCTTGGAATATATGACCCAAATAAGAATTTTTACCCTAAATTGTCATCTGAACAAGTAAGTAACAAGTCTGCCACGCTTGTTCTGACCAACTGAGAAAAAAAAGCATTACAATAAATCACGCTACCAATGGTGATTTAATCTAACGATCGATTAGCTCATATCACATCAAACCATGCAAATTATTATTATTGTTATATTTTATTCTCAAATTATTAATGTTAACAACATTCGCATTGCATGACAATGAGTATAGTGTGTATTAGCATGTAGATTTCAATTTCTGTACACTCTAATTTAATTGCCATGCCATTTGAATTTCATATTAAGAAATTCTTTTAACCCAAAAAGCAAACTGTGCTCCCTTCGAACTGGTTGTCTTTAAAATTTAAATCTTATGTAATCCCAGGCTATCTGTAATCAGAAGCACATTTAAAACTGGAATAGGATTTATTTTCATTCACATGTGTTTCATATAATCCTTTCTGGATTACAATCTGCCATCAAAATTATTTTTTGACATTAGCTGCTGTGAGAAAAGGCTATAAACGATGTGCCACCTGCAGCATCCTCACATGCGATAGCCTATTAGCCGGTACAACTTCTTTATGTTTACAGACGTAACCTAATGACGCAGTGCAATGCTCAAATTTCCCACGAAAACCTACCCGTACCACTCAAATTAGAAAACATTATTATAAGATAACCGTTGTGAATAGGGGTAAAGTAAGGCGATTGTTTTGAACACAGTTGGTTATGTACTTGCTCAAATATTGATTTCGGAAAATTTTTAACCAAAAAAAGTTACGGACTGCAGCTTTAATAATCAAACTAACCTAAAATCTGACAATGACACTATGATTTATCTACTCCATGTGTCCGGTCCATTTGCTGTTCCACAACTTCCACTCCATCATCAGCTTTAGTAAAATAACCTGATAGCTGTTAATTTTACTGACTAAGTCGTGTTTTTACCTCTCTCCTCATTTTTTTTTTTTTTTTAGAATAGCCCCTCTCTCACATTTTTTTTAGAATAGTTGACATTTTTACTTATCGAAGATTGTTCTTTGCATGACCATTTCCAGATTACGCCAGAAAGAAGCGAAGAGAGGTGAGTGCAGATGCAGCGATCACAGGTCATTCAAAAGTAAAATATAAAATAAATGCATTTGATTGGTAAAACAAATTCAAACGTGACGTTTCAATCTCTAATGGTATACTGCATGGAATTTATGGAAAAGCTCCACTAACTAATAGCGCTAATAAGTGGGGGCATGGTGGGGCTTTGGCGATCGGCGCTACCGATGACCAGTCAATCTACTCCACAGCCAATCATGGGCCCCCTCCTTGCTCGGGCCCCGGGGCTTCAGCCCCACCTAGCCCAATGGTTAATGAGGCCCTGTCAATGCACTAGTAGTATATTTGCACATGTACTATTTCAATACTCCTTGAGAGTAAAATGGCCCACTATTTAGTTTATGAAAGCATACGTTTAAATGAACTTTAAGTGTAAAAATAGTAGATGAAGAATACTTTGAAACTCTCTCAGTAAACTACTGATTTAATAGTTCCATACTGCAAGTGCTTGAAAGATTTCTCTAAGAAAACAAACATTTAATACTTACCATTTACTATTATTAAAAACAAAGAAGAAAAAGAAACTGATAAAAAGCAGAAAAAAATAGATTATATGTTCAGTGCCTCACAGCAAGAAGTTTCCTTTGGGTGACAAATTCCTTGCTTAGTGATAAATGAGCTATGCAGCTTATAGTGTATGGATAGTGTAACTCAGATAATTTATTTTTGAGAGAATTTGATGTGTAATATTTTAGTTAATTTTGATTGCAGAATTTGGTATTTTTGAGCACAGATTAAGAAGTTGTTCACGAACTCTATACTGGGAGATTTTTTTTCCCCAAGAGAAATATCTGAGAAGTATCTATTTTGCTGTTGTTGATTAAATCTTATTGTGGGCTAGGAGTTGAGATATTGAAGGTATTTCTCTCTCTGTTTTTTTTTTTTTTTTTTTATGGGTAGGTTTATGTAGAAGAGGTTGACAATCTTATTTGAGTAGTAACATATTGCAGTGCTTTTCATAAAATTAATTTTAAACTTTTCTAAAAAACAAAACAAAACAAAAAAAGGTTTTGGTTTGAGACTTTAATAACAGATTTCCAGTGTGACCCTGTTCTGACCCCCAAAGTGTGAATGTCGTATTTGGCTCATCACTGCCATTGTGATTTATTTGTGACTGTGCTCTGAGCTTTAAATCTGCAACATTGATAGCTCGAATTTCTTTTTTCCCTGAAAGCTAAGAGCAACAAAAACAGCAGAATAAACTGTGAGCTATCATCTATACTCAATTGTGCAATGTGACTGCAAAACGGATTGACACTTAATTGACACTTAAAGCACACAACGCGTTTATCAGTGGCTCGTGATGCACAGTGGTCGAGCAAATGGTTTGTTAGAGCGCCATGCTGTTGATTTGGAGTTTAATTCTTACACTCTAAAGGTATTTATACCTCCATTAATAAAACAGATTATGTGAATATGAAGAATGTTTACCTCAAAATGTAGAAGCAGATGTAAGAGACTTTATCTAAATGAAATACATACACTTCTCTCGCAACTGTGTACTGTCAAAGCATATACACAAAATGTTTTTAATCTGCTTGTCTCAACTCCATTGGAAAATCACATCAAAATATTCACAGAAATGTCACAAACTTCCATTAAAATTGCCTTTTGACTAAATGGATGAAAACAAAATGATAACATAGAGGTCAACAGGTTTAGTGTCACAGGAAAGAGTCAATCTATATTTGACATTTGTGGCAAACTCTGCATTTCTGAATTTCCACGTCTTCATTTTTTCTCCTTTTGATCATGCAGAACGACATTATTCTGAGTCAGAAAATAAAAATGAAAAATCTCTCACTGCTTCATGCCTTTAAATTCCTTCACTGTTGCATCAGTCATCGTCTCTGATGATGGACTTGCTGTCAAATGGTGCAACTGTTTCAAATATTGGAAAATATTTAGAGATTTCAAATTAAAATCTATGCAAAATTTCCAAATTATAGAGAATTATTAAAAACAGCATCAAGACTTAATGTCAGTGAGAGGGAAATGGATTTTCTTAATTGGCTTTGAAAAGCCTAATTTACTTGCTAAGTGTGAGACAAGTTAACATTTAAAACACTGAATATGAGATGAGTTATGATATTGGTGATGAATTTAAATGTTTCCTTATGCTCTAAATATCATGTTGGTTTTCTCTAATGCCATCAACCTCATTATTATTATTATTATTATTATTATTATTATTATTATTATTATTATTATTATTATTACTACTACTACTACTACTACTATTAAATATTTTAGATTTGTGTAATGATTTTTTTTAAAATGGTTTTAGCTTTAGTTGATGATAACCATGAACGAACCTTCCAAAACTATTTATCTTAAAGTTAATGTAGCGTAAATGTTTTCGTTCACTTTCAGTGGCCGATCAGAATGCATTAAATGCTACAAATGCTAGTTGCCTGAGTCAGGCGGCCAAGGATCAAAGCTGTCATGAATGAAAGGAGAGAAAGTGTGAGAGGAGACTGCTGGGAGGGGTGAATGCTGAGCGGTGAATGTCAGTCCTTACATGAAAGTTTAATGCCCTCAGGTTTGCCTCTGAAGCCGTCATTGTGCCGCTGCAGAAAGGAAATTGCTATTAATAGGCTGTGAGCAAATATGCTGCAGGATTGCTCTCAGATTTCTAAAAAAAACGTAACAAAAGAAGAGTTGAGAGACCTTATCAATGTAATCGGAACAAAAAGTTTCATCGACCTGTGACTGCATAAGGGCATTTTGTCTAACCTTATGAATGTGTCATCTTTTATGTCAATGAATTTAATCAATAAATACAGTTAGAATAATTTGACACTATAGGGCTGTTAACAATCAAATTAAATAATCATCAACAAATCAATTTTTGCAATGCAGAGGTTGCACAAAAGCTGCACATGAAGTGGCATTTACACAAACTATTTAATGCAGCTCAAAGGTGGTAGGAATGCATTTACACCGCAACTACAATCGCATAATCAATGTTATGAGATAATATGAAATTTTGGGTATAGAAATATAAAATAATAGAAATAAAATGTTAAAATATAAAACTAAAACTGCCATTAGGTGGCAGCAAGTCACTGTCAGTCACTCGTTGAGTCATTGGATCATTCGTTTGACTAATTTGTTAAAAAAAGGCAGATTCATTCAGGAATTAAGCAAATGACGGTCTTTATGAATAGGTAATTGAATCATTCACTCAACCGATTCATTCAAAAAAGCAGATTTATTTAGTATCGAAACACCACAGCTGTGGCTTTGTTTGGATCTATTTTCATTGGTGAAATGATGAGAGAGAGAGAGAGAGAGAGAGAGAGAGAGAGAGAGAGAGAGAGAAACAATACTAGCAACACACAATGCTGGCAAGATTGTGTCTAAAATGTAAGTCACAGCATATTAACTTATTATTTGTGACCCTGCACCACAAAACCAGTCATAAGCGTCATTTTCTTCTTTTTTTTTTAAATTAAGATTTATGCATCATCTGAAAACTGAATAAATAAGCTTTCCATTGATTTGTTGGGATAGGACAATATTTGGCCGAGATACAACTATTTGAAAATCTGGAATCTGAGGGTGCAAAAAAATCAAAATACTGAGAAAATCACCTTTAAAGTTGTCCAAATGAAGTTCTTAGCAATGCATTTTACTGATCAAAAATTAAGTTTTAATATATTTATGGTAGGAAATTTACAAAATATCTTCATTGAACATGATCTTTACTTAATATCCTAATGATTTTTGGCATTAAAGAAAAATTTATAATAATTTTGACCTATACAGTGTATTTTTGGCTATTGCTACAAATACACCCGTGCTACTTATGACTGGTTTTGTGGTCCAGGGTCACATTTATTGAACTGTTGTATAAAATCAATGTGAGATTTGACCGACTAATCTGAAAAACTTTGGTGTAACTTTTTTCCAGCGGACTGGTGAGCTCAATCTGCTGGAAACTATGTAGAACCTGTCCTTCTGATCAGAACTTCTGATTTTCAGATAGTGGTTGCCAGTTTTGTGTGCAGTCTGCATCAGAGGGCCAGTGAACGTACTGTAGGCTTCTGAGGAATAGTTTATTTGCACTACACACATCGCAGTACAGTTCCATTTTTTCTTATTTCTTATCTTCCAGGATGTTTTGTTCCCCAGGTCTTTGATTAATAGCTGATTTATTTTTTTCAGCATCACAATTTCAGCCAGCAGTTTGAAGTTGCTGAGTTCAGAAAACAGTAGCACAGTGTCATGTATAGCTTCCCAACTAGATTTAATAGCCCCCTTCACCTCAGAGTAACAACTTCACAACAAATTGATAAAACTGTGGTTTATTTTTTAAAAAGGTACAAATGTACCAGTATCATTTGTTTCCAAGAGTCAAAATATTCCTATTTTTAATTAGATGGCGAGTAATGGAAGGTGACTTAGCCTTTAGGGGCTGTTTCTCTCCAATCTGCTGAATGGATTACTGCTTTAATTAGAGTTTTTATTCTCTCAATTGCTCTTTTATGAGTTTAGATGCAATATTTGCTGTTCCTGAGGAGGCTGTAGTGTAAATTGTCTGAGGCAGGTTGGACGCTTCTTAGACAGAAATGTAACAAAATTATGCATTTAGCAAACACTTTTATCCAAAAGCAACTTACAACAGAAGAAGCATCAATTCGTAAACGAGCCAATACTATTTGTAGCATACAGTGCTAGAATGCAAGATTAGGATTAAACTCTGCCATTTTTTCTGACTTTCTTGTCTAGTCGTGTGTATCAAAATAATGATTATAAATTATAAGTAGATGAGGAAGACACATTTACACTGTTGTTTTAATCGGTCGCTTTTGTCCACTTTCAACCACTTTCTAGGTGCATCTATGGGCGGCTGTATGAAAGCGCTCTTTCTGATCTTTTGATCTAATATTGTGAAATAAGATAAGGTCTTAAATGCCAAATCATATTCATTAGGCCTGTGGCAGTGGAGCAACTCTTAAAAAGTGTACATTTGAGCAGTGGCACATAATCTTTGTAATGTAACTATCATCACATCCAAAAAAATGTGGTGGCGCAGAACATCTTAATGGTTTTCAAATGGGCTTTGTTTCCTTAGGCAAAATATAATATCCTATTTTTGTCTTTTGATTTGGAGTGCAATATGATCCCTACATCTTGACAGGTTTTTTGAGATTTATGTAAAATGTGTTCAATATGAAATAGATTTCATGACAAAGTGGCTTTTTGATGACTTTTAACAAACTTTTGAAGTGTTTTTGAGGTTGCCGCAGCAAGGTGCAGACATCTCCAAATTCGCATTGTTGATCAAGGGAGGTTTGTACTGCAGAAATAGCAGGTTTTCAGCAACATTAATCAGAGACCTCTGGCACTTGAGAAGACGTAATGTATCTCCTGCTATTTTTCCATGAAAGGTTTCACAAGTACTTCAAAGCATTCCAGAGCATTTTCAGATATTAAGATGCATCTTTTTCAGAGTTGTGGGTAACCCATCAGCCACTGCAGCATTCTGACCTTGAATGATCTGCTTTCTCTTTGGCGTAAACATGCGTATACACACAGAGACGAGCTTTAAAGTATGCACTCTCTCGCTCCCTGTCTTTCACCACAAGTAGACATTTTAGTTGGAAGAAGAGAGAACAAGACAATGCTAAGGAATGCATTTTAAAATGATCCAAAAATAATTGTAAAATCATCAAACTAATTAAAAACCCATTTGCAAGCAAAATGCCACTTTTCTGAATGATACGTTGGCTGCGCAGACTGGTGGATCTCGCAGATGTTTGAGCTCAGCACTCTAAATGAAACCCAGCTGAATGTAAAACCATTCACAAACAAAAGCCAAATGAAAAAGAAAGCCGCTGCGCTCTCTGAGTGTTCAGCTTCAAGTCAGAGTGCTACGTGTGTTTAAAAAGCTCAGACAGTTATGACATATTATCGCTCTCTGTGAGCAAGCCTCTCCAACTTCAGCACTGTTTCCATGGAAATACACACAAGCACAAAGAGCTCACCGGGGTTATTTCGGCCAATGAAAATCTGATCTGAACACTAGAGGCCTGAAGGAGCGTCCGGTCAGTGTTCATAAACTAAAGGTAGCTCAGACTGAGCTGGAGGCAACACAGGTTCCCTGTCTGCCAGTCCGCTAACATCTCAGAGCTCTCATGTAAAAGCTCTCATTGGCTCTGTTTTGATTTAGAGCTCTGGCCAAAACCTCATGCACCAAGAGCAATTTAGTCAAGCGGAATTCGTGACCAGACATGGATGAAACATGAAACTAGATTTTGACATTTCACAAAAGAAACTGTGACTGCTGCATTCCTATAGAAACTCGCCAACATGATGCTATGGTGATTGCCAGGGCATTGTTATGCAGTTGCTAAGGGTTCTCGTTGTGTTGCTAGGGTGTTCTGCATTTATATGCAGTTGCTAAGGTGTTCTGTGTGGTTACTAAGTGGTTACTTAAATGGTCCGTTTCAAAAGAGCCCAGCCCAAGTCTTTATGATATTTTGATCTTTAGATATGGATTAAGTCCCTCCTTCCCTTCACCCCGATAAATAGCTGATAAATATGTATGCTGCTTGGTTCACTCTCAGAAAAAAAAGGTACAAAAGCTGTCACTGGGGCAGTACCTTTCCAAAAGGTACACCTTTGTACCTAAAGGGTGCATAATGGTACCTTAAAGGTACATATTAGTACCTAAAGTGTACATATTATGCACAAAAGTTTACATATTAAAAATGTACTGTTCTAGTGACAGCTTTTGTACAATTTTTTTTTTTTTTTTTTGAGAGTGTTTGAGGTACCATTCATGTAGCACAAATGTGAGTTAAATGTAAACTTAATGTTACAGGTTTGTTTGTTGACTAATTCTGAGTATGACAAATGATGCTTGCTTTATTTAATACCACTATTTATTTTATAAAACTCTATACTAATGACAACAATAATGACAACAGACCTTTGTCCGCTGAAAATAAAACAGCGCATTCCTATAAACCTGTTCACAGCAGTGACAGAATTTAATCTGACGGCGAAGTAAGGGTTTGTGTCATCCTGTAGGTCAATTTCTTTTTAAAAACACTCACTAGCCAATAGGATGTAAGCCTTTGGGTCATGTGTCTGGACCTGCCATTCCAGTTAGATGTGAATGACAGCAGTTGATATTAAATGAAGTGCAGTTGCTTACAAAACAGAAGAAGGGTTTAATAGGGGGAGGGGCAGGGGTCATTACAGTTGTTTTCATTTCAAATTATTTTATCAGCATAGTTTAGGTAAAACGTTTAGCTGAATAATGTACATGATTTTCTGAATGTCTAAGTTTGATATGTCCACTCAAACCTAATGCCTTAAAAACACATTTAATATTTTGCTGGCAAAAACATTTCAGTAGGAATCCATGCACGCTGTAGAAGATCAGAAGTTGAGAGAACTCTAAAACTTGAGGCAACCAGCTTTAGGAATTTTTTGAGTACGTGTTAAAAAAATAAATAAAAATAAATAAATAAATAAAAAACTGTTACTGGATAAACAAAACAAAGAACAAGAAAATACCAAATGTTTACAAGAAAATACTATTTCAATCTTTCTTCAGAATTTCAGGTTTAATTCAATGTGTTACTTGCCATTTTCTTTATAACTGTTTGAGAAATTTGCTAGCATATTCTAAGTGAAAATTGTTTCGTAATCCAGTTTTTTCAGTGTATGCTTAATTAATGGAAAACCTTGAAAACCTAAAGTTAAAGTTGGTCTGTGCTTTCCTCAAACATACTATTTTATGTTCTATAAAGTCAAAAATAATGTATTTTTACTTGTTAATCTAAGATCAATCATTAACACTGCATTATAGTGATGAAGAACTTTCTTACTTTGTCTAACTTGCGAATCAGTTTGTTGAACAAACAAACAAACAAACAAAAAAGGTTATATAGAGTTATGTCTATGCACCAAAAGAAGTTGTATGAATTTTAGGACATATTATTATTATATTTATTTATTTATTTATTTATTTATTTATTTAGTGAAAGCATATAATAATCGCACACAAATATTTTATTTCAGTTAGCATAATATTGTCTTGATGTCATTTAAAGTTGAAAAAGAAAAGAAAAGAAAAAAAAAAACATTTCAAGTCAACCTTACCTATTTTTTAAAAACTAAATATTTCAGAAAAAGCTTCACTGCATTAAAACAGACAATATCTGTATTATCAGATGAGTTTTATATTTTATATAGTATGAATGTGAATAATGTAATACCTTAATTGTTAAATGGGACATTTTGCATTAAACTGAATGACCAACATGCATTGTGCTTGTTGTGTACAGGTCTTAAGGTGGCTGAATTGACAATGTTTTAAAATGTCAGAGAATTTAAGGAAAAAATAAATAAATAGAATGAAAATAGTTTACACATAGTGCATTGATGCATGAGAGGAACTGTTGTTTCTATGCCGGGCTCCTGCTGTGAACAGGCTGCCTCTCATTGGTTCATTAGGACTGTGAATATGCGGGCGGTAAAGCAGCGTGGGGGCGGGAAAGCACTTATCTCTCTCTGCTGCAGCTCCCCTGGCACAACAAATTTTCCTGAATAGTCTCGCTGGTATAGAAGGATCAGTTCACACCAGCTTCCTGTTGTCTAAACCAGATATCTGCATTCTTATTGCCAAGATCAGCTGTCTCATGTTGCTGATTTGTTGCTCATGCATCACAACACTTAATACTATGTTAAAGGCAACCTGTACTCCAACCATGACGCCAGTATAGGTTGTTTGTCAAAATCCCTGAAATACGACCCATCAGAGCGTATACTACAATTGTGCTCCTATCGGCAACAGGACATTTTCATATTAATGTTTTGCACTCTTTTATCTGTGTCATAATTCAGGTTTTGTGTAGCTCAGTTGGTAGAGCATTGCGTTATACAACAATATGTAATCTTGTGATCATGGATTCGATCCCATAGATCACACAAGCTCATATATGCACTATAAATCATAATTTTGCACAGTTTCTGTGATGGGTAGGTTTAGGGATGGGGTTAGGTGTGGTCATTCGTAGAAATTAGCCACCTAGTAAAATATATACAAATTACCGTGAGATTGGTGTAAAAAGTCCACACTTTGCATTTAAATAAACACGCATTTTGATTGGTATTGAAAGTCATACGTCATTTCATGACGACAGACGCAACACGACACTGTCATTATTTTTACGCCCACTAGTGGGCGCTTAACTTTAAAGCGTAAATATATGTCGTAATAAGGTGCTTGCACAAACGAGCTGTAGTGTCGTTTTTTGTTGGAGTACAGGCTTGTTAAAGGAATCTGAATGCATTTCTTTATTCTGTTAAACACAAAAGAAGATATTTTGAAGTATGTTGGTGCTGAAACATTGGAACCTATTGACTTTGACTGTATATATATATAAAAATCAAAATAGCATTTTTTTTTTGCAAATGTTTTATATTATATTATATTATATTAAGCTGTGGATTGAGCTGCATGATACAATTATTCACTCCCTGTGGCTTCAGAATCAGAATCAGAAAGAGCTTTATTGCCAAGCATGTTTGCACATACAAGAAATTTGTATATCAGACATACTTCTGACAATCAGAGCACAATGTCTTCTCTCTCCACAGGAAGAGCCTTACGTGATGTTCAAGAAGTCAGATAAGCCGCTATACGGTAACGATCGTTTTGAGGGCTACTGCATCGACCTGCTGCGAGAGCTGGCTGCCATCCTGGGCTTCACCTACGAAGTGCGGCTGGTGGAGGATGGCAAGTACGGAGCGCAGGAAGAGAGCACGGGCCAGTGGAACGGCATGATCCGAGAACTGATGGACCATGTGAGTCAGACTCCACAATCCAGTACTGTTTTGATTGCACACAGGTTGGCTCTTTTCCACTCCGTACAACCCTGCAAGGTTGAGCAAAATTGACTCCCTTTCATATCATTAATAGAGTTTATTGAATAGCACTTCAAGAAATCCAACATAATCGTAATCACACAAAAGCTTTGTGACAAATAATAATCATTAATGTTTACTAATTATATTTATTCCCTCATATGTTTCCCTAAACTGATTTATTTCTCAGTACTATCAACACAATCAAAACAAATTTGATTTCTTTCATACAGCAATTCATAATGTATTTGCTAGTGCAAGTTAGTGCAAAATTAGTGTCTTCTCACATATTACACACAATTATATGCTCAACAAGGCTGGATTCTCTGCATTTATTTGATAAAAAAATGCAGTAAAAACACTAATATTTTGAAATATTGCAATTTAAATAAACAATATATTCAATATAACTTAAAATGTAATTTATTACTGTCTTCAATGGCACATGATCCTTCAGAAATCATTCTAAAATGCAGATTATCTGCTCAAGAAACATTTCATATAATTATCAATGTTGAAAAGGTTTTTTTTTTTTTTTTTTTTTTTTTTGCTGAATATAAAGTTTGAAGCACAAAATTTATTTAAACTCTTTTGTAACATTATAAAACGTTAATTTTACTTTTGATCAGCTGAACATGTCTTTGCTGAATAAAAAGTATTTTATTTTCGTACAAATTTCTGGCTTTTCAAGCTCATATTTTTCTAGATAGATCCCATATTGTATTATTATTAAAAACTACACCACAGTAATATACATTTCTTTGAATATCTTTCCATCTTAATTCTACTTCTTTAAAGGAAAATTTGAATTTTGCCTCCTGTTTGCTGCCGTGATTCAAATTTAATTATGTTATTAAGAAATTGTAGTGTAATTTATAAGGCGTTCCTAATTCAATTCAGGATGGTGCACAATCCTGTCACATTTCCTGCTGCAGAAGGGACTTGTCAAGATTATACAATGAAAGGAGATGTTTTCAACGTAGAGAAGAAACAGATATGAAAATAAGATTAACAGTGCGTGTGTGCACGCATAGCAGATGGTACGAAATGCGATAAAATAAAACTCAAGAACAAAAATCTGGCATTAGTTTTCCCCCCATAGAGCTTATTAAGCACACACACTTTCACAAACACACACATTTCGGAGCAAACACTGCCCTTCAACACCCTCATTAGATTTCACCAAGACTAAGATAGGAATAAACACATTGCTGAGAAGAGCGCTGCGCACCCTGTATTCAATAGCAGTATCCAGTGCTCCAACCGATACATCAGACATATCTCTTAGTCACTGCTCCTCAATTGGTCATGGTCGGATCGTCTGGTGTGAAAGCGGAGGGTGTGTGTGTGTGTGTGTGTGTGTGTGTGTGTGTTGTCGTAACATTCCCCGGCAAACCCCCCCACAAGACGAGAGCAGGACAGACTGTAATTGGCCTTGACAAGCTTTCAGAGCAGTCTGGAGTCTGCAGTTTACCAGTACATTGATGTGCTAGAGATAAAAATATCTTGTCAAAGGACTTTAGAAGAAATAAAAGGAAGGCAGCAAGACAACATCTGCTCACTTCTGGCATTAATTTGCCCCCTCTGGAAATAATTATAGACAATCCAATAATTCTAGACGGAAGCCTTTATTTTGACTGAAATTATACCAATTCTAAGAGTAAAAGTAGTGAAATTGAACTAAATGTCAGTTTTAGGGGCACAGCCGTCTTAGCTGGTGTCAGCGTTTCGACAGCAGACCCTCCATCAGTTCTGGAGGAGGAATAACGGCCTTACTATGTTAGAACGGATGTTGCTTTAAAGAAATACTGTCTCATGTTGAAATTTTACTGGTTATAATCTCAGATTCAAAATCATACTGTAGTCAAACGATGAATCCTCTGCACTAGGCTTGAAAAATGTATCATTTAAATCTCAAGACATGTGCCTTTATAATAAGTTTGAGGGCTCAAAATTATTATGCAGGAGTGAAAAGAGTTTGTGAAGTGTAGACCAGGATTCCTATGCCCTCTACATACTTTGTCATTTCATTATGTTCTGTTTTATTTGAAGCTTGAGAGGCACAAATAAGAAAGATAAAATTATTCATAATATGATCAACACAGTTGAGTTTAAAGCAAAATTCTCAAGTTATAAGTTGGATTGTATAAGCCACATTTGAAAGTGTTATACATTGTATACTGTACATTACTGTTCAAAAAGTTTCCACCAAAATATTAAGCAGCAAACCTTTCTTTTAAACACCAAATCAGCACATTAGAATGATTTCTGAAGGATCACATGATCCTTATTTATATCAAGATCGATAACTATATAGATAACTATAATAATAACTATATTAGCATCCACATCAACACACAATAGCGTTCTTTTTATTATAAGCAAGCACTGCAGTTTTGTCATCTGCTGCTTTGAATGTTTAAGCTCTTTCAAACAGGATGAATTTTTATTGACTGTTAATGTTTCTATTAGCTGGAAAAATATACCGTTCCTATGTATCATTATTGTTATAGTTTATTGTGTGGATTCTGCTATTCTTTTAAATTTAGAATGATTTTTAAAATGATCTTTATCATTATCATCTTTTGTGTGAATAGGCCTTAATGGCTGCTGAAAATTCAGCTTAACAGGAATGGATGATTAAAAATACAGTAAAACAGAAAGTTATTTTAAATCATACTAAGAATAATTTCAAAGAATTTCTGTTTTACTGTGTTTTTGATCAAACAAATGCATCCTTGATGAGCACAAGAAACTTCTTAAAAAAAATGAAATTAAAAAAAATACAAAAAAAAAAAAAAAAAATCTGGTCACACTTTAGATTGGGGAGCAATTATCTCTATTAACTAACTATTAATTATGATTTTTTTACCTCAATAAACTACTAATTTGCTGCTTATTAATAGTTAGTAAGGTAGTTGTTAAATTTAGGTATGGGGTTTGATTAAGGGAATAGGATCACATAATAAGGCATTAATATGTGCTTTATAAGTACTAATAAACAGCCAATATGATAGTAACATGCATGCTAAGAAACAACTAGTTAATTGTGGGAATTGGCCCTTAAAATAAAGTGTTACCAAAAATCTTACTGATCCAAAACGTTTGAAAACCTGCGAAAAGCTGCATTGTTGCTTGACATCTGTGAACAACCTGTTATGGCATGTTTACACTGGACACGAGTGAAGCATCACATCTCAGTTTCTCCCATTATAAACAATTAAGCTGCCTGCACTGGAAGCAGAACAGACAATATGCAGCAGTTTTCTGCTTGCTGTTGGATTTTTTTTTTTTTTCGTTGCTGAGAATATACTGTGGTATAAACAGTACAGCAGAATCTCTACCAGTTGACACATTTCAGTTCTCACATGGTATATACAGTCACACTCCTTACTGATATGCTAAGAAGACATGGTTTTGATTATTGCAGCTGCAGTTGTCACAGTGATGACAACATCACGCAGGCCACAAAAAATAATTTGAGGGCATGTTGAGTAGCGTTCGTGTAGGCAGGGCCATTCCTAAGCATAAGCAAACAAGGCGGTTGCCTAGAGCGTCATTATCTGCCTTCCAAGGCAGCAGCCAATGGAAATGGAACCTCTTAAGTGACTGATCTGGAACGCTCTAGATAGACTGCAATTTGTTTAGGCTAAAATGATCAGCGTAATTATAGTGCCTACTGTTTGCAATATTATTTGCATTGGGATTATGCCTATTATGCTTTAAAATGCCTGGTTTGCAATTTTTTTTCCCCGCAATTTGTAGAGTCTCAATTTGTCCCCATGACAGTTTGCATGCAGTGACTTTAAATATAGACAACTTTCTTGATTACAATGAAAGTGATCTAGTTTGTGGAGTATGATGTTGCTTGCTTGAAGTGTATACACAGTATAGGCCTAAATTAATAATTATGGGAAGCGGAGAGGTTTTCAGTAGTGTTATTAGTAAATAATTTGAATTTTAAAAAAGCACATTACCTTATTTATTGATTGATTGATTGATTGATTGATTTCTTTCTTTCTTTCTTTCTTTCTTTCTTTCTTTCTTTCTTTCTTTCTTTCTTTCTTTCTTTCTTTCCAGGAAGTTATCTGCTTACGTATCTACTTACATTATTTGTGATCCTTTACCCCAAAAACTCAGGTGTAATAATAATAAGAAAATTAATAGATATTGGCAAGAAAATGGTCCTACACACTCTCATAGCAATGAATAGCTATTGTACAAATTAAGCACAAATTCATCAAAATGTAAAATAGTGATTTTTTCGTACAGATGATATCATACAAAATCACCAATTTGTCAAAACATAAAATAGTTACGTAAAATTGTACCCAATCACCATTTAGTCAAAATGTAAAACGATGTCCATTTTTAATGAAATCCAACAAATTTCCCATTAATTCCTCAAAATGTAAAATAGTGAAATTTTCTTACAAAAAAATAAAAAATAAATAAAAAATAATAATAGTAAAAATTTGAAGGAGTTCACCACCAATTTGTCCAAATGTAAAATAAGTAAGTTTTCTCATAAGATCAGGTTGGATGGTCATTAATGAAACAATAGCAGAATATACAAATGAGTCCAATTCTGTCAACTTCACTAAATTTTCTCATGATTTTTTGGAAACTGGTGTGCGATTTTAAGATAATTTATTTTACATTAACAAAAATGGCCAAAGAATGCACGTTTTATTTGTTTCAAATTTTTATATGCGGACTAAAACTTAAGGACAAACTGGTCATGAGAAGGTATGCTAAGATACACAGGCTATTTCTGCTTCTGACAGAGAGCCAACTGCACCAGACTTGTGTAAAACTTTTAACCCCCTTCATTTTCCCTTTTTCTTAACTGCTATTTTCATTTTTTAGTCTAGTTGGGGAGCTGAGAGAGTGGATTCGGTTCAGCGCTCCTCCGGTCCCTTAGACCCAGTAAATCATGAAAGGCTTTAGTAAGTGCTGAAACAGTAGCAGTTAAATCAAGAGAGAGAGCGCGAGTCCACAAGAGGGCTTTAAATTTCCTCTTAAACGCTGTGGGGCAGAGTGTGTGATGTGTAAAAGCCCTGTTTTCTTAATTTGATTTCCTCTAAATGCTTCCGCTCGCCCTGATTTACAGCCTATCGCTCTTTTCCCTGTGTGTTATTTGTTGGCAGAAAGCTGATCTTGCAGTGGCGCCCCTGGCCATCACGTACGTGCGGGAGAAGGTCATCGACTTTTCCAAACCCTTCATGACGCTGGGGATAAGTATACTGTACCGCAAACCCAACGGCACCAACCCAGGGGTGTTCTCCTTTCTCAACCCCCTGTCCCCCGACATCTGGATGTATATTCTGCTCGCTTACTTGGGTGTCAGTTGTGTGCTGTTTGTCATAGCCAGGTAACATACCAGCCACATATATAGACATAACCCCACATCATAACCTCATCTCATGAGCATGGTTTGCTAACTGAAGCAGTTCGTTCTTAGATTTAACTTTAGTGACCTTAAAGGAACAGTTCTTCCAAAAATGAAAATTCTAACATTATTTATTCACCCTCATATTGTTCTTGAATACTACCCTTGGAAAGCATAAGGTCGGTATTTCAAAGCAAATGAGCCTGTCAAGATTCAAAATGACAAAAAATAAAATCATTTCAAATTTTCAAATCATTATAAAAGTTGTCCTTATGACCCATACACTATGTTCGAAGACTTCATAAGCCATACGATAGTTTTGTATGAGAAATAGGTTTATAATATAGAGCACAAGTTGTATGGACTTTGATGATCTTATGGTGCCTTTTTGTCATTTTGGAGCGTGACAGCCCTAACCTCCATTCCTTTTAGTTAGAAAAAAAAAAAAAAAAAAACTGCTCTAGGTCTTTCATCTTCCATGGACATGGACCAAAATGAGTATGAGTAAATTATGTCTTAACTGTCCAATCCTGCTCCTGGAGGGCCACTGTTCTGCAGAGTTTAGCTCCAACCAGCTCCAGTACACTTGCCTGGAAGTTTCGAATGAGTCACACCTTGATCATCTGCTTCAGTTGTGTTTAATTAGGGTTGGAGCTCAACTCTGCAGGACAGTAGATCTCCAGGAACAGGTTTGGACACACCTGACTTAAGTTACCTATTCCTTTAAGAATCCCGAATGCCACTCTTGCAATATTTACAGGATGAAACGTCATGAGGTTCAGCTCAGTCCTTTCCTGAGAAAATTATAGAAATACCTGCAGGTGTGAACAGGAGATAACTAAGAGTTAAAAGAGAAAAACAGAGAAAGAAGCATGCACGCACGCATAGTAAACACATGAGAGAGGAGCTATAAGGGTTGCTTTGGCCTTCCTGTCTTGATGCAGAGGAGCTACAGTATGTGCCTCTCATCAGATAATGCACAATAGCACAAACCATAAAAGCAAAGATGCAAAATCACAGTTTCAAGACAGAATGTGTGTGTGTGTGTGTGTGTGTGTGTGAAAGACAGAAAATAGGTATGTGGGAGTGTTCAAGCGTGTGTGTGAGTGAGATTGAGGCAGTTTCTGGTGTGAAACGCAACCTCCCCCATCCCTCGCTGTCCCTACAGTGTCTATTCTGTATACTTTTATTTTCTGATTGGATTTTTCCACAACCTGCTTCATATTTCCTTTGGAAAACTGAGATTCTATAATATGTAATGCTACAAAAATGTATCCAAAATTGGTAGAATCAAAATTATTTTACAGTTGGTTGAAGACATTAACAGCTTAGAAATCCTTGGGCAGCAGTGAACATCTAAAATACTGCTTGCATGATATGCTCTTGTTTTGGAGACTTAGAATTAAACCCCAGAAACTGTAGTAAACACCATTTATCCTAAAGCTTCACTGTTTAAATTAGGTAAAATTTAGTTACAAAATAAAGTAATTTTTAGGACTTAATTTATGGGTATCACACTTCATTGTTTATAGTAAGTAGACATTACGGACTAATTGTCCCTTAATTAAAGGAAATTCTGGGTTAAGCGCAAGTTAATATGTCGATTAGAAAATAATTTCGACTCGTAACTCAGTTTGTAAAGACAAACAAAAATATACCTGCAAGCAGCAGTTAACAGAACTGTGTATGGGAAACTACTCTAAAAGAGAGAAAGAGAATAGAGTGGACCTTTTCATATGTTCATAGCTTTCAAATGGATTATTTTATACCTGAAAGGGCTCAGTATTTCACAGCTCAACATTGACATCTGTCAGTTCATATTTTTCCTCATTGCTCCCAAAACTTTATTTATTTATTTGCACCCATGAGTCAAAAACTGTATACTGTACATCTCTCTATATAGAGGATGTGCAAATGTCAGTTGCCTTCTTCAACAAAATTGTAATTAAAAAATATGAAAAAAGAAATGAACAGATGCACAGATTAATTGTTCTAAATGCATTTAGAAAATGGATACATTTTCATGTTGAATTTTCATGCCAACTTTACTAGTCTTACATTTAATTTCTAAATACATGAAAAACCTGTTTAAATTTTGCAAACTTATAAAGATTAAAAAGATCAGATTCATTGCATGACCCGTTCATGAGAAGAAGATTTTTAAAGTCTTTACATTAATGTCAAATACTGAAGAGAGAGAGAGAGAGAGAGAGAGAGAGAGAGAATATATATAAATAAATAAAAAGTTTGAAGGAACTTCAAGGAAAATTGTTCCTTTTCAGGAGAAGGAATTACATTTAAGAAGTCTCTGTCTCAAAATAGGTAGCAGGGCTGATGTTTTGAATATTGCAAATTAAACTACAGCCATCCAACCCATCTATCCCATAATTACAAATTTTATTTTATTTTTTTATTTTTTTTTATTTTTATTTTTTTTGGAGTTGACACTATCTTTATTGATAGCTTATGTTTATTAGTATTAGAGCCAGAATGTTCCTTTAAATCTGTTATGTAGTACATTCTTTCAATAAATCACTGAGATTGATTTTAAATGCATTTGTACTTTCCACTGGTCTTCATTTAAAGCATGGTGTGGAGAAATCCAAAGAAAAGGGCTTATTTAACCCTAAAACTCTTGGGTTGACCACATTCAACTGGTCTAACCCAAGAGTTGTATGGTTAATACACTTGTGCTTTATAAATGTTACTGGCAATATGATCACACACGTTTATAACAAGCTACAACTGTCATCTAAGTTGGTTCAGAATATGCACCTTTCACCTTTTAACTGCACTAATGTTAATGCTGGGTAAGTGTTCACCTTTCCAATTCTCAACTAGAGCACAAATAATAACCAGTACACAAATAACAGCATGCTTTAACTGAAACGGTCCGTGTACTTGGCGGCCAACGGATTTTCCTTTTGAAATTAGAAAACCAAAATTGGGAATCGAGCGTTCACTTTTGTTTTGTTTTAATATTGAATGTAGAAAAATGAGAAAACATCTCCTTTTTCGTTTTTTTAATTTTTTGAAAAATGAATAAACAGTTTGAAAATTCGATTTCTACACGTGGGTGGGAATTAAACACCCCTTTCTGCTGATTGGTCAACCAAAGATCAAACCGTGCCGTCATCAGTTCTTCCGCAGTTTTGCGAGGCAGAATAATAGTCCTCCACTGCTGCGGGTGTACGGATTCTTTACGCGCTTATTGCAACTACATTTCATCTTTTTCTCATCAAACAACCAGACAAATGAATAGCTCGATACAATCAATTCTTCTGTATAGATATATATTCTATGATTTGCATCAGCTGGGCATGTATGATATGACGGCTGTCATAGCCTAGCCTGGTTGCTCAGTAAGTTTGTTTGTTTAATTAATTAATTAATTACTTTTAAATAAAATATTTTAAACACCAATACAAAAAGAAAAGAATAATGCATTGACTTATATCAGGCCGATAATTCTGACTATCTTCCAATCGGAGAACAGCAGGGATAAAATATATAGGCCTATTCTTTTGAGTTTTATAATGTAGTCTTTTTTTTTCTTTTTTTTTATAATTAATTATAATTGAGACCTCAAAAGGATATGCGCTTATGCCGGCCGTGAGCTGCATGCACACTCGCACACAGGACTGAAACGCAAGATTTTCATAAATGTAACTTGCCATTCCGGGTTGATTCTCACCAAACCCCACAGAATACATTAAGAACGCTTGGAATATACGGCACGAGATTAGGATTATTTATGACAGATTTGCATCCGCTTAAAAAAGTGAAAGTCAACCTTCTCTGCCATTCTCTGCCAGGTGTGAGCAGGACATTTTGTGTGTGTGTGTGTGTGTGTGTGTGTGTGTGTGGAAAAGGAAGGTAATAAGCCTTTAGAATAACAAGGTGATTTACCACTATAGTTCATACAGTTCTAATAAATTGCGATGGGTTAAATAAACTCAATAAACTAAACAGCAGACAAACAAAACTATAGTCAAGCAAATATGCAGTCATAACTTTGTTTTTGCTGAGTTTATTTAATTAATATTGAGTAGGCCTATTAATTGATGTTCACTTGAATTTTTTCCTCAGCAGGGGAAATAACACTGTCATTCATGGTCGTAGGGGAAAAAAGCAGATTTTTATTTGTGCACATTCAAAATGACAACAAAATGTCATGCCTTTGAAAAATAAAGTGAACAGCAAAATGTGCTGCTTTAGCGCGTCTCGGTCTCATTGAGCATCTTTCTGGCGCACGTCACAAACATTAACCAATACACAGTTTAGGCCTACTTGACGCACCTACTGGAAGTCTACATTTTGATTATTTGACGTTAAAAGCATCATATAAGTAACTTTGGAATAAATCACAGCATAGCATTTTTTTTTTTTCACAGACCCTCTGGCACTTTGAGAACCGCTGGTCTACACCATAGACTGTATGTCTACACAGAAGAAATCTAATCTAATCTCTGCCCCGGTACGGGTTGTGTCGAGCTATTCATTAATCTGGTTGTTTGATGAGAAAAAAGATGAAATGTAGTTGCAATAAGCGCGTAAAGAATCCGTTCACCCGCAGCAGTGGAGGACTATTATTCTGCCTCGCGAAACTGCGGAAGAACTGATGACGGCACGGTTTGATCTTCGGCTGACCAATCAGCAGAAAGGGGTGTTTAATTCCCGCCCACATGTAGAAATTGAATATTCAAGCTGTTTATTCATTTTTCTAGCCCTGAACAAAAAACGAAAAATTAAGCTGAATTCTTGTTTTTCGTTTCTTGGAAAAAACAAAAAAAAAAAACAAAAAGGAGCTGTTTTCTCATTTTTCTACTTTCAATATTAAATCAAAAAACAAGTGAACGCTCGATTCCCGATTTTGGCTTTCTAATTTCAAAAGGAACATCCGTTGGCCGCCAAGTACACGGACCTGAAACACACAGCAGACCAGACCTAACACAAGATAGTATTACTGTGTTTATGTGTTTGTCTCTTTGTACACATTTCTTTATGTGTGCATGTGCAGCTGCTTTTGTATGTGCAATATAAAGCCAGTATATGCAGCAAACATGTCTGCGTGTGAGAGCGAAAGACGGAGCGAGAGAGAAAGAGATCACAGGGTGACATAATGGGGACTGGTGGAGGGTTTCCTAAGGCTTATTCTCACCATGCAGTATTTAGAAACCTTCCTTCTGGGCACAGTATGAAAGTCAAATATTTATCCTCTTCTCAGAATCTGTAATGCATATCAGCAGTTGTTTTTGTTCCTATTGTTTTCCTTTCCTTACAAAGTTTCTTCTCTTTTCTGCGAAAGCAGGTGATGAAACAGCTGAGGAAGTCTCAATTGGAAATGTGTTACACTTACTTATGACACTGGCTCTGTGATGCTGTAAATCATGCAGCTAATGCAATATTCAAATGCTATGTCTGATTCTAACACTTCAAATATATCACCCTTTTTTAGTTTATCTGATCGTGAATGCGGTACTTGTAAAACCATATTCCTATCAAAGGCAAACTTGTCTCACTATTCCATAATATATAGTAGAAATATATCTTGCAGGTGTTTGTTATATCTTATTTATAGATTAAAGTTTGCAACGAGTTTTACTTATGAGTGAAACAAATGCTAGAATATCTTATTCTGGACCAGATTTTATCCACTTGAAATTGATTGGATTGTGAAAAGTAGGCATTACCACAATGGATGAGCAATGTGGAAAAGAAGCAAGAGTCTGAAAATATGTTGTAAACTGTTTTAGATGCAGATCACACTATTTTGATGGAAGATTGCACTGACAAGCTTTTTATTGAGGGGGGAAAAAAAGATAGCCAACATTTGTATAATAGTAACTACATAGTAATAGTAAAAACATACATATTTGTATGATATTTTCCGGTGTGTTTTTCACTAGCCACAGCTGTCCCACAACAAACAAAATAAATAAAAATAAAAAAGAAGTAATGATTTAATTACAGAATTTTCAATCATTTTTTAACAATTCTGTTAAAAAGAGTTGAATACAGCAGGATAAATCAAACAGAGCAGAATGAAACAGTTAAGCATGCGAAAGGAAAAGGATATGTTCTCCTCACAAGATGAGTAATGCCTTCACCAGTCAGGGCAAGTGCTTATCAGATCCCGCTCATTTCCAGGTGGAATATGCTTCTAAATGGGCTGCACTTAGGATGATTTAACAGACTGCTGTGTGAGGATGACTAGATAATTAACTCTGAGTCTAGGAGGGAAGAGGATGGAAAGAAGGCACTGAAAAAAATAAAATAAAATAAATTCCCTTTTGAGCATTTTTTTTTATTATTATTTTCCAGTTTAAAAAAAATAACATAAATAAATAAATAAATAAATAAATAAATAAATAAATGCAATTACCTGAGAAGCAAAATTGTGTACTTTTTATTTATTTATTTATTTATTTTTGATTAAATGCTTTTTTTTTTTTACTTCAACCATAAACATTAATAAATTATTTATTAACAGTTATTTATGCTTAAAATAAGAAATGAAAATGGGGTGAGCTTAAGTAAACTTAATTCAAGATAAAATATGTAAAATAGTCTTTTACATTTACTGTTATACAGTGTTACAGTGTTTTATTATTAAGTACATAGTATTTTAAGACACCTACTATAAATTGGGACCAAATCTTTATTTATCTATCTATCTATCTATCTATCTATCTATCTATCTATCTATCTATCTATTTAAATTCATTCATTAATTCATTCATTTTTTATTTGAGTACAATTACAATGTTATAAATTCATGTATTTAGGTCAATTCAGTGATGTTAAACAATATTTTTGACTTGAATAAAACCAGTTAAAACAGATTTAGGTTAGAGAAAATTCAAACGCAAAAGAGGTCATGCTTGGCACTGGAATACTACAAGGATGCTAGACATCTCTTAAGACTGAAAACCCAGTAAGACTATGCTGAACAAGCAGTCAGTCTTTGAAATCTATGGTAGTGCATTGATTAGCAATGCATTCTTGTGTAGCATCCTTATTGAATTGTATGTCAGCTCCATAACATGACCTCAGCCCATGTTCTTGATGCTAAACGCAGCTACACAGAGACATTATTTAAATATGTCAGTCTTCCAGATCTGACATGACTGTTATCAGGTGCATTATCGGTCCTGTGCACAATGATTTTCTGAAGAAAAAAAAAACAAAACAAAAAATAAAAACGCTACCATTGTTCTTTCCCGAGGCATCAATGTTTCCTCGGCCTTCGTTTATCTCTTCATGTTGACCTTGCTCAAAATTTTCCCTCTGCGGCGCAGATGACCGGAGATAACAGAAGGTCAGTATAATTGGATCAAACTGACAGCTAACGGGCGACTGACGCTTCCCGTAGCAGCAGGTTAAGCCACGTCTCATGCAGACAGAGGCTCTTCGTCGCCTCTCTCCTCCGCTGGCACGCTTCAGTCGATGACAGCCATCCATGGTAGATTTGCTGTTAGTAATTGGCTTTACAGAACATGATTGTGTGAACTTGCACAAAGACCCTTAGCATGAAAGGTGTAGGGGGCAGCAGTTGCATCTTTGCAAGATTATAGTTCGTATGCACTAAGACTTGCATCACAAATAGCAAATAGATCTAACTGTTTCAAGCTGAAACATTCTTGACTATGATTCTAATGAGCTGCCTTGCTATATACGGCCTACTTAGGAAGTTATGTTCTAAGGAAGCATCTTTACCTCTTAGCCTCATGTCATAAAAAATGAAAGGTATTTGTACAGGTATGTAATGTATATACTTATAGTTTGGTATTTTCTGTTCACCAGGTTTTCGAGCAGAGCTTACTTGAGAATGTTGTTGTTTATTAGTTTGATACAGAAGTTGAGTTATTTAAAGAGCAATCATTTTAGATAGAAAAGCTATGATTGCACCAGCACTTGATGAATCTTGCTCATAGACTCATACGCAGAAAATGTTGTGTACTCTAGTATTCGTCTCTGAAAGTCAATAATTCCTGTTTCCATTTTAGAGTTCAGACGGAGAATAAAAAAAAATAAATAAAAAAAAATAGCTGAGACAAATAATTTCTTTGGTATCTGATTGCTCAACTCTTGAAAAGACTGTGGATGCTTTTTTATTCCATTACTTCAGCACAAACAGAACTGGGTCACAATGCTTAATTGTCACCCAATCAACCTTCACTAATTTAATGTCACTTATATTTAGCTGGAGTAAATGGGAAGTCTCAATGTGGGAGAGAGATAGCACAGTACGAGGGATCAGGGTGTGGAGATGATGGAATTGACTAGATCTTCTTCATTGGCCATCTAAATTAATCCTTTTTAAATGGATATTCTGGGTTAACTACAAGTTAAGCTGTTTTGACAGCATTTGTAGCTGTCAGTTACAACAAAATAATTTTGAATAACACAAAAAAAAAAGGAAATGCGCTCACAAAATACAAGAGACATTATAAGTTAAGGCTCGGTCTGTTCCAGGCCTTATGTACATGTACATGTCTCATGTACTTTGTGAGTGCATGTCTTTATTATTATTTACTGAACCCAGCTGCTTTTTTAATGCAAGGATATAAGGTACAGTGATTACATAAATACATAAACATGCACAGACAAAATAATTTATATATTAGACTCAGTATCAGCAGCTTTGGAATTTATTGAAGTCCATGAAGTGTGTGAAAACATTGTTATACTCTTTAGTTCAGTGTTAGCACTTAACTTGTCTTTTGATGTAGTTGGAGACATTAGTTTTTGTATGTGTGAGATGAGAAAACTGCTGTCAGTACAATGGCTTCATTATTACTAATGTAGAGGATTGTGCAGCAGAAAATATTGCAAATTAAAGAAACATTCTTTATTGAAAATGGCTTGAATATTTCTAATAAAACACATTCCTAAACTCTCATCTTGATAGTAAAATCCGACACCACATCAATTTGCAGTGAGCATGTTTGTGTATATATGTGTGGCATATATCTTAAACTTATTGTTCTATTAAAGGGATAGTTCACCCCCCCCCCCCCCCCCCCCCCAGCCCAAAAAAAAAAAAATATAGTCTGTCATCATTTATTAACCCCGAAGTTGTTCCAAACCTGTTTGAGGTTTTTTTTTTTTTTTTTTTATATATTGACCTTAAAATAATATATTATGAAGAGAGGACCAACAACTATTTGGTTAACCACATTCTTCAAAAGAAACTCATACAGGATTTGAATAACTTTAGGGTGAGTAAATGATGACATACATTTTAAGGTGTCCCTTTAAGTTCTATCTAGTAACTCCACTGGGACATGGGCCATGGCTCATAAAATCAGAATTGTCTGGTCATTTTTTATTTCATTTTATTTATTTTTTATTTTTTTTAGATCTTAATTCAATTTACAGTGAGATGCTCTCATTTAGTGAAAATTATGGTTGCCTTTGATAGGAATATGTTATTTGAGAGTTTCTGGAATAGAAAAAAAAAAGAACTGAAATGAGCATAAACAGCTCTCACCAACGTGCAACTATTACAAGCATAACTTATTTATTTGTTACATTAAAGAAAAAAAAAAACATTTGTGAAGAGTGACAGAGATACAGTAGATTATTCAAGAGAACTATTTTTTTTTCTGAATCTTGATATCTAATTTACTGATGGTTAAGCTAACTTGTCTCTTTCTCCATGTGTCTCTATAGGTAGACCTGCCTTTCCTTCATTTCTTCTTCTATGTATCACAATGTGGACTAAAATGTATCTGTGTGTTCTGTGTTGCTTGCCACAGGTTTAGCCCCTACGAATGGTATAACCCCCACCCGTGTAACCCCGACTCGGACGTGGTGGAAAACAATTTCACCCTGCTAAATAGTTTCTGGTTCGGAGTTGGAGCTCTCATGCAGCAAGGTAGACGCCTCTGCCTGCCCCCCTTAGCACACATCCCACTCTTTTGCTGGGGGTCCCAACTTGCTCTTGTCAGGCCCACTATGATGCATGGGTGCCTCTGTGCATGTAGTTCTAGACCAAATTGGTTGCTGGCCAATGGTATGAATGGGACTGTGTGGGAGGTTTTTATTTGTGGGTGTTGGGTAGAGGATCAGGGTATCATTAGTTGCATGCTAACTTTTCCATAACCACCACTGTCTTCGCTCTTCAGGGTTCTGAGCAGGTAAGTCCAATTTCATGTGCAAAAAAGTGGCAGAATGGCACAAAGGCAAATTCTTGGTCTTGTGTCTAAGACTGCCATATGTATTCTTGACTTCTAACCCTAACCGTAACAAATCCTAATGCCACATCTTCTCAACTGCAGATGTTTGAGATTGAGAAAGGCCTATGGTGATTGAAGGACAATGTCACACATAACCTGCATGTGTTTATGTTGCATCAGAATAGCGTAATAATAATTGGTTGAGTCATGAAAGACACTAGGCCCTTGTTTGCAAAGTAGCATGGGTTATGTTTGAATCTGCACTGCATCTATCAAATGGAATGGTTTACAGTTGGGATTGGATTGCCATGTAACATTAGCATTGTGAGTCTTTGCGAAATCTACATGGTGAAAGAGATGTATTTGAAGACTGGCTGAAACCAGCAACCAGCTGTTTGCAATGTAGATAGCATGGATCTTTGTCTTCACGCTGAATGTCAAAAATTAAGAAAATTGCAGATATTTTTGCTTAGCTGTTCTAGTTTGTGGAGCGATTTGTCTGGTTCATTTTTAGAATAAATGATGCCAAAGAGTTACAGGGCCACATGCAGACAGCATCCAACTAGAGCAGAGGTCTTCAACCCTGCTTCTGGAAACCTACTGTCCTTTCAAATTTTATTTTATTTTTTTTTTATTTTAATTTTTTTAAATTTCCAAACTGCTTCAACACACCTGCTTTGGATTTTCAAGAAGTCCTGAAGAGCTTGATTAGCTGGTTCAGAGGGTTTAATAAGGGTTGGAGTTAAACTCTGCAGGACAGTAGGTCTCCAAGAGCATGGTTGAAGACCTCTGAACTAGAGGGACAAGTGATGTTCAGCCACATGCATGATGTCCTTAGATCAGTGGTTCCCAATCCTGGTCCTGGAGAACCAGCAACATATTTGAGGTCTCGGAGTCTTTACTAATGAGACAATGAGTTGAATCAGATGTGTTTGATTTGGGAGACATTTAAAATGTGCAGTGTTGGGCCTTAAATGCTTGACTGCAAATGTGGGTGCATCAGTGTGTGTCTAGTCAAACTACTGAACCTCACCGTGCGATTGGCACTGTGGATTGCAATTTTTTCCTATGAACAAGTAATCCTCAGAAAGCAGAGGTCATTAAAAGTCATATGCTCATGCGTTTGGATCATAGCGAAAAAGGAGGTAGGCCTATTATTTTCTGTCAAACTAATTATTGTCCAAAAGCATCACCCCATAACAACATAATTGTAGGGTGTCACTGGGACTGTCATTTGTTCAGGGTCCTTTGCGAGTTTGGAAGAGAAGATGTGGCATTAGGCTGAGGGCTAAACGGGCAGGGATTGTTTATATTGACTGTCTGCATGTCTCATGATGAATGAGTAATACTACACTGTAGAGAGGCTCCCCTGCCCATGGCTTGTCAGCCCCCAGAAAACTGTGGGATGGCGTGCTTGGACATGACGTTACCTTGGGTACATGACAGTCAGCCCCAACCAGGTTATATATGGTCACCCTCACCAAATGGTCCAGGTGATGCTTTGAAATGACAGCATTCAACTTTCTTCAAAGGATGGTTTTCTTTATATATATATATATATATATATATATATATATATATATATATATATATATATATATATATCATTTTTATTTCTTTTTTTGACTATTTTTGCTTCTTTATAAAAGTGGTTGTGGGCACCAAAGCACCTTTTCTGCTATTGATTTCGTCAAGTCATGTTTAAAGGTGAAATGTCTAATATATGCGACTCTAGCTTCTCATACACTCCTATCGCCCCTTCTACACTGTGCCCAACTACTTGTTTGGATAAACAGGTATTCCTGTCCAAACCTCACACCACTGATTGAGCCACATGTCAGAATGCTGAAGCACCACAGAGTTTGTACTTAAAGTTGTCTCTAATGGGATAGGAGAATGCCTTTTAGTATCAAGGAAAATATACACATCAGCTTTAACAACTGAATAGCTATCATATACAGGGGAAGAGTAATTCTCTCTTTCTTTCTTCCCATTTCAATGGTTGTTCAGGCTGTCTGGTGGCTAGAGTTATATATCCAAACTCTGGACTTGATTGACAGGTCACTAGAGCATTACCAGTCTGTTGAGGCCTGATTGGAGCTCATGTTTGCAGTTCAATTGTAATTCATGTAACAGCTAATCTTTTCAACAGTCCATTGTGTTTTGCCATGGACTCAGTGTGCCAGATCAAAGCTTACAGCTGACTCATAGAACTTGAGAAGAGGAGCCAGTTATTTCCCTGTGCTCTTGTCCTCTGACATCTCCTCCTAGTACAACTAGTTATTGTCCCGACTTTTCCCCATCAATTAATTTCCTCTGCATGGCCATGGTGACAACTTGATTAAGGAATAACAGAAAATTATACGTAGGTTGTGACATAAAATGGTTCTTCATTTTGGCTTTTACCCACAAGCCAAATGGATTGAATAGTGTAGGGCAATTCAAAGACGGAAGCGAATCATGAGCCCTTTATGATTTAATACAAATCTGAGAGTCTGTAATCTAATTAAATTTGACCACATAAATTATCCTAAAACATAAATGAGTTCCCTCCTTCACTGCGGTTGACTTTGGCGTGTTCAGTTAGCATAGATATGTCATCCCAGTTGTCAGCAGGCAAGGCCTTTTCCTGCATCTAGTTGTTGTGTCTGGACTGGGTTGGGTCTGTGCATCTGGTGCTGGTCCTCACAATGAGACCACTGCTTTACCCTGACAGCTATCTCTGCTCCTCTCTACTAGGATCTGAGCTCATGCCCAAAGCCCTTTCCACCAGGATAGTAGGAGGCATCTGGTGGTTTTTTACCCTAATCATCATCTCCTCCTACACGGCCAACCTAGCTGCCTTCCTTACCGTGGAGAGAATGGAATCTCCAATTGACTCGGCTGATGACCTGGCCAAGCAGACCAAGATTGAGTATGGAGTGGTGGAAGATGGCGCTACGATGACCTTCTTTAAGGTGAGTTGAGCCTGTCATATCGCTTGCAGCACATGTAACATCAGGTCCTACAGAAAACTTTTAAAAAGGTTTCAAAAGGACCTTCAAGTATTGTGTCTCATGGCTCTTTTGTCTCATTTCTTTTAACTTAAACCAGGCAATTTATTTGTTTATAAGGTAAACAGATGTATAATTAGAGAGATAATGTACCAGAATGGACTACATAAGGATGATACATAACCGGATCAGCCTGTTAGCGCTTATTTTTGCGATAATGACCAGCTAACTGTACATTATCCATTCCTAATTTGATTTGATTTAACTACATTTTTAACTGATTACAGCTTTACTAATTGAGTCGCCAGGAAGGTCAGTGACAGGGTAGTATTTTTAATATTGTTTTGCGTGGTAAAGACATCTGGTGAGACCTTTAAAACTCCCATGCCAGTCGGATGCTTTGGCATATTGAATTCTAGTGTCACTTGGGTTGTGTGAGTTTATACCTGGTTTGTGATGTTCCTGATATTTTCTGTTTTCTCTACAGAAACACCTGCATATTGAGCAATTTTAAGAAAGAAATGTACTCATTTTTGTGTACGTTTTTTTATTTTATTTTATTTTATTTTTTTGCACAACAGTGATGACAGGGTAAAAGTGCAATCAGTGCTGTCTTATCAGAATGTCCTAATTTGAAATCTCAGCTCTCAAAGGGGATCTGAAGTATGCAATAAAAAGCGAAATGTTTGAGAATTTATTCTTGACCTAATAATTGAGGTTGTATTTCAGAGCTTTTATAGCTGTGGACTGCTGGAAGTGACAAAGGTTGAAAGCATTTTATGACTGCACACTGTTTAGTGGCTGTATGTGGGAGATCTACTCTGCATTTCTTTATTCAGTCCCAGAGGGCTGTGAACATGTTCACTGCGACATTTAAATGCCTCTTATTAAGTCAATATTTTTGCTCTGAGATCACAGCATGGAGAGTGTCCCCTCAGTGTGGTTTTGATTGTCCAGCGTTTGTAACCAGTTCAGTGAAATCCTCAGCCACCTCTGTGCCAAGAGGAGTAAGCTGTTACAAAGGCCGTTTTGTCTTTCCTATCCACTTATGCTATATATCCTTGTAATTTTTCAGAGGTACATTGAGCATATAATGATGTTCTATAATTCATTAAATGCTACTATAATAGAAATTTAAACGTCATCAGAATCTATATTAGTTTTGCTTTGTTTGTTTTAATCTTGAGTCAGCAGAAATTAAAATTGACCCTATATGTCACATATGCATCTTACTTATTCGAACCATTTTGTTCAATCTCTTTTCATGATCCAATTAGTTCCCAAAGGACAAAATCAAGTCCTGCTCAACATTTTTGTCTTCATATTCAGTAATATCCAGTTTAAATTTCATAGCATTATTATACATTACTGAGGTAAAAATTGTTGCTTTCACTCTGACAAAACAGACAGACACACACACACACACACACACACACACACGTGTAAATACTGAAAGAACAAGACATCCTATTGTAGACAGCAAGGCTAGAGCAGATTACTGGAGAGAGAGAGAAAAAAATGTAGCTCTTTCAAAGCATCCTGGTCCTGACAACGCCTGTAATCCATTGCAGTCAGATTTCCTACAGGAACAGCAGATGTTCAGAGAGCTGAACACATATGCTCTTTTAGCAGGTGCTGATGTATTGAGTGATTGAGTGGCAGTGTGAGTGATTGACGGTTTGATAAACTGCCTTTATTGATTCTGTATAATGCTCTACAGAGAGACAGTGACAGAACTCAATAGTATCAAGAACACTTCAGTTTGAATTAGATAGGTTCCTTTTATGTTCTTTAACTACAAAAAATTTAGAACCATATCTAACATAACTATATATACGCCCCTTGTGGCTGAAATAGTTTTATGTTTTGGATTTTAGGTTCTTTACATCTCTACTTTCACAGCTGGCTTCTTCAGTTGCTATTGATTTGCTATTGTTACAAGCCAAAGAGCTCTAATGTACTGCTATATAATCTATAACATTGGGTGTTATTCACTAGCCGTGCATATGCACAAATTTGTGTGTGAAATCTAAGTATGAACATTTTCATGAACTAAAGTACTAAAATGCATTCTAAATCTGCTAAAATTGTAGAAACTGAAACCACACATATGCAAATATCACATACTCTGGATGGCCTTATAATCATGTTAAGACTAAATGTCATACATGCTCAAAGATCTTGCAGTGTGTGCTCTCAGGATAGTGCACGTCTTTAGAAAGTGTCATATGTTTGGTGAAACGCAGTAAAGTATATGGAAATGGTCTGGACGTGTTTTATGCAAATTGCTAATCTATGAGTATGTGGTCACTCATTTAGAATACTCCAAATGCATTAACATTAGAACAGGGGTAAGAACAGATTCAAATGCATACACGTACAGAATTTTTGCATGAAAAGATTTCCTGTGCATATATAGTGAATGAGATTATTTTTTTCTTGATTTACCATAATATCAAAAAGAGAAAGCTATGTCCACATGCTATTGTATTTTTTATTTTTTATTATTATTATTATTTTTATTTTTTTTGCCATAGTAGTATTTATACAACTATATATATATATAATTTTTTATTTATTTATTTATTTTTTTAATCGAACCCGTAGTCTGATGCTCTACCACTGATGCTCTACTACAGAGCACAGAACCTGACAGGACCCCTCCCCTGCTAGGAATGGCTCCTGATGTTCCCTCCAGTTCGGCCCCCTTCTCGTGCTCTAAACTCTCGAATCAACTCGGAATCCAGGATGTCCCTGGCGGGAACCCAGGAGCACTCCTCAGGACCATAGCCCTCCCAGTCCACAAGATACTGCCGGGACCCCCGAACTTGACGAACGTCCAGTATCCTGTGGACTGTAAATGAGGGGTGACCCCCAATGACCCGAGGAGGAGGGGCTTTACCTGGAGCAACAAAAGGAGAACACAAAACAGGTTTTAGTAGAGATACATGAAAAGTAGGATTAATCTTAAGTGAACGGGGTAAAGTTAAACGATCAGTGACGGGGTTTACTCTCCTAGCTATCTTGAAGGGCCCGATGAACTTCTGACTCAGCTTGCGGGACTCCACCCTGAGCGGAAGGTTCCTAGTGGAAAGCCAGACCCGTTGACCAACACGCAGAGAAGGTGCTGGTCTGCGTCTCCGGTTGGCCTGGGTCTGGTGCTGACCAGAGGTCCGGAGAAGTTTTGCACGGACAGTTCTCCAGATCCGTCTACAGCGCATAATATGAGTTTGGACTGAGGGCACCGCCACTTCAGTTTCTTGTTCAGGGAAGAGAGTAGGGGTATAGCCAAACTGGCACTCAAAAGGTGAACGGCCGGTAGACGGCATACTCTGTCCAAATCAGGTAAGAGGACCAGAACAAGGGGTTGCTGCCTACCATCAGAGTGGACTCGAGATCCTGCTTGACTCTTTCAGTCTGTGCGTTGGACTCTGGATGAAAGCCTGAGGATAAACTAACTTTAGTCCCCAGAGACTGACAGAAGGCTCACCAAAACCGGGATGAGAACTGGGGTCCCCGGTCAGACACGATGTCTAGAGGGATGCCAAACACTCGAAATACGTGGGTGGTGATGAGCTCAGCTGTCTCTTTGGTGGAGGGGAGTTTAGGTAGGGGAATGAACTAGGCGGCCTTGGAGAAGCGGTCGACAATTACGAATATAGTAGTATTGCCTTGAGACAGGGGAAGACCAGTTATAAAATCAAGTGAGAAATGTGACCAAGGGGCGATGAGGTACAGGCAGGGGGTACAGGAGACCTTGAGGGGGAAGGTGTGACGTCTTGCTCTGATTGCACACGGGGCAGGCTTTGACAAAGGCTGTAACGTCAGTTTTAACTGTAGGTCACCAAAAGCACCTTTGCAGAAACTCAAGTGTGCGTAAGATCCCAGGATGACAGGAAAACGAGGACGTGTGAGCCCACTGGAGAACCTGAGCTCGAACAGACTTAGGGACGTACAAACGGTTCTCTGGGCCTCCTCCAGGATCTGGTTCTCGTGTTTGGGCTTGACGTACCGTGGTCTCCAAAGCCCAACGCACTAGGGCAACGATTCTGGCTGCGGGAATAATTGGGCATGGGGCATCTTCTCGGGACACACTGACGTAGACTCGAGATAGTGTATCGGGCTTAAGGTTCTTAGACCCTGCTCGAAAAGAGAGGATAAAATCGAACCGGTTGAAAAATAGTGACCACCGAGCCTGGCGGGGGTTTAGACACTTGGCCTGCTGGATGTACTCCAGGTTCTTGTGATCAGTCAGCACCTGGAATGGGTGCACAAAAATGCACATGGGTGCAGCCTGTCATTCTTTCCTCTCTAGGAGAGAACAGCTCCAATGCCTACGTCCACAGCATCCACCTCAACAATAAAGGGCAGTTCAGGGTCAGGGATGGACAGGACAGGAGCAGACGTGAAGCAGCGCTTGAGCTCTAGAAAGGCTGTCTCGGCCTCAGAATTCCAAACAAACTTGGTGGAGCTACTTTTAGTAAGAGCAGTGAGAGGGGCCGCCACTGAGCTAAAGTTCCGCACAAATTTTCTATAGAAATTGGCAAACCCAATGAACCTTTGTATCTCCTTAACAGAGGTGGGGACTGGCCAGTCCAATACAGCTTATACCTTCTTGGGATCCATCCGAACTTGCCCCGGCCTGATGATAAACCCCAGAAACTGTGTGTTTGTTGTGTGGAACTCACACTTCTGACGTAGAGGTGGTTCTCTAGAAGACGTCCCAAGACCTTTCGGACATGACTCACATGCTCTTGAAGGGATCTTGAAAAAATCTAAATGTCATCGAGGTAGACAAAAATGAACTTGTTGAGCATGTCCCAGAACACGTCATTCATAATGCCCTGTAGGGGTGTTAAAGGCAGTTTTCCACTCATCCCCCGGCCTGAATCGTACAAGGTGGTATGCATTGCGCAAGTCAAGCTTGGAGAAGATTTTGGCATCTTGGAGCAACTCAGAAGCAGAAGTCATGAGTGGGAGTGGGTAACGATTGCGAACAGTGACCCGATTGAGAGCTCTATAATTAATGCAGGGTCGGAGTCCACCATCCTTTTTCTCAACAAAGAAAAACCCTGCTCCAGCGGGTGATGTGGATGGTCTAATAATCCCAGCAGCAAGAGACTCATTGATATAAGTTTCCATAGCCTTCTGCTCAGGCGAGGATAGGGAAAAGATGCGTCCTCGAGAAGGGCATGAACCAGGAAGCAGCTTGATTGCACAATCATAAGGTCTGTGGGGGGGCAAGACCATGGCTCTTTCCTTGCAGAACACAGACTGTAAGTGATAATACTCAGAGGGAACTCGGGAGAGGTCAATGGAGTTAAGGTCTTCGGGAATAATCCTAGGACTCTTTAGGCGCGAGTCTTGGCACAGTGACCCCCAACTCAAAACCTCCCAGCTCAACCAGTTGATGTGAGGGTTGTGACGCGTGAGCCAGGGGTGCCCTAGGATTAAGGGTAATTCAGGGGAGCTGATTAAATGAAAAGCCATACTCTCAAGATGATGAGATACAGAGACAGTGAGAGGGTCAGTGATCTTGGTAACAGACCCAGGGGCAATGGATCTGCCATCCAAAGCAATGATTTCCAGAGGGGAGGATAGAGGGTTAACAGGCACTTGGAGACGGGAAGCAATGGCAATGTCCATAAAATTTCCTGCTGCCCCAGAATCCACTAAGGCTTGCAATTGGTGTAGCTTGCCCCTGCTCTCGAGAGTGACCGGCAGGAACAAACCAGTATTCCTTGGAGAGACTAACTGGGTTACTCCCGAGACAGCTCTCCCCCTCCTGCTCGGGACTGTGCATTTTCCTTCAACTCAGGACACAGTGAGCGATAATGGCCCTGCAGTCCACAGTAGAGGCAAAGATGGGAATTCATCCGGCGAATTCGTTCTTGGGCAGACAACCGGGTTCTGCCTAGCTGCATGGGCTCTGGAGACTCAAGGGGTACAGAAACCGAGGTAAAGGGCTGGCGGAAGGACTGAGGAGAAGGAATGTTAGGTCTAGGTATCCGTCTTTGTCTCAGGTGATTATCCAACAGAATGACCTGATCAATAAGCCTCTCCAGAGAGTACACAGGATCTCGGGTAGCCAATTCATCCTTGAGCTCCTCTGAAAGCCCGTTCTCAAAGCAAATGATAAGAGCCTCATCGTTCCACCCGCTGCCCGGGTGGGGATACGAAATTGGATGGCATATTCCACTGCACTGTGGTTTCTCTAGCGTAGAGTTAGAAGCTGCTTAGAAGCCTGTCGACCGGAGAGATGGTGATGGAATACCCGCTTGAACTCTTTCTCAAAAGAAGATTAACTAGTGCAACAGGGAGCTTGGGCATTCCAGACAGCCGTAGCCCAGGCCAAGGCTCGCCAGGAGGGTAAGGACGTAAGCAATCTTGGCCTGGTCAGAGGGGAAGGTGGACAGCTGCAACTGGAATGTTAAGGGAACATTGAGTCAAAAAACCCTCACGTGCTTCAGGATCTCTAGAGAACTGTTGAGGAGGGGGTAGGCGAGGTTCGACTAGTGGGGAAACTGCACCAGCAGAGGAGCTGGCAAGTGTGGGAGCAGGGTCTGGGTCTCTCAAACAAGTGGCGCATTGAGGATCAGAAAGTAGGTGAGAGTGTTTCTCCATGAGTGACTCCTGCTGTGACAGAACTGCTTCATGGCATTTAACCGTGGCCTCATGCTGAGCCACCACTCTCCTTAGCAGAGGACTCTGCTGGGTCCATGTGACGGCTTGGTTATTCTGTCAGGACCGGGACTCCGGTGCCATGATGCTGATGCTCTACCACTTTTACACAGAGGGGTATTGGACACATGCGAGGCACCAAAAAAAGTCACAAAAAAAATGAGTACTTTATTTCCAAGAGCAAAAACAAAAGGTCTTAGCATACAATCCCCAACAAAATCTGATCTTGGAAAAAATAAGCAGTTCCAAAAAAATAAAGTTCTCCGAAGAGCAAAAATTCTCTCAAAAGGAAACTACTGCTAAATACATCCAATGGCAAAAATAACAACGGAGCACGAAGAAACAAAAGGACTCAAAAAACTTACAGAGAAGCCAGAGGCACCAGCATAGTTCAAATAACCAAGCAAGAGTGACAAAAAGAGGACAACATAAATAGGGAAACAAAACTAGTCAGGGCTGGAACTAATAATCCTAATTAGCAGAGACAAGGAAACTTAGAAAAAAAAAAAAAAAAAAAAACATCAAGTGGTGAATCTAAGGCATAACAGAGCACAGAACCTGACAGTTACATATTCTGTTTCCATGTTCAAGCTTTTACTCCGTTTTTAGTAAGAATACTATCTCAACAGATATAATACTTTTGTTTTGTTTTTTTTTAATGAGAAATTTTCATTTATAACACAAAATGAAGCTTTTAACTCATGGTGTACACTACAGTTTCTGGGCTCATGGTGTCCCAGACGCCAGTATTTTAATTAATTAAATATGAATTACTGTCTGGCAAACTGGGATTTTGTATGGAGGTAAAGTTTAAGATTATGAATTTTGGTAGCACTGTTAATGCTTATTTGCACAGTTTATTGTTTGCTTCTGTGATATAATACACTGTAAATAAAATCTGTAAAATTATTATATTTTATTTATAAATTATTATATTTTATTTGTAAAATTTATATATTCATTCATTCATTCATTCATTCATTCATTTATTTTTTACAGTTGTTTTACCTGTATTTTGTATTTCCTGTATTTCTTGACAGAAAATTACCAGTCCCCCCTTATTTATTTATTTATTTATTTATTTATGTACGTATGTATGTATGTACATATGTATTTATTTATTTATTTATTTTCATTTCGAATCGGTGATGTGTAACGACATCAGACTTAACTCCCGGCTAAAATGAGATGGTCTGTAATGTCAGGACACCTGTGTGAGATTCTGCTGAAGAGTTCAGAATGGCAATTTAAAAAACTGCGTTCTCTAGCCTTCAGAACTGTTGGTGGTTTTTAGCATCTTAGGGTTTTATTGCTGAAAAAATGATTTTAATAATATATGTTGAGGTTTATTGAAATGGCCGCTAGCGAGTTTCTGATGAGGCACTGGGGAGTTTGAGCTGGATGACTGCACTACTGGGAGCTCACAGTTTTAATCCTTTGATCACTCTGTTATGCACTATGTTCCTCAATATACTTCGCCTGTCCTGTAAAAATGATTTTTAGGTAGTCTGTGGGATTTTTCTTTGAAACATGCTCGATGAGAGCGTATTATGCTGCATAAATATTTGGCAAACGCACTGCAGGCAAGCTTAATGTGTGTTCTTTTATCTGGCAGTGACAAACCTGAGGGGGCGATAGAGTTTACTTTAAATGTCTGTCATTAAACCAGATTATACAGGAGGTTAGCTATAAACATGTCAACCAGTTAGCTAACTTTAACTAAATTACATAGCAAGAGACTCTTCCAACGTGAAAGAGAAAACTGTCCATTAAAAAGAGTTTGCCCATTGCGACAATACTGAATGTTGCACACAATGACAATGAAATCGAGTTTGTTTGTACGCTTCTTTGCAGAGAAAATGTTTTGCTAACACTACAGTAAGGTTCAATTAGTTATCTTTGTAGGTTAATGCATTAACTAACATTAAATAACAGTTGGCAATACAATTTTTTACAGTATTCATAAATCTTAGTTAATGTTAGTCAGTTAACCCTCTGGGGTCTGAGGGGGTTTTGGGGCCCTGGAGAAGTTTTGACAAGCCCTGACATTTGTGTTTTTTTCAGTATCTTAAAAACATATTAATGTGTAAAGTCTGATAACACTGTATTCAGCACAAATTGGGCTACAATAATATGTGAGCAGCATGAATGTACATGTTTGTGTTTTTGAGAAAACAACGTTTATACAACTGTTCATTGTTAGTTCATGTTAGCTGCAGGCAGTGGTGTATTGTAACGAAGTAATAATACTTCGTTACAGTACTTAAGTATTTTTTGGGAGTATCTGTACTTTACTTGAGTTTTCATATTTGAGCCAACTTTTACTTTTACTCCACTACTTTTCCAAATTAAAATGTATACTTTTACTCCGATACATTTCCCCAAAGCATATTCGTTACTTACTTCAAAATAGTCAGAAGAACACAGACGGCAAGAAAGCAGGTTTGACGAATCAGTAGTCTGGCGTTTGCAAGTTAGACTCCTAAAAAACACCTTTGTTCATGTGCACAGAAGTGTGCGCACAACCGCAGATGATTCATTTTCCACTCAAGTCGAGTCTGAGCTGTGCAGTATACAGCATCGTCTGCGATAATATGGTAAGTGTTGTTGTAATGATGTGTGATCTGACATTTTCAAGTAGGCTATAACACCAAATCACACACAGAGCACGCACATTGATTTATAAGTCTATTAAAAATCTAAATTCCAGGCATTCTAAACGGCAAAAATGCTCCTCTATGCTTTTTATATTTATATAATTTAATATAGTTAACTTCTATATCTATCTCACACAAAGAGTACCATTTTTCTGCAGATATCAGCATGAACACATTTAATAATCGTTTTAAGTTCAGTACAGCAATAAGTGACTTACATTTTAGACATAATAATGCTTGTTTTTGCTCAATTTTGCCAACGAAAATAGTTCCAAAGAAAGATCACAGCACCGTGTTGCGTCTCTGAGCAATGGATGGTGTTTACTTATTGAATGAATCAGCTTTTTGAACGAATCGGTTGAATAAATGATTCAGTGATTCACTCATTAACACAGTCAAATGTTTTGTTTCTGAATGAATCAGTCATTTGAATGAATCGGTTGAATCTCAATGACTCTCTCATTAACAGTCACTTGCTGTCACCTACTGGCGGTTTTAATTTCACATTTCGGCCACATTTTTCATGCTTTAAATTATTTCAAATATCAGTATTCAACGTTTTATGTTAAAAACAAAACATTAGGTCTATTTATGCACCTGTAACTGCAGTTTAAATAAATCCATGTCCCCTCTGAGATACATAAACTGTGTAAATACATCTAAATGCTATTTCAGATACAGATTCCAGAAATGTTTTCTTATGTTGGAATAAAAGACACTAAGTATGGGATGAAGAGCTTCTTAATCTTACCCAAAAATACAAAATGGAAGAAAGAGTTAAAACTGAACACGATCTTGCTACTCAAGCTGTATGAATATTATATATATATATATATATATATATATATATATATATATATATATATATATATATATATATATATATATTTGCTTCTTTTCCATTTTGCATTTACTTGTACTTTTACTTTCAATACTTGTGCGTTTAAGATTTAAAAAATACTTTTCGTACTTAAGTACAATAAATATCACATACTTTAAGACTTTTACTCAAGTAATATTCTAAATGGTGACTTCAACTTCTACCAAAGTAATTTTTTGGTAAGATATCTGTGCTTTTACTTGAGTATGGCTTTCAGGTACTTTATATACCACTGGCTGCAAGTTCATTAGGACTTCTTTATAATATTTGATACAGAAATTTGTAAAACCTCTAAATTATTAACATGATAAAAACTTTGCTGAAAAACCTGTACACAATCTGCTTCATGTATTCTGTTGTCTGATTAATGTTATGTATTAATTTAGTTAGTTAGGTAGTTATTGTAAAATCTTAAGTTATCGCCAGAATAAATTTTATATTGCTAGTAAAAGTTCAAGATGAAAAATTATAGCTGAATCAACTTAGATTTACTTGATTATCCATTCATACATTTTTAGAAAAAAAAAATAAATAAATAATAATAATAATTAAATAAATAAATAAATAAAAAATCATGTTAAAATGTGTTTCAAATACGATACATTTTGCTTTTGAGGAACATCTATTAGTTTTTCAATATATTGCAATGCATTCTAAGCATTTTTTTTTTTTTTTTTTGCCCCCAAATTTCATATTTTTGCTCAATTTAGGCCTTTTTAGATTTTGTCTATTTGGACTATTATTTCAAAAGACCAGCTTTGCAGGGTTAACAAATACAACTTTTGATTTTAAATGTATTACTAAATGTTGATATTAACATTAACTAAATTTAATAATTGCTCTAAATGTGTTTTTCATTGTTTTTTTTTTTTTTTTCTTTTTTCAGTATAAGTTCATGTTAACAAATGGAACCTTATCGTAAAGTTTTTTTTTTTTTTTTTTTTTGTAGAACAAACATAAATGTACAGCTTTCTCTCTATGAAAAAGACCTGCCATAAAATAGGTTTTGCTTAAAAATAGCACCCTTCACTTTAACAAAATCAGAATTTCAGCCACGAGATATTCTGTGGTCTGCTTCAATATCATAGTAGGAGAGATTATGGCCATTTTAGGTGGCCACCATCTGGAAGCCAAGCGCTCCACGTGCTGAGCATACTGCCCTAAGGCTGACACATTAAATTATAGAATATTCTAACCCATGAAAGCAGGTGGAGAACACAGCAGACGTATTGGCCAGATATAGTCCTATTCTTCTCTGGAGGTTTGCTTTCTTTGTCCTTCTCTGCTCTGAGGCATCTTATTATCTGTCACGTCTAGTATGCCACACTCTATGCTTCAAAAGATATTATGATCAAAAAGAGGAGCAGGCTCACTGGGAAAGCAGCCCGGCCTCTCTCTCACTCTCTCTTTTTCTCTCTCTTATCCTTCAGTATCAAAACAATCTATGGCAACCTTTCACACAGAGGAGCACACCTTTGCTCACTTTCTAGGCTGCTGTTCCTCAGTCACATCTGTCTCTCTGTAAGACTCAGGGAGAAACTGTTTGCTGACCGTCTCAGCTGCTATCATTGTCTTTTTAATTTGTAGAGAAAGTTTTTGTGGAACCTGCGGCCAGTTCTCAGTTTCAAAACCCTTACCAGCAGATTTTCATATTTCCTCCTCAATCTTGGTCTTATCAATCCTCAGTGAGATTTTCCGTTCTCGGGTCCTATGAGGAGGACCCCTGGACCGTAGAGATGAGAGTCTGAGGAAGTGAATCACAGCTCCTGATGGAATCGGCGCAGCATTTAAAAAGAGCAGCCCCACCTGTGGAGAGATACAATGATGTTTGTTGACCCTTGTGATTTAACCCTTCCAAGCACATCTCAAATCACTGTTCATTCCGAGGTGGAAATTTCAGTTGAAATAGTTCTGGAATAAAATGGCTGAATCCTTTCTCTTGCTAAAACTAATTTTAAAAACACACAACTGACACTGTTTTGTCTTGCTCATTTTTTGGTTGAAGTGACACTACTAGGTGGCAGAGTCATAATGTACAGAAAAATGCATTTCAAAATATTGAAATGGTTTATAAGTTTTGACTCTCTGTTCAGATCATTATAGTTTTAAAATGTAATTATTATTTTTTTTTTTAATAATAGAACATCTGGTATTTAAGTATATCAATTAAGTGTACAATTTTTGATAATTATACATTTTAATGTAATGGTTATGTTTATAGTGTGGTAATAATGAACATATATGGATAAATATTGAATGTAATGTTGCAGTGTCAATGGCTTTATTTTAAGGTGACATTGTTATAGTAATTAATTAACTGCATGTACTTACTCTTAATATTAGGGTTAAGGTTTGGTTTAGGGTTAGGTTATGATAATTATCCATAATTAACTGTTATTGCTATAGTACGTACATGCAACTACACCTTAAATGTTACCATGTCAGTTTCAGGAAGTTATCATCTTCTAAATGAATGATCTATTAATTGACAAATGCCATGGAGGACTTCAAATTTAATTTGCCACATAGTCTTAAGTTTTAATTAAAATTATATAAAATACTTAGGAAATTCTGGTATTGGTAATTTAGTGATAATTTATTGTTGTTGTGCATAATGTATGTAGAGAATATAGGCACAGTTCTTTCTTAAACTTCTCTTTATGGATTGAGAAATACTCCTTACTTTATTTTATTACTATTATTTAAGTCAAATAATAACATGCATGATTACAGTGCATTATACCTTTGCTCTGGTCACAGTGAGATTTCAGGTTGAAATGATACGGTGAAACCGATGGAAGAACAGTGCTTGTTCAGAGCCCGCTTCATGCAAGCAAATCATGTCAGTACTGTGCAAGCTGCAGTATGCAGCTCTAGCTCTGGATGACATTGAATAGTCAGTATTTTTCATCTGTGCTTGAAACAATTGTATTTAAATTAATGAGCAATTAAAAAGAAATTCAAATAAAAAGCCTATAGTATAGACCGTTCAGACAGCCTTCATGAAACAGAAACGGGAGAAAAAAAAAAAAAAAACAACAAAAAAAAAAACCTTTGTTGTCGGCATTGTCAAAGAGTTTGTGTGGGTTTGCTCAGCTACGCTTTGATGACAAATTTGCTCCCATGAAAGTAGATAAAAACTGCCCTAAAACCACCCATTTGGGGAACACCATAATTATTTATAAAGGGATCCTACTATGCCCTTTTACAAAGTCTTGATTTGTTTTTTTGGAGTGTACTAGAATTTTCATGCTTGATTGTTCCAAAACACATTATTTTTCACATATTATTGCAGCACATCTCTTTCCAGTCTGTCTCAAACACTCTGTTTAGTTACTGTTTCAGTGAAACGCCTCCTTCTGAAATATGAAATGTCCTCGGATTGGTTAGTTGGCCCAGTGCATTGTGATTGGCGAACCATTTAAAACGTGTTTCGGAAATGACACGCCCCTTACCATAACGTTTCATCTGCTCAGCTGTAAATATTAATGATGCCGTCAATTTTGCCATACCAGTTTGAGCCTGATTCAGACCCTGAGAATGTTTATGAACAGAGGATCATGCAGAACCTTTGTAAGCACAGATTTTACAGGACGTTTCAGAGTGTTTTATTTATTTATTTATTTATTTATTTATTTATTTATTTATTATTTTACTTTTTATTTATTTATTTATTTTTTAGTTAACAGTTGATGGTCTTTAGTGCAGCTCACCCTCTTTCTGTCTTTTTTTATTTATTTATTTATTTATTTTTATTTTCCGTGCTTGGGAATTATTTAAATGAGTGACAATTTGACTTCTATGTACTCCTATATAATAAATCCTAAAGGAAATAGATTTTCTATGTAGGCAATAAGTAATTAATTAATCTGTTATAATTAAATAATAATTTAACTACAGAGTAAATACACTAAAAAAAATGTGCTTTATAAGTAATAATAAACAGCAAATATGATAGTAATATGCATTCTAGTTAATTGTGAAAATTGGTTCCTTAAAATAAAGTGTTACTATAGAAAGTCTGCATTTCTAGTATTCTGCTCAGAGATTTCCAGATCTTCATCGGTCTCTGTTGTTCTTTCCTTTGACATCCGAGTGCTCAGATCAGACAGTGCAGTGGAGTTTTTGAAAATCTGCAACATGCTATTTTGCTTGTTTTTTATGTGTTTTATGCCCTTCACTAACACTTTCATGAAATATGCAGATAGAAATTTTGCTAACAATCAATAAACATTTCTATTTTTTTAATGTTGTGAATAGGGTTTACCGACAAGGCACATCTGATATTTCAAAAAGGTGCAGTTATGTGTTATATATTTATATAAGGCCTAATCAAAGGCATTTTGACAAGTCTAACAATAGAGACCCAAGAGACTTTCTGCCATTATGCACACACAGACACACACACACGCATACATAATCACTCGCCCTTCCCTGTGGATGCTCCTTTCCTTATGCACATAACATCTCTGTGTTTCTTTTTCACAGCACAACCTACGCGTCTGCTTTTTGTAAAACGAATAGTTAGCAGCTTTTTTAAAAATATCTTCACATTTTGGTCTGTGTGAGAGATTTATCCTGTTAAACTGCCGTACGGCTTCACAAAGACTGTCGCCTTCCTGCGTGTGTCAATATAATGAGAATGTGAATTAAAATGGACAACCACCTGCCTGCTGCAGTTTCCAGCATCATTATCAGTGGCTGAGCTATGGGTAAGGCCAGGAGATATTTGTTTTGGACTGATCTCCTTCATTGCACACAGCCTCTCAGTGGAATATCTCACATAGAGAAAAGACGAGCAATCTTCATAACATTGTGTGCTGGAGAACTCAAACGGTTAGTGAGGATATTTAAGATATTCTTATTATCTTTGATGGATTTATGGCTCAATACATTCAGTTTACTCCACAGAAATATATAATATATAACAATTAGTATTAACAAAATTAATATTTAACAACTGAAATTGATTAAACAAATGTTTATTTAATGCATTTAACACATTTATTTAATTTGACTATTTCTTCTGTGATTTTTAAATGTTGGTCATAGCAGTTACTTGAATTGATTTGTGTACAAAGTATATGTTCATAAGTCGGAATATCAACAAAAAATAATTTTCATGATGGAATTTTATTGTTATTGAAGCTCATATATGAAATATCACTCATGAGGAAACTCCAGGCTGGTGACGAAAACATGATTATATCTATAAATTGTGAGGAAAGAAAGAATTATTGTAGATTTGTACTGAGATCACAATTTTAATGCAGTTTTAGAAAATTTAGAAAATTGTGGTTACATTAAATTTATATTATAACAAGATAATAACACATTAATAAATATATAATAACTTCAGTTTGATTAAACAACATTTTTGTTTTATTTAATGCATTTAACAGATTTATTTAATTTGACTAATTCTTGTTTGATTTTTAAATAGTGGTAATAAGGTTACTTGAGTTGGTTTGTGTATAAAATATAAGGTCAAATAAGAACATCAGCAAAAATTCATTTTCATGTTATAACAAGGTAATAACATGTTATTTAATATGAGATAAATGTAAACATTTAAATATATGTGATGCGATCTAGGAAAACCCTGTCGGATGTCGCACTGGGATGTTCTCAAGAAATTAAAAAAATAGGTCGAATGTGTTTTTTTTTTTTGTTTTTTTTGGTCAAAATTGGGTTTTCATTAAATTTTTATTCTATAACATGTTGTCTATCATCTCTGAAATATCTTGGCAAAAATTCACTTGTTTAGTTCAGAAAAATAGCAATTTATTGTGGCAAACAGAAAAGACTGTCTACCTCTATGCTAACACACACTGTTGAGGTGCTTTCCCTTAACACTACAAAGGCAGTTCACCTATCAAAATAAACCATGTAACGTATGTAAGCAATAAGGTACTCGAGGCTGTGCTGTATCGTGAATAAACTACAGCTGAAGGGCGTTGTTAGGCACGACGCGAAGCGGAGTATAAAACAGTTTTATACTCTCTCTATCTCTCTCTCTCTCTCTCTCTCTCTCTCTCTCTCTCTCTCTATATATATATATATATATATATATATATATACACTTCGAAGCGGAGTATAAAACGGTTACCACAAAATAAAAAATAAAAAATATTAAAACCAAAAATTTATGTATTGAAATGTTACTTTTTTGAAGCAAGTTCGTTAAATGCTGTCCTTCTGCTAAAAAATTGTTCCTGACAGCAACAGCAAACGGAATGTTCTGAACATGCCTCATCTAATGGAGCTTAAATAAAAACAGAGAATAAGAGCACTTATCATCCACTGTGTCATTTATTGTTATAACACCATATATGATATTTTCTCACACACATACATCTGCTTATCTCTCAGCATGAGAAAAGTCTGTTTTCCGTCTCTCTGGATTCTTGAGGCCTGAATTCTTAGGCAGAGATGTGGACACATTTAGACATCAAGATCCTTATCCATCCTTTTAGAGTGCTTCATTTTAATATTTATTTGATGGTTTGAAGTTGTTCCATGGCAGTTTAAGCCTCAACTGGATGAAGTGAAGGATAGCTTACATTGGTGCAGCATACTTTTTAATTGTCTGGGAATCATTGTTTGAACCACCAGTCATTCTTTAAACACTCAGCCAACAGAGTGGTGCAGTGATGACATATATTTGCAGGCCAACCTAGAAATTTGCATCACCCTGGTTCCCTCAACAAAGAACCAATAGGATTTTTCCATTGACTTTTGGATTATTGCAATAAATAAGCTCTGTGATCAACAGAAGTTAGTGATTCTTTCACATTTTGTTTAGTATGAGAATCTTCACAAATGAACATAACTTGAAGTAAAAAGCGTAAGCCATAAATAAATTATACCACAGTCACATGACTTTAGCATAATCACCAATTACCTTCTGACAACAAATGCTTATTTGTTTCCGGGTTTTGGTCTACATAAATACATCATCTCTGCAGTACTATATAGGCAGATTGGAAGAGAACAGGATCGTATGTTTACTTTTACACATCCAATACATCAATAATGTTGTGTATTTTGTTGTATGTTTCTCAGTGAAAGCTGATGGATGTCCCTTTTCAGTCAAAAGCTGGTTAAATATTTTCAATCTGGAACATGTCTTTCTTTCATTTAAAAAAAAAAAAAAAAAAATCACTCCCATAATAATGTCTATTTATCAGAACCAACCATTTTTTCTACCATTTGTCTCAGAGTCATAACAGACAATAAATTTGTTCCATTTTCATTCTCTTGTCATCTGTAAGAATAACAGCAACAGAGGAAAATGCTTCAGGTCTGATTGTAGTGTGCAGTAAATTAATCAAAGCTTCAGAACAGATCGAGAACCAAGAGCAGATTAAAGTAGTGCAATCTGAGAACACTTCAGCATGATCAAAGTATTCGACAAATCACTGCTAATCAATCCACACAATTAACCAAAATACACAGATAGCATCACAGGAAGAATGAGAGAGAAATACTAGAGAAGTGACACAGAGGATTCTTTCGTCACCTCATACTTAAAGGATTGTGGGAGTTGGATCTGAATCAAGAAGCATAAGCATTTTGTCAGACATGATCAAGTGTGTGTCTAAGTAAGGTTTTTGTGTACTAAAAACTTCCTACTAAAAATATGGCTGCCTTACATTGTGAAAAAAATATTGTTTTTATTGTGTATGGTCCAACGGTAAGCTCTGTTCCAAAACCTAGTGGACAGCCTTCACAAAAAAAATGTATAAGCACTCAAAAAAATGATTCTTTAACTTAATTCAATTATGGACAGTGGTTCCACATAACCAAATTGTTTTTTATTAACATGAATGGAATTTTTTGAATCTATGCAAACTCTTTGTGTTGTGTCAACACAATTGAATGAGGAAAAATCTATGTGAAATTGTAATGTCCAACCAATTCAATTTATTCACTCCACTGTAACTTAAACCGGTTAAGTTTAGTGAACATGTTTTGGTTTATTAAAACTGGCCAAATGTGTTTCACTTTATCAACATAAGGAGGTTTGTTTCAAACAACTCATTTAAATTATGGACAGTGGTTCCATCCAATTAGTTCTAGTTACTTTAACTAAATGATTTCTATTTTAAGTTACTCCCTTCAACAAAGCATTTTTTTGTGTGATTGTCTTGTAATGAGTCATAAAAGACAAGATGTCACAAATGATCAAGTGTATTTGTTAAAAAAAGAGCAATACATACAGTTACATACAGTTAAATACAGTTGAAGCCACACTACAAAATTATACAAAATAGCAGAAATATCAAACTACTGTCATTTTCTAATTGGCATTTAAAGGTAACCAAACCTTGAACAGGAACTGGCTCCAGAAATAACTTCTGCAGTACTTCAAATGTGTACCTGAGTTCAGGAAGGTTGCTTAAGTTCAGTCCATATATCAGTCCCAGCAACATGGTTTTGCATAGGGTATACTGCTAGGGTCCTGAAGAACTTTATCTTCCAACACTCCAACATCTGCTATCTTCAATGTCTACACCTTCAAATTGTATGACATAGATTCATATTTATATTCAATATTATAATATAGCATTAATATATATTATAATAGCATAATAGCATTATATAGTGTGTTTATTTATTTTATTTTTTTTTTTTTTTTGAGTCACAGATCGGATTATTTTTCGGATAATAAAGCAAAAAATATTTAAAGCACAGAGAATGACAATGCCATGAAGGGTTTTTGACGTTGGCTAATTTTTTGTGTATATATACGCAACTCGTATTTCCGCGCTGTCTGAAACACGTCTCTATACTTGTGCGCGCTTTGATTGTGTGCTAGAACAGCGCGTGAGTAACGAATTGAGCTTTATTTCGTTTCTTCTTCTTGTGGTTTAAAATTACTTGAACATGTAAATTGGCAAATTAATCTGCGAATCACGTGCGCGCTGAACGGTTGGGTCTTGTCCGTACGTATTACGGATCAACTGCAATCTGTTTAACTCCTAATATGTGACAGATCAGAACAATCTTTCATTTACTTATTTAACATGAAATCGTCAAGTTGCTACTCCACATCAATCACATACAACGAAAATACAGAATAATTAGAACAGTCATTAACACGCAATAAATAACAGAGTGTCATATCTATACATATTTTTCTCCAGAACGTTCTTGTGACCCAGTAGCAATTCTGCCACGGCCCGGTAATGGGTCACAACACAGTGGTTGGGGACCTCTGATTTAACTGATGTCATTACTACATTTCTGGGCCTTGAACGTGGTAGTTGCGTTGCTCTCTATGGAGGGTCAGAAAGCTCTCGGATTTCATCAAAAATATCTTAATTTGTGTTCCAAAGATGAAAGAAGGTCTTACTGGTTTGATGGCATGAGGGTGAGTAATTTAATGACAGAATTTTCATTTTTGGGTGAACTATCCCTTTAAACACACCTGAACCAGCTAATCAAGGTTTTTAGGAATTAAAAAAAAAAAAAAAGAAGAAGAAAGAAGTTCCAGGCAGGTGTGTTGGAGCTAAACTCTACAGAACACTGGCTCTCCAAAAGCAGGTTTGGACACGCCTGCCTTCCATCAAAATATATTGTTTTTTGGAATTTAATTCATTCGTGATATCTTATACACATATTTTGTATTTATTGTATTAATAAACCTAATCTTATTATAGCTGTCTTTTTTTTTTTAATACCCATGACCGTAACCTTAAAACTCCAGTGGCCGGTGAGAGAATGTTTTAATACAAGGTTTTGTTGAGTGCAGTTGTTCTTACCTGTGTAGTGGGCACAAAGAGGGTTTAATTCTTTGTCCAGGGACTCTTCTTCGATTTGCAAACATCTTCATAAGTTTTGCAGTGTGAATCCATTTTGGCAAAGACTGTTGACACTAATGGGCCTATCGTAATTCTGTCTGTCTCAAATTCTGCACAAATCTGTAAAAAACACATAAAAGCACATGAAGTGCAATTTGTTACAAGAACACCCGTACAGTTTAACAGCAAAGACAAATTCAATGATAAAAAAAATCAATGACTTATTTGTGTGAGTGATGAATAGTGTCATGTTTATCATTCCAAAAGAGTGGACGTGATTACATATCTGGAGCATATGTATAATGAGAACATCTCAGAGTACTGTCCGGTTTGAAGTCATTGTATGACCGCGCTGCCATGTTCATAATCAAAACTTCAAATACTTTCACTGTGCTAAGGCTAAGCCGTGGATTGTAACAAAAGTCGACAAAATTATTTTACAGGGTATCTGCAGGATTTTTAAAATCAAATTTAAGACTTATAAATACCTGTATAAGACCTGGGGCCGGTTGCATAAAAGGTTAAAACTAGTCTTAAAAATTAGCTATTTTTTTTTTCTTTAACACTGGTCATATATATATTTTTTTTGTTCAGTTACATAAATGGTTACATTTGGCTAACTGCTAGTTGGTTAGACTAGCTCTGTCTTAACATAGAGGCTAAGTTTATGCAACTGGCCCCTGTACAAATGAAACTAATACCATATGAGTGGGATAGGTCAATGTTCTTGGTAACATATTAAATGTCATAAAATGACTGTAAAAAGCATGATTTACAGTTCATACAGTTTTTCACAAAAACAAAAAATTTATAAAACAATAAATGTCACATTTTCTGCCTTTAACCCATTTTTAAGAAAAGGGCTGAGTCAAAAGTGTATATATATATATATATATATATATATATATATATATATATATATATATATATATTAGTATAGCATTTTATTATTAACATATGAATAGCATGTAAATATATCTTAGTGTCTTAATTGCTTAGATTTCTAGAAGACACATCAGCTTCTTGACCATCCACCAGTTCACATTTACAACTGGGTGTTTGCTGCGTAAAACATGGGTTGATATTCACATTGCTCTGACAAAAACTGAAAATGCAAAATAATTATTTCTGTAATTATTATAAGGTGGCGCTTCTAGACGGCATAATATAACGGTTTCCCCGGTAAAGGCAGTACATAAAGTAGCGCAGCACAGGACTTTTAAACTTGCATCGCTCATGTTTATTCAATGAAATCATAGCCTTTTGAAGTTTAATCGTCACATTAAGCTTTATGGCAATTCTTATCTTTCTGTCCCCAAATTTAAGACCTCTTGAAATCATAATAACACTTTCTTGTACCATTTACGACCTTTTATGGCCTTAAATTTGATACAACTAAATTTAAGACATTTTAAGGACCCGCGGAAACCCTTATTACTTCTGTTTATAATTGATGAAAAGGCGATATAGCGCTTCACTTACCTTTGCCAAAACTGTTTTCTCCGTCAGTAAAGTTGTGACATTCCTTCATTTCACCAGTTTATGCAGCGATGAAGAAAACCGTGTTCAAATACATGCTGTTATAAAAGAGGAATAGCAGATAAAACGTTCAAATGTACGCAGAAGTCGAATGTGGCATTATTTGTACTTGCTTCCTTTCTTTAGCTGATTGAGTAGGGTAGAAAGAGTGCATGGAGGTTTTATTTAACTACTCATATATCATTAATAAGACGGAAAACCACTCAGAATTTTAAAAATTCGTCTATTCCACAAGCACACGTAACGTTACATTACAGTCCAAACACTACAGAAATGAGCTTTCACATCTCCCGACCGAACAAAATCATCTATTAACGGCGCAGTAAACAGTTACACAATAACTACTCAACTGCAAAACAAAACACTAACTAACACTAACTAATTAACACAAATAAAACTTTAAATTTTCTTACCTGACTGATACGTCTAGCTCTGACGCCATGCTGCACCTCTTTCGCGCCGTCTTCATCAAATGCGTTGGAAATCGTCATATCCGGGCTTTTTTTGAATGGCGAAATTAAACCCTTTACGTTAGTTTAACGACTGATAATTAAGTAAAATGGAAAATTAAACAGTTTTAAGTTAATTAAACGCAATACAATAGCGTTTTGGCGGAAAATGAAATATATTTGTGTTGTTTTAAGAAAAAAAAAAAATATCTGAGTAAAACGAACAGTGGCACAAAACCATTTTTTTGAGTGCAGTGTACACAAGTTGAATAGTACAATACACCAATGAGAAGAAATATTTATTTGGTTATTTATTCCTTGAGATTTTCATTTCCAACTCTTTCTTACTGTCTATCTATCTATCTCGGCCCCCGTGGTTATGCCTCATCAGCAGGCGTAGTCTACATGTGCAATCGGCTGATTTGTCAAGGGTAACTCCAGAAGATTCTGATAGGCACTTGGCAAATCACCCAGTTGATCTGAAATATCGACCGGCCACAAAAAGTCATTACAGACAATAATGGCAGGCAGGACCTTGAGTATGTGACTTAATTAGGTTTCAAATGCCATCAGATGTGTTCTCAGAGGCACAAAAAGACCTGAGGTTAAAACAGTTGAAGATTCTTTGCAATTGGCAACAGTTTCTCCTGCTACTAACCTTAATATCTAAGTTGATTAGGGGTTTATTTGCAGTTCTACTGGAATAAGATGGTATTATTTTGTATGCTGAATTTTGCATGCTGTCGGTACACATTTCAGTTTTGGAGATTAGTCAGGATTAGTCATAAACAGATTTGTGTGTTTCTGCCACAATTTGTGCCGTAGTAATCGTGTAAAGGGGGCAAAAATATGACATTTTAACCAATAGCTGTATGACTCTTCTTAAAAAGATTATTTTGAAAAAAATACCTGCATATACTTTGTGTTCCCAGCAAGAGAGCAGTGTGAGCAAGAAAAGCTTGTTTATAGATGGTTTATTGATAATTCAGTGTGCTCTCATTTGTATTTGTAGGCATACGACTTTAGAGACAAATATTTGTGAATCGTTTGAGGTTCATAATAGTGAATTCAAAGAATTCAAAGTTTTTGTTTTTTTTTAATAAATATTATATATATATATATATATATATATATATATATATATATATATATATATATATATATATATATATATATATATATATATATATGTATATATATATATAAAAGTATCTTTTTTTTTTTTTTTTTTTTCTAAATATTGGTCAAATCCAATGTCAGGACAAACACACAAATCAGTAAAAGAGTGAAACACAATGTATGTACATTTTGCATTTTAGAAGCTGTCAGTATTTTGCTACTGTGTGTGCCAGTGTCTGGCCAAATCCAATTTTTATTTTAGATTTAAGATTAGATCATTTGGTATTGGTGTTTGTGTATTATTATTATTATTATTATTATTATTATTATTATTGAAATGTTTAAATTTAATGTCAGAATAGAAGGAAAGCATATTATCTGTCAAAAAGCATTTATGTATTTAAAGTCTGATGATGAATTTGACTTCTTCTCCCAGAAAACAAAGATCTCCACGTATGATAAGATGTGGGAGTTCATGAGCAGTCGAAGACATTCGGTGATGGTGAAGAGCATCGAGGAAGGAATTGAACGTGTGCTCACCTCAGATTATGCTTTCCTTATGGAGTCCACCACAATCGAATTTGTCACTCAACGAAACTGCAACCTCACGCAGATCGGAGGCCTCATAGACTCCAAGGCCTACGGGGTCGGCACCCCTATGGGTAAGGCATATTTATCAGTCTTATTTTAATAATTTATCAGATCATATTTACTTAACAACTGAATTAAATTTAAAACTGCAATATAGTTTCGTGTTTTTAGCTTGCACTGAATAAAATGGTAACATCTGAATTAACTGGATTCATTCAAGTCAAAAATATTAATACTGCTGAATCAACCTAAAAAAAGAAACATGTTAATTTATAACACCAAAACTACTTTATATGGGTTAAAACAGGTAGAAATCTCCCTTTAAAGTAACAATTGCAGGATACCACTTTTTACAGTCACCAATTTAAGTCAATGTCTCATGTCCTTCTTTTATTATTTGGTACCATTTAATCAGTGGAATTCTTCACTTTGCATCAGGATGTTACTCTGTGTTTTTTCTTAAAATTTGCTTTTGAAATATGATTGATATCTGAATGGTACCTAAAAAAACAACTTGTTGAAGGTTTAAAATTATAGCCCCAAAACAGTGATTGCTAATGCTACAGTGGCTCTTCTATTGTCAATCAATATCTGAGAGAATGACTAAATTGATGCTGCAGATATTGACTTCACTGCCCTAATCAATAATCAGTCAGATATTTGCCAAGAGCTGAACAAATCTGCATAATCAGATGAGAACAATTTCTATTTTGCCAAAATACGTAGTCTCAGTGGCATTACCTTTCAAAAAAAATATTCGTCATACATCTCAGCAAAAACATGAATCATTGAACAGACTGATTGAAATGAGAGACACAGTCGTTTATCAACACATCTCTGCCATACAGAAGTGTATTCTCCTCAAAGTGTGTTTCTCTCAGACTGCAGCGACGACTCAAATCTTCATTTCATTTTGATTAATGACTGTCTGGCTCTGTCGGTGAAGGTGAAGCAGTTGAGGTTAGCGTCTCTGAATGCCGCTTAGCGGCTCAGTGAATGTGCAGAAATGTGGACCCCGAGGCAAACGTGCATGAAATAGACGAATGGATGAGATAAATAAATGAAAAGAGAAACTGTGAGGCGTTTCCCCTCCTGTGCATAAGATTATCAGTCTCAGTAGCAGATTGTCTTAATCCTGTTATACATGCGGCTGCAGGCTGTGTCAGCAGCAGAAATGTAGATGAAAAAATAAAAATAAAACTGTCCTCAGTAAGACTTGAGTCAGAAAACATCCAGAATTGTACATGATACTGCTGTAAGACATCTTAGCACAATGACCCTAAAACACTTTCCTCACCGTGGGTTTGTAGAAGAGGGAATTAGGGTTTCTGTGATTTTCTTCATATTCCTCTAGAGCACATAGTGCACAGAATAGGCATGATATATTTTGGAGAAGTATTAAAAAATAATAAAATTAGATTTTCATTTGCAGAGTTGCCCTGGTTACTCAAAAAATGTAATTGCATACTCATTATTTGTTACTCCTTTGAAAAATAATATAATTATTTTACTTATTACTCCCTGTGAGCAGTAATTTGTTGCACTGCTTTTTCATTACACTCTACAACATTGGTAATTGAACACACTTTCTCCTCATCTGAGTTCATATGTGTGCATCTTTGTGACTGTTAGGGTATATAGTATTTACAAACTTTCACTCAGAATCATAATTTCTGTTATTTTTCCATTCAGTAATGAGCATTAGTGGCTTCCAGCACTGTCTGCCTGTATTTTCTCTTCTGTGCTTGCTGTTACGACTCAGAGAAAGATCATTCACTACTCATATGTCACTCATATTGCGTTCACAACTCGTTCTGTCTCTTCCGATGATAAAGGTCCATTACGCTTCTGCAAAGTTCCACTAAACTTTTGTTCCGTGCATAACGAACCCAGAGAAACATTTCTACACATGAAACATGAAGCTAATAAACATAAAATTTAATTAGTATAATGATTTGTGTGATTTGTTTTGTTTGTTTTTTTTTGTTGTTTTTTTTTTTAATAAAAAAAAGATGTTTACATGAGAAATATAAAGCAGCTGTAACAATTAGATTATTCTAAAATGCTACAAATATATATTTCTGCCTCATTATACGATCAAAATCCACATTAGATTGCAATCAGAAGTTATGACAAATATTCAGTAGTGGTTACAGTGAGTTTTGAGTGAAAACATATTATTATTTGGGCTTCAAATGCTATTTTCATGTGGGAATTTCCTACTTCCCACTTGTGAAACTTGGGTGTCAACATTATCTCTGAGTTTCCCAGTTGTAAATACGACTGGAGAGGCTGTTCATGTCCAGTTTCTGACTATGAAACCCATATTTACGATAATTCCAATAGTATGTGGTTAATCTCAAAAACTGTCACGTGTAGCTTCATGCTAATTGCATTTATAATGCAGCTGTTACCCAGGTGCAATTATTTTTCACATATGTATATGTATGTTGTCAAAAATCATGCAAGATTCTAGAAAGACTTTTGATAATAGGTGGCAATAATGTACATCAAGATCAAAGGGATGTGGATGGACAAGCCTTAATGCAAGAGTACATAATGCATTTATACATAATACATTCAACAACAATGTTCTTGTCAAATTCTCACCACAAAATTTAAGTAATGGTAATATTTCCAGCCACTAAATGTAAACTTTCCCATATTCCTGCCTTGATTGCTTCAGTGGATGAATGGATTGTTGGATTTCAAATCTGTAGGAGTTGAGACAATAAATGTAACCGAGTAACAAGCTATTTTATGGATAGTAACTGTAATATTATTACTGAAATCTTATTTGTAGTTAATTACACTAGTAGTTACTGGGGAAAGTAATAATGTTACTAGAAATGCGTTGCTGCCCAACACAGTTCACTTGCATTTATATGTTTGTGAGAGAAAAAGCTGAAGGAAATGGCAGTAGAATAACTTGGACCTCAAAGCTACATAAGCAACAAATGACCTCAGCGTGTGATCATATTGGATATAAAACAGCATGATCCATTACATTGCTTTGAAAGGACCAAAATAGCCAAGAATGGAAAAGGCACCTTAATGTGAGAATCAAAGGCCTCTTGGCCATCTCTGAAGCCTGACTCCTGTACCTCAGCCACCATGTCAATCAGCCAAATGAATGTAAACTGTTTGCTTTGTTTCACTCATTCAGTGTGCTGTGTATGAACTGGTGTATTGTGTTCAGTATTATGTTGCTTTGTGTGGCTAATATGTTCATTCAATTTTGAAATAGAGATTAACCAGCACACTGACTGGACACGTGCCCAGAGGCTTCCCACTACCTGGCATATAGCACTAATTGTGCACACATTATGAAAGATACCTCAAAATATATTCTTGTTGTAATTAGAATACCATACAAATAAGCTGTTGTTAAAGTTATCAAAAGCGTAGGAAGATGTTAAATGTAATGAGAAGGATGACACCATGTCCTAACCAGAAGCGAAACAAGAAGTTTCCACACTGAAAGGGAATATGACACACATAACAGTATAACAACTCAGATTTTAGTTTTGTCATAGTTTGGTTGTTTATCCAAAAATTAAACATTTGTCATCTTATACTTGCTTGCATACTGACTCTGTATTATTGTTGTTCTTGCATGAAATACAAAAAGGATTTCATATGCAAATGTACTATATCCACCCTAAAACCCGTCAACTCATCTTGATAATATATAAGTAAATGTAAAAGAGAGACATGTATTTAAAATTAAATTATATATATAAAAAAAACATATATAAACATACAGACTTTTTGTATGTATGTATATATATATATATATACATACTATATATATATATATATATATATATATATATATATATGTTGTTTTAATAAGTTGCATATAAAAATAAAAAATAAAATATATATTGTTGACATGTATGGTTTTAAAAAAAAACCCTTCTTTATATAAATACTACTAGCATATTTACATATACACAGTTTACTATGGGGATTTTATATATTTTATAAACTTATATCTTCATCTACTAAGAGAATGTACTGTATGTATGTATGTGAAGATTATAAATCACCTTACAGATCATATACTGTATATGGAAATATCACTATTAATATAGGGCAATATATGCCATATTTTACATTTCCATAAGGAATCTTTAATGTTCAGGCCTCTTGGAAATGTTCCATACTACAAAACTGCATAGGAATTGTCACTGCCAAGCTTAAAAATGTGGAAAAGATGAATATAAGAATTAAAAAAAAAAAAAAAAAAAAAAAAAAAAAGATGACATATTCTTACGTATGTCTTTGTGTGAAGAAAAATGCTATCATTTAAATAATTATAAATAATTAACTTTTGATGTCAGTACAAAGCTATCACCCTAAGGTACTAAAGCTAAAAACGTACATATTTGTACCTTATTTACACTTAAATGGTACATATTAGTACATTAAAAGATATATTAGTAACTGAAGAGTACATATTAGTACCTTTTGAAGAGTACTGCATGAGTAACAGTTTTGTAATTATTTTATTTATTTATTTATTTATTTCTGAGAGTGTAGAATTTTTAAATGTGTCATTTAGAAGTACTTCTCAAACACTGATCAGTAAAGTTCCAGGGACAACTGAAAAGTTATTTGCATTACAACTGATAAAAACTACATATATAAACCATTATCAAGTCATTAGACTGGAAGGAAGTAAATGTCCAATGAGAAAATTGCTGAGCCAGTATTGCAGGGAATGTCAATACTGAGGTGGTGAAAAATATTCTGATTAAAAGAAGGACAGCTACATTTCTTAACGGGGAGCTGAGTATTGATCCTCAGTCAGGATCAGTGATCTAGAGTCACATTCTACCAAATAATTGGACTTTTTAAATATTGGTGTAAAGTTAGGTCCATTTTGCAGCATCTTCTTACCAAGAACTGCTCATTTAGGAAGAAAGTGTCTGACTGGCAGTTGAACTGATCAATTAAAGTTAGTCTCCGAGACGCTTCAAGAGACCTACCTGCAAAGCTACAGTACTGTTAAAAGTTTTAGGCACTTGTGTAAAAATGCTGTAAAATGAGGATGCTGTCAAAAATAATGTCATAAATAGATTTTTTTTTTTTTTCCATCAATTAACTTCTATTAACTAAATTAAATCAACATTTGGTGTGACCATCCTTTGTGTTTAAAGCAACTTTTTCCCTAAGTGCATTTGTACATAGTTTTTCAGGTAGCTTTGCAGGTAGGTTTCTTGAAGCATCTTCGAGACATTGCCACAGTTCTTCTGGATTTAGTCTGTCTCAGTTTGTTCTGTTTCTTCATGTCATTCCAGACGGACTGGATGATGATCAGATCAGATCTCTGTGTGGAGCACTGGCTGTTGTCAGACTCCTTGTGCAATCAAAAATCTCACTGGATTATTATAATTAATGGCAAAATGAATGTTTGGAAATGTAAACTGATATTTCCTACTGAAACACTACAGCAAAAGATAGAAATAACTGACTTAAAAACATGTTTTAGCTGGTCAAACTACTAGTGTTCTAATAATTTTGGCCACCACTTTATCTATCTATCTATCTATCTATCTATCCATCCATCCATCCATCCATCCATCCATCCATCCATCCATTTCCCTCAGACACCACTGCTTTGGCTCTTGGGGGCCCCAAATCCTCATCTTTGATGACTATTTTGATTGTTTAGAATTTTTATTTTATTTTACTTTGCTTTACCCAGATTGTTTCCAAGTTGGAAATATACTATTCCAAGAAAGTATTGCTGGGAAAGAAACGTAGAAATCGGACTTCTTGTAACTTTAATTGAATGCCCCTGTTCTATAGCATGCATTTAGAAAATAGATAGGGTGAATTTTCATTTCATGCTGACATTAACACCCCACAGCATTCACAAGGCTTTGTTTCTGGGTTGACTAGTGCACCCTGACTCCCAGATGTTTTAGAGAAGCCAGCCGATCTTTTAGTGTGCATAACACGGTCAGTCTGATGCATTGTTTATATGTAAGGCTGCTTTGAAGCAACATAGATTATGAGAAGTGCTATGCAAATAAATATGAATCACTTGACTTGAACAGGCTGCGGCCATGCCATCAGGGACTGAGTCTACCAAATAATTTACCCGGTAGTTATTTGAAAAGTGGGCAGATGTCGAAACCGAAGCTCTGTCGCTGTTAGGCATGCTGTTTATAAGTTTGAAACTTGCTAGCATTATTTCCTAATCTTGTTCCCCCTTCTTTTCCTCATTGTTTCCTGTCCTCGTTCTCTATTACACCAGTAATAAAACTGGCTGATCGATGCAGCATGCTTTCCGAAAGGTGGATTATGAATATTCATGCAGGTGTTCTGACACTGTTGTGCTATAAACCATATAATCATAAATTGTTGATGTGTCAGGGACTAAACAGCCTAGAATATCTTAATCCATTCATGGTTTGGAGGGAGGTCTGTGTGCTGGTTTAAGATGCTATCTAGGCTTTTCCACATGGACAGCGAAATCCAGCTATCAAGTGCCCCGTCTCGCAGACGTTAATGCTTTGTCACTCAGCAGGTTAAAATCTGTCAGGTATGCTGTCTAACAGACAACCCAGTGAGGGTGTTTTTAGCTTGTCAGTCGCGTGTCATGGGATTGCATTGTGTCGAGCAAATACAGAGCACATGGAAAAGGATGTTTAGCATCATCACTCCCCCGTGTGCCGTTCCCAGACATCTCAGCACAGGCCATTTCCATTGCTAATCCTACCCTTTTGGAATCAGTTAGCATAGGCAGGCTGCATACAGGCGTGCGTTTAGCATATATCTTGTTGACTTCAGCAGCACTCAGTCGGCAGGATGCATTAATGTTGAAACTGTGGTGGCGAGAGATGGCCTAGTCCTTTCTGTGCTGGAACAGACAGGGTCGGTGTTCAGACCATCTGCGTTTTGGTGTGTTGGTTAATTAGATGTTTAAATGAGAATATGTAAATTCTTGGCACAGTTGAACGTCTGGTTTTATACTGAGACAGGTGAAAGTGACAAGCACGTGAAATGCATGAAGTCCTCAAAACGATGGCAGCGGAGTTTCAGGAAGGCAGTAGTCCCTGACAATCCACTGTAAATTCACATTCAGCTCTGCCTCTGTTCTGGAATGAAATAGCCACTTTTCCCTCACCTTCATGTCATTTTAAACCTCTATGATTGGAACACTATGATTGGAAGATACTTTTTTACAATGGTCCATACAATGAAATTAATTTGGACCCTGTTGACTTTCACTGTATGGTGAAAAATAGCTGAAACGCTTTCCCTAGTATCCTCTTTTGTGTTTCACAGAATACAGGTTTGAAATAACATAAGGATGAGTAAATAATAACATGTCATTTCTTGTGAAAAAGAAGGGCATTTTAGCATACTTTTAAAAATGGTGCTTATGTCAGAAATAATATATTTCAAATTTCACATACTTAAGTGCAAAATGATTGCAATGTTTTTAGACACCTACTTGCATCTTAATCACAATTAAATGAAGATGTTTTATAATTTAATGTTAAATGTAATAAACCCACTTAAGTAGAACTTTAGTACATATTTATATATAATTTCATAATAGCTTCTATTAAAATATACTTAAAGTGTATTTCTGAATGTACTGACAAGCATTTAGGGTAAACTTATATGTAATTTAATTTCTATTGAAACGTATGTATTTAAATATATTGGTAATTACACATTTGTTCAAGTGAAGTCGCAATTTAGTACACTATTTCTTTAAATCACAACAAAAGATTATTAAAACAATTTTTAAAAGTAAAATTTGTAATTACGCATTATTACAAAGTGCACTTTTTAAATGTAAAGAAACATAGTCATGAAAATGTACTTTAAGTAGCCTTTCATTTAATTTATTCCAAGTACATTATTATTATTAATTTATTATTATTATTTTAAATATACTTTTAAGATGTGAAGTACTCTACAAGAGCATATCAGGTACAATTAGTGCACTTCTTTTTCGAGACTGTCCTCCTCCAAAAAACGACCCTATAGGTCTTTCGTGCAAGCACCTTATTACGACCTATATTTATGTTTTAAAGTTAAGCGCAATCTAACGGTCGTAAAAATAATGACAGTGTCGTGTTGCGTCTGTCGTCATGATATGATGTATGACTGTCATTAGCAATCAAAATGCGTGTTTAGTTAAATGCAATGTGTGGACTTTTTACATGGTCCAACCCGATCTCACTGCAATTCGTACATATTTTACTAGGTGACGAATTCGTACGAATAACCACACCTAATCCTACCCTCATAGAAATCATACAAAAATGTGATTTATAGTGCATATACATTTTATGAACAAGTGCGTTCTCTGGGATCGAACCCATGATTGCATATTGTCATATAACGCAATGCTCTACCAACTGATCTACATGAAACCCGAATTATGACACAGATAAAAGAGTACAAAGCATAATATGATATGAAAGTATAATATAATATAATATGAAAGTGTCCTGTTGCCGATAGGGGCACAAATGTAGTATACGCTCCGATGGGTCATATTTCAGGGATTTTGACAAACAACCTATATGGACGTACTGGTTGGAGGACATGTTGTCTTTTTCACAAGAGTAGTAAACACCGCAAGGAATTACTGTTTCCAAATCAGTTTCCCAAATGCTTCCTCCGATCTTCAGGTGTTCAAAACAGGTAGTCCTGCCCCAAACTCATATCATTGTCTGTTGCATTAGTGAATGCACTATAGAACCACACTGCTTACATTTTTATGGAAGTTAGCATATAAATAGCTTTACCTAAATGACTGTAAACTGGTATAGAAGAAAAGTGTTTCAACACTAAACCCCCTGCACTCTTCACCCTTTAGTTTGGGCAACGCTGTGAGCTCCTTTTTCACTTGTGACTTCATTGTCTTGCTAAGTGTGTGTAGCACTTGCAGTGTATATCAATGTTCCGGGGCAGTGCTGCTTGCCCCTCGAGGATTGTGGAAATAGAAAGCCCCCCAGTCAGCTTTCAGCCTGTGGACAGGCCCCGTCCCTGAAGGCATCATTAAGAAGAGTCATGTACAATACCATGTCATCAAACATCTGTCAGGAGTTTGCTTGTGCATGAGGAGCTACTAGTATCCAAGTAAACTCTTATCATTCTGTTTCATTTAAGCTATCTCCTGTCCTTACTTCCTAAAGGTACCTCATCCATTTGCTGTTTACTGTATACATCCATTTGCTGTATGCTGTACTGTATAGGCCTTTGAAGAACATGTGCTGTACAGTGGGTCAAGGATTCATTCTGTTACTTGTCTTTGATGTTGCAGAATAAGAAAGTTGGTATGTCTGTATATTCAGTCTTAGAGTACTAACTTCAGTTATTTTTAACATTTATCTAAAATAAGGTAATTTGTGTTTTGTTTTTTTTTTTTGTTTTTTTGTTTTGTGGAATTGAATAATTAATAATAATTAAAAAAAATAAACATTGTAATTGAAGTAGGATTAAAACCATAAATCGTTGTTTTATTATTAAATGATTTTAATTATTTTATTATTTGAATGATTTCCTTTGCGTATAAATTCATCAAGATAAATACTTATAATAATTGAAGGTTAGCTGCCAAAAACATTGTAAGTAAAGTAAGATTAAAACAATTTGAAATCAATGGAACCAAAATTTGGAACCAAAGTGTTGATTTATCATTAAATAATTTCAAGTTTGGATATAATATTATTTTATTTTCCTGTGTATATGGATTAATTCTGAGATTATTTTATTTATTTATTTATTTATTTTTTTTTTCATATGGATATATGATGCATATGTATTATATAGGTGAGAATAATAGTCACCAAAACCATCTAAAAGAATAAAGGATTTTGCATAGCTGCACTACTATTATGAAAAACCCTAAGACCTAAGTGCTAACAATGAGCATGGAAAAAAAAAAATCATAATAATAAATAAATAAAAAAATTAAAATAAAATGACAGTGATTTCAGCAAATAAAGGGCACTTTGTGTTTCATATGCTTGTGTGTTGCATTCGAGCAAAAGAACAGTTGAGTTCTCAATTATTCAGGCAATAGTACAATCCTTATTATAGAGCGTTAACTACAGTAGTACCACTATTACAACATGAAAGGATCAGTGAGGTTTGTGAGTGCTCTTGTTCTGCCTCATATTTCAAATGAAACGAGAAAGCACCTCTCTAGCCGTTTTTGATCTGTGCTGAATGGAGGGAACATGACCTGTTTACCTCTTTTTGCGAGGGAGGTAAAATGGCTGATGGGAATGGGGGAGAGTTACGAATCGAAGCCCGCGAGGAGGCCCAGAGGGGAACATTACCTCAAATTAAGAATAGCAACTAGTTTTAATTAGACAGAAAATAAATAGATAAAAGCGGGAAATGCCAGTCCCTCGAATGTAATTGGGTTTTATTGGTGTGTTATCAATGGAACCCTGGGAGCTGTGTTTCAACAAACAGCATTAGGCTTTTATGGCTCGTACTGGATTAGTGTCTGTATTTCTCACCTCTGTACAGCTCTGTGAGAAACATAATCTCACACCACTGAAGTGACAAACTTCATGTTTCCTTTTCACTCTCTCAGCTTTCCTCAAGTCTTATAGTGCAATCAATGAGACAGTTTTATACATCTACTTGTTTGAATGTGCTTTAGTCTTGGTGTGTATTCTCAATACAGGATATACCAGCATATGGTATAAATACCTTATACAGTACTATTTGAATAAAATTTCATTATTTTCTTTGAGATTGTCTGATATTTTGAAATCATTTCAAGTCTTTTTCTACAACAGCAGTTCACATTCACCATAAATGTTAGGCTCCAAAAAATAAGGTAGCAAATACTGGTGCACTGTATTCAAGGTCTTTTGAAGCCATGCATTTCAGCAACAGACTGAAATTTAATTCGTTATTCACTTATAATCTTCCCCTCCAGTGAACTGTTAACTATAGAACCGCTGTTACCAGATCATTGAGGCAGTGATTTTCTTGAACGAATTGTTCAGTCTGTGTTGTGAATAAAAACAACTAATTCACAGAAAAGGGAAAAAAAAAAAAAAAAAAAAAAACACATTTGATTCTCATTAAAAAAAAAAAAAAAAAAAAAAAAAAAAAAAAAATATATATATATATATATATATATATATATATATATAAATAATCAACAGAAATGAGCAGATGCTAAGAGAACTTTTCTCATCATCTTGTTAAATCAGTTTCCCCTTTCTGACCCTTCAGGGTCCCCGTACCGAGATAAGATCACCATCGCAATCCTGCAACTACAGGAGGAAGGGAAGCTGCACATGATGAAGGAGAAGTGGTGGCGAGGAAACGGCTGTCCCGAGGAGGAGAATAAGGAGGCCAGTGCGCTGGGCGTCCAGAACATCGGTGGCATTTTCATAGTGTTGGCTGCGGGACTCGTCCTCTCTGTGTTTGTGGCAGTTGGAGAGTTTCTCTATAAGTCCAAACAAAATGCACAGCTGGAAAAGGTAAAGCAACATTTTCACATTTCTGGACTGCAATGAACATTTGAAATCTGTTAGGGTATACTAAGAGTTTATTATACTAAGAGCATAATAGAGTTATTATGCAAGCCTCTATAGAGAAAACAAATCACATATAATCACGAGAAATGGGCTTGCAATTTTATGTTTCATCAACGGGGGTATTGTGGGTAATATAAGCCAGCCAGTCAGATGAGATCAACTGATGCCTCTGAGTATGAAAGAATCTGTTACAGATCAATGCAAACAATATTAATTCTGTTTAAAATTGGCTTTAATGTTGTGGTGCTGAGAGCAAAGCGTGAGGTATATTTCACTGGTAATATTTTACAGACAGTGCCTGTGTTTGGAGAGCAAACAGTCCTTCTTGATGTAAGTCTCTGAAGACAGAAGGGCTTGGGCTTTTTCTTGCTCAAATGGCCGCCATTGTGTCATCTCGCCTCAACAGATGTGTTGTTCTTTCCCCATATCCACTTCACTCGTATACTTGATCTACTGAAACAGTGAATGCTTGAAGTGTGCAGTCAATAATGAGGTGGTAAAAAAAAAAAAAAAAAAAAAAACTTCTCACTCACATTTTCTTCTCACATCACAAATATGATGTTTAACCACATACACGCTCTCTCAGAATTTTTGGGCAATTAAAGTTCTACTAATGAGTTGTGATTTCACTTACTAAACTAAAGTGCAGGTTTACTTGATAGTATTTTATTCTTTATTTTATTTTATATATTTTTGTCTTTCTATTATTATTAACTTCCCTTTCCATTTGATGTGGTTACTGTTTAATCCACGCAGTCTGATCTTCAAGGGTGTTTTCTCTTGAACTCTTTTTCAAATAACCAAACGTCACTTGAGTGGATGAACTAAGAACACAGTTCTCTTTGCATTTACACTGTCCTATTAGAATACTATTAATCAGTTTTAATATATTTGTCATTATTTCTCCACTTTCTCCACTGAGCCTTCATTTTTGCATTTTTGGAACTGAAAGAACGCATTTAATTGCCCTTGTTTATTTTATAATAGTTTTTTGCAGTCATTAAAAAAGTCAGAATGGCACTTTTTCTATAATTACCACAAAAATAGAATAATCATTTCATCTCATCCCATTTGCTTTACTTTAATATGGGAGGCCATAATGGCAAAATAAAATGACAGAATAAAATTAACTTGTCATGATGTGCATTCACATTGCATATGCTAAGCAAGCTGCATTGTGGACACATAGTTGGTCTAAGTTTGGTTATATTTAAAGAGGTCTTAGTTTGTTTGAAGCATTCGCATATAAGTTCAAAACTCACATTCTAAATATGGATAACCTCCTAGACTGACTTACTGTTTTTGTTTAACTACAATGACAGCATCAACCTGCCAGCTTAAGTATTGATAGTTTTGCCAAAAAAAGCACAGCTCTGTTTATTCACTCTCAGTGAAAGAAGTGTCTTTTACACTCATCTCGGATTCATTGTATCGATCTCTCTAGTGCTTTTGTTTGTTTGCTGCAAGTCATCGTATTGACATTCACGAATATTTTGGCAAGGCGTTATTTTGCTGCCTGTTCCTTGTTTAATGATTACATTGACATGATAAACCTACCGGCCAATAATACTGAGCATCACTCTAGAGCCAGGGTTGGGAGTGCCTTTCTATATATGTATAGAAAAAAAAAGACCTACAGTTCATTGCATTTAAACAAAAAATAAACAAAAATTGTGAAGCAGTCATCAGATGCCATGTTCATTATTTACAGCAATATTCTGGCATTAATTTGATCTTAAACTGATTAATTAGCAGAAATTATCACTCCACCACTTGCTTGATGGCATTAATGACAGTTCTAACCAACATGGTTTGAACAACAGATGTGCGACAAAGTACCTACATTTTCAGGAAACAGTCATGACCAACTAGTTAGTTTCTACAGCAATGCATCACTATGATGGTTAAGCAGTGAGTTATGTATCAGAAAGGTAAAGGTTGAAAATGGCTTTAAGACTACATTTATTTTTAAGAACACATAATCATAATTATAGGCTTTATGAAGCATATGGAGTCAAACTGAGGCTTCATGATCTGAACGGAAGTGTCAAATTCCAGATGATTGATTTTGTTAGTATTTTAATTCAATACTTAGCAGTGCTATAGAAAACACATGCTTGAGAACATTTAAACCAGGTATCAAATCTTGTGACTGAAAATGATAGAGAGGCAATTAAAGTATTTTTGTACAAGATTGACACTGTCGTCCTTTGTTCAGTATTTTCTTACACTATTCTGCAGAAGGAAGGAATTCTTCTGCAGAACTCCTCAGCGGCGCATTCCCACAGAAATTTGCATTTTATAATTGCCTCTATTTTGTAAGATTAGGAAAGAGCCAACAGTCTGACCAACAATCTTATTGCTTTAGATAAAAATGTATAAATGGTTCTAACATAATGTGATGTAGATTTCCTGCAGTTTTCCTACCACCAGAAAAGAAACACAAAAACAGATTTATTTAGATCTTGTTAAAATCATTTACATTTACACTGGTAATAAAAGTTCACAGGTTCAACTTCAGAATGGTGTATCATTTTAGCAAATACATCAAGTATTGCATGAGAACTGCAACATATTTTGTAGAATTGTTCATGGTTTATTTATGGATTTTATGAAGATTTGTTCTGTGCATATTTATTTTTATATTGTATGCTCAAGATCACATATACACAGAGGCACATATAAATTAATGTTTAAATAAAAGGCTTACTATAATGTTTCTGCTTCTCGTTTTCCTTTTTTGCACATTTTACATGAATATTTCCCCCATTTCTTCCTCTGCTTTCTGCTGCTGAATTTCAGTTTACTAAAGAATAAACCTTGTTCCTGAAAGTCCTCACTATCCACACATACATATCTTAAAGGGTTAACACAGTTCCTTTTTTTGTTTAATTTTTTATTTATTTATTTTTGTATATTTTTTCTCTGTATGTTGATATTCTGTATCCAGGTTGTCATCATGCTAAGGGATCTAATTAAAAAAAAAATAATAATAATAATAATAAATAAATAAATATAATAAATAAAAATAAGAAATGCTGTTTAAGGGTTACTCTTTGATAGCCTGGTATCACTCTTAGTTATATTTCATTTCAGAATTATTTGTCTCAATAGAATAATAGAATAGAATACAACTATTATTTATATTTCTAATTTTGGTAACACTTTATGTAGCCTTAATGTATAATGCAGTATATTCATAATATACATTGTAATGCATTATATATATATATATATATATATATATATATATATATATATATATATATATATATATATTTTTTTTTTTTTTTTTTACAGTATATTAATGCAGTATATTATTTGTATGTATGCTTGTCGTGTTTTAATACAATACACTTTCAAAAGGTGCAAAGATGAATGAGATGAGTTTTACAATTGCAGTTATAATTATTCATGAGATCATGCAATGCATTATAATGTGCATTAGAAGGCATAATGAATACATTAAAACTACTTTTATTATGCATTATATTGAAAGGCTTTAAGTAAAGTATTACTGTATTTTATTTAATTATTATTATTTTTTTCTTCAACTGAGTGCATTAGTGAAAATGAGGGAAGAGTCAGTATTTTTCCCGTGGTAATCAACAGCATGATGTACACAGAGCATAACTTCTGTTTAACCCTGAATCTCATTTGTGTGGCTGAATTTATCAAATTTGAAGCATCAATTATTAAAGTCTGTGCCAGTAATCATAAGCTAGTTGTTAATGTTCTGTTATTGGCTGTGGAGGATATCGCTATGAAGAAGGCAGATCTTTGGGTAAGAACACTCTGATTGGAATGCCTAACGAGCACCTTATTATTTCATATTTTCACGTCTCTCACAAACATATCTGTAAATAAAGTCAGATTGTTCACAAAAGCATTTCCTGTGAGCCGCAAGATGAAATTATTCACAACACATACAGCATAGGCGATTTGTTCTTTTACTCAGAATGAATGTGATGTGATTTTTAGTGTATCTGTGTTTATTTTTATTTATTTCCATGCAAAGACAAACAAATCTAAGTAAGTAACAAGCAGAAGATGCACAGCTGAAAATCTCACTGTTTGCTTCTTGTTTGGAGAGTGGTGGTGGTGGGGGGTTTAATTGGCCATACGGTTATACAGGATTTGAATCTGAAGGGAAATAATATGCATCAATAAATCATGCAGCATCCTGGCAGGAGGAAGCAAGGTGAAATCTGCCACGGAGAAATCGCTTTAGTTACGATGCTCGTGTTGTGCATCCACATGGACACCAGCATAATCATTCCATCCCGTCTCCATTTCCACCTTTCACCCCCTGCTATCCATCACTGACCCAACTCTCCCACTGTCCTCCACCTTTCCAGGAACTGAAAAAGCCAGTATGTGTGTTTGTGTGTCGGAAGTGAAGGGACATCCAATCAGCTGTGTTCTTCTGTCCGCACAGAGATCCTTCTGCAGCGCCATGGTGGATGAGCTACGGGTTTCCCTCAAGTGCCAGCGCCGGCTCAAACACAAGCCGCAGCCGCCCGTCATGGTCAAAACGGATGAAGTCATCAACATGCACACCTTCAATGACCGAAGACTGCCAGGCAAAGAGACCATGGCTTAAAACGGACACCAGCTCGCTCTTTCGTGAGCTTGGAGGAGGAAACTTCACGGGGAGAAATTCGGGGAGGAAGTTGGTTTTCTACACGGGGAAAGGGATCTTAAATGTCATTTCAAACTATTAGTTACTGAAAACAACAGCAGAAACTGAAACATATTTCCTGTGGAAATAACTTGAATCTGGGCAAAATTTTAGTTACCTCATCGCTCCAAATCACCACCAGAGTAAAGACTGACCGGTGCCAGCGTTCAGGGTAACTTTTAACAGGAAATACACACACACACACACACACAGCTAGAGGAGTGTGATGGAGGGAGGTTTGTCTGCTCATTACGTTCATATTATTTTAGGTTTGATGACACACTTGGCTGTTGTCCATTCACAGAGAGCAGCTGAGTCCTTTAGAGAGAATGAGGAGATGTGTCCTGACAAATGCGGAAGCAAAAGAAGGACAGGTTTTTAACACGTACAGTACCTGTGCTACTTTTAGGAGAAAATTTAAAAAAAATAAATAAAAAAAGTACTCGGGAACAATCAGTTCGCAGCACTCTTTGCTGAGCGCCACAGCAATATCACTGAAATCATTCAGAGTGTTTCTTACCCACACTCACAAGCAATGGAAGCAGGACAGAGCAACATGCAATATACCACTTTAATGTCTTTGCATTTTCAGGCCCCTGCTGAGCGTCGCAATGACTAAGGGTGAATCTCACAAAAACATGTTCGACCCAAAAAATGATGGAATCCATTTCATTTATTATTATTTTTTTCTTCAGGACCATTACATTTTTGTTTTTATTTTAGGCACATTGCACAACTGAATATTTTCTGTCCAAATTTTTATTTATTTATTTTTATTTATTTTTTTTACTTTATTTACAGTGAAAATATTCTTAAAATAAGATACTTTTATTTGAGAAGCAAAATCCCATAAGATGAGACTTAAATTGTCTGTGAATTGTTTTTTTTCTTTAATGGTTTTTGTTGTTTTTAATGTGAACCTCTTAAATTTTAAATGTAGTACCTTAATGCATCTACATATTTATTATTTATTTATTTTTTGTTATGCTTATTAGTGATTCTCATTACAGTATGTGTTATATTCTACATAAAACACAGAATATATAAATCAATAAGCATAAATTAAACAGTACAAGTGATAAAAAAAATAAATAAAAAAATATATATATTTTTATATATTAGAGAAGTGTTTTTTTTTTTTTTTTTAGTAAAGAGAGGTAAATCTGTTTTGAACTGTCATGACACTATCACAAAGAATAAATAAAAGTAATGGTCCTAAAATAGGCTTCATGTCACTTATGCTATAAAATATATTGATATTGATTTATTCCATTTTAATTTGAGGTGAAATATTACCTGCTAATACAATTTTAACACATTTCATGAGATTCATCCGAAAAACGCGAACTCAAAACAAATTGCAACTATTGCGATCCATTTATTCAAGCATTTATCATTTGGTTTACAAATGTTTTTTTCTTTTTCTTTCTTTCTTTCTTTCTTTCTTTCTTTCTTTCCTTCTATAATGGTCACACAACTTTGAACACATATAGCTGAAATTAATATTTCATGTCTGATTTTTTTTTATTATTTATTTATTTATTTATTTTTTAAATAACCACATTTCATTTCAGTTTAATGTTTGTACTTTGTGAATATGATTTCAGAAAAAAAAGAATCCTCATGTAAACTTGTGCAAATGTAAGATTTCTATAAAAAAATAATAAGATGTTTTGTACAATTAAATAATATCAACATTTTGTAATAATTTTTATCAACACAAATCAATCATTGGCATCTCTCTCTTGATACGGGGGTGGCCACCCTGTGGAAACCCCACACCAGAATTTAAGGTCGCAATGGCCCCTGGAACCGATGCGCTTCTGCATGGATGAGACCCATGTGACGGAACACATCCAGGATCAGATCACCTGGCCTCCATGAGGACGAGTTTGCGCCAGGGTTCATGATAGACGCACACAGGACAGGGGAAGTGCCAAGCATGCCTGGTAGTGTTGATGTGACACACACACACACATTTTGGACAGATCCTATTTTTATCATGTAAAGGAATCATATTTAAAGAAAGATATTTTTAATTGAGATAAATAGAAACGACAAAACTGATTCAGAAGTGTGATATATACATATATATATATATATATATATACAAAGTGAAGAGGACTGCTAATATCCTTCATATTCAATGCCCCCGGTTTCTAATAGACTGCTAGTACTCAGTGCCGAGACGTTGTGTGTAAATGGTTTCAAATGGATAAGATGTATTTAAAGATTTTTTTCAGATACAAAACTAATTTTGACCATATTGTGAAAACAAAATGAAGTGCACACAGTTTCCTGTCTGAAGTTGATGCACAAGTTTAAAGGAAGTAATTAAAAAAGTCAGCACACTTGCTTGTGGTCTTCTTTGTTTTTCCTCAAATATCACATAATGATGTCCTCAAGGACATCCCTAGTGCATTATATATATATATATATATATATATATATATATATATATATATATATATATTTATATATATATAATACATAGATCATTCAATCAATCAATCAATCAATCAATCAGTCTGTCTGTCTGTCTAATGATAGGATGTCCTACCTGCCTGCCAATCTATGTATCTGCATACCTCTGCACAGCCGATAGTGAAGGCGTGGGGCATGGTTATCGCTGAGCCTGTGTGGAAAAACAAATTCAGATTCCGTTACATAACCGCAAGCCAAAATCTGAAGACTTGCCAAAATCCACAGACACAAACAACACGGTAAAACAAGAACATTGGCAATGTTTTACAAGATGGAGGAATTTGATGGAATGTTTGGGTTTCAGTAGATGCGACGAACTTGCAGAATTTCTTCACGAAAGGTAAGCTAAACTTCAGAAGTATTCCTGAAGTTAAAAGGTAAAGCTAAATTTAAAAGTATTCCTAATATGTTGCACCTTTTATTGAAAGTAGCCTAATTTTACCTGGTGAAACATGGCTTCACTTTTATAGACCTGTAAGAGCTATGTTTGTAATATTTGACAGAGGTGGAAAGTAACGAATTACATTTACTCGCGTTACTGTAATTGAGTAGCATTTTTTGTGTACTTCTACTTTTTAAAGTAATTTTACTTTTACTTAAGTATATTTTGTTTGAAGTATTGTACTTTGCTACATTTTAAAACACATTAATTACTGAGTAAAAAAAAAAAAAAAAAAAAAAAAAAATCGCTCCCTGGAAATTACTACAGTAAATAATGGGCAAAAGAACAAACTGGCGCTAAAACCACAAGAAAGATGCAGACGGACAAGACAGGCGTTATGGTGCAGACCAAGCTGAAAACCAAACCCCGTCGTATTCTGCTGAAGTTGAACTCGAAGGAAATGAAGTGAACCCTTGGCCATGTTTATGCTCTATTATGCAGTGTAAGCTGTGTTTGCCCAGGGAGACCAAACTAGCAGCTTATAAAATCTGACATCACCCCTTCTCAAGCATGTAGAGGTAAGGTAAATACTTGCATCATTGTATTGGTGGTTAAAATGAAGCTTTGGCAGTTTGGCAAAAGGTTTTGCAAAAATTATCCAAAAAGACAGTGGTGCAGGGTGTCCGATATATATCGTCTGTGATAATATCGTAATTGTTGTTTTAACGATGTGCGATTTGACATTATCAGTATTTAGTATTTATTTAAAACACTCCTCCAGAGAGTCGTGAAGTCTAGTAGATTAGACTAGTGTGCGCGCGCATTTAGAGTGTGTTCTTTCACTGCGTGATTCAGTCTGTTAAAATGCATTTAGAATGATCACAAAATTTAAGATACAGGGTTAGAAAATTTATATTTATATCATTTCATATAGTAAATCAATATCACACAAAGAGTGCCGTTTTTCTCCAAAAATCAGCATGATTACATACAGATTTTTTCCAACAGTTCAATAAACAAGAAGTTAATTAAAGAGATTTAAGTTTTAGACACCATATTGCCTGTTTTTGCTCTATTTCGACAACAAAAATAATCCCAAACACAGCCACAACACTGTTTTGCGTCTCTGAGCAATATGAAAGTCTTTGTTCCTGAATGAATCAACCGTTTAAATGATTCGGTTCAATCGCAATGACTCACTTATTAACAGTGACTTGGTGACACCTACTGGCGGCTTTAATTTCACATTTAAAGTGTCTTTTGATTTTTTTATTATTATTATTTTATATATATATATATATATATATATATATAATTTCAAATGAGTATTCAACATTTTATGACTTATATATCAAAACATTATTTCTTCATTTGTAACTGCAGGTTAAATGCATTTGTGTCCTGCATTAAACAGTGTGTAAATACATCTAAATGCCACTTCAGATGAAGCTTCCGTGTTTCCTCTGCACTGCAAAGATGAATTTTGTTGATCCTGATTTAATTTGCCTGGTAACAGCCCAAATGTCTTATTATTCTAAATAACTGATTCCTTTAATTAAAAACAACTAGTTTGAGATTTATAGGCCTATCCCAGGGGTGTCAAACTCAGTTCCTGGAGGGCCACAGCCCTGCAGAGTTTAGTTCCAACCCTGCTCCAACACACATTCCATGTTGTTTTCAAATAAGCCTAAATGATTAGATTAGCTGGATCAGATGTGTTTAATTAGGGTTATATCTATACTGTGTATGGCTGTGGCCCTCCAGGAACTGAGTTTGACACCCTTGGCCTATCCCATTTTTGCGTCCCTCCCACTGTTAAAAAGTAACTAAGTAATTTTTACTCTTACATTTTAAATGAGCTACTTTTTACTTTTACTTGAGTAGATTTTTAGACCAGTACTTTTACTTGTACTCAAGTAAAATTTCGTTAATGTAATGGTACTTTTACTTGAGTAAAATATTTTCGAACTCTTTCCACCTCTGATATTTGAGTTGCAGGAAGTGTGAGGTTTGCAAGGATTGTTTGAAAACATGCTTTATTTTTGTAGTTCCGCTAGGCAACAATAGTAGTGCAGAAATTGCCTAGCTTAGCTTTAATCGGGACTTTAAAATGCTGTTGAGCAGTCCACAAGTGTCCTCCAATGACCTTTGAACTGACTTTTTGTTGTAAATAAACAGTTACCTGTAAATATACAAATTTGGTTAAAATCTAGGAAAGGGTCCCACTTCATATTAGGTGGCCTTAACCACTATGTACTTACGTTTAAATTAATCATTCAATACAACACACATATTGTGTACATACGTTTGTTTTTACATTGTGTATATATATATATATATATATATATATATATATATATATATATATATTAAAAAAAGTTTGTGTATGTATGTGTTTGCATATAATTACATCTATAATTCATTTCTGTAATTGCAATTATAGTTACACACTGTTGACCCATCCCTTACACCTTAACCCACCCTTAAACCTACCCATACCACCAAACCTGTCCATAACCTTACCCATATCACACCTCAATAGCAGAAAAAGTATTTTGCAATACAGTATGAACACAATAAGTACATTTTACTTTTTTTGTGTGTGTATTTACATAGTAGTTAAGGCCACCTAATATAAAGTGGGACCCAGGAAAGTCTTAAAATATCATTATTTGAAACATGACAAAGTCATGTCCATTTACATGCTCATTAAAACTGCTAATTGATAAATAGGATTTGACCTGATGATGAGAAGAATGCCAAGGGACAAAGCTGACTTGTGGGGTCTAGATTTTTCTGCTTTCGGATCCATTATGATAATTAGCCAATTAATTCTATGTGGCATATAGGTTTGTTATCAGCCGCTGAGCTTTCCACTCGCCCTGCCGGAAGTGTGAAGATTAGCGGCCAGCTAAGCCCACCTTGCGTGAAAGCATCAATCTGATAATGGAATTGCTGAGAATGGGTAACAGGGCCACGCACACACACACACACACACACACACACACATACACACACACACACACATACACATATGAACATGCATACACAAACAGAGAAAACAGAAAGACAGAAAGTGATAAAGTGACGGACTGCTGAAAACTAACACTAGTCTTGTGGATCCATCCATTTTTTTCTGCACAAATATATTTTCTGACAGTGAAAAATTGAAAGTGCTTTAATAAGCTAGTTTTTCACTAGTAAATAAAAAGTCCACATTATATGTCAGCGCAAAGAAAAACTGATAAGAGATTTGAAGAATTGGTTCATAACTGCTATATGGCTTATTTTGCACCATGTGTACAGTTTTTTTTTTTTTTTTTTTATGTTAGCAACAGAATAAAAAAAAAATCTACAGTAAAATACGTTACTTCAAAACAAAGGTAAAAAAATAAAAATAAATAAATAAAAAACAAAATCCCAGGAATCCCTGTGAAATGCAAAGTTCTTATTATTTATGCTATCAGATGTTACATTATTATCGGTGTATTCATTACAAAATAAATAAATAAATAGCTTTTCAAACTGGCAAATAAATATGCAAAAAAACTGCATGCCTTGCATTTGTTTTTCTTTGACAAAGAAATACAAATGAGATCTGAAACATAATTAAGACTGTGTATTTAATGTTTAATGTAACAAACATCAAATTGATTAAAAAATCAATCAAAAATACTTTTTCCACTGCACTAAAACCACTGCAACATAACACCACTGCTAGAGAAAGCATGGATTTTTGTCAGCAGCCTTGAGTCTGGAAGGTTTTATGTATTTATTTATTTATTTATTTATCCCCATTCATGTTCTCCATTGTAAGTATTTAAGCAAATAAATAAATATATACATACAAATGTCAAAAAAGGGTCATAAGTACAGTACTTAAATTATTTTATTATGAAACCACTCCTCATATGAAGCATATTGAATCACATGATCAAATCATGTAATCAAATCACACATTCTAATACTTCATAGAATGAGGAGTCACTTCTGAGCTCTTGTGCATAACATTTCCACGCTAACAGAAACATCTCTGATTGGTGGATCACTCTGTAAGGTTATGTGTAGTTCTTCAGTGGAAATAAAATGCAAACGTTTAAATCGCACTGACTTTCCGTAAAGTGGTTAAGAATTCACAGTAGGACTCTCCTAAAAGCAGTATGTGTTACATTTAAAATTCTATTTCTTCTATAGAGAAAATGAACGGAAGATTTACCACCAACTATTGTGTTCTATCAAACCACCTCTGACTACAAACTTTATAGTTACTGAGATACTGTGAAAACTTCCCCATGTGTCAACTAAGCCCGGTTTCCCCTATTTCTTGTAAAACACATCAATCCCAACAGCACAAAAGCAGCACAGGGTTAGGTCGCGGGGACAGAAAGTGCCACAAATGTTGATTCTTTCCTGAATCCCAAGACATCAATGCTACAGACATAATCCCAAATTACACTTGAGCTAGGTCCTCCCAAACCCCACGGGGCGTGACAGATTACGCTAAACCTGTCCCACACAAGCCTAATGGGGCATGACCAGATTACCTACAGCTGAGTGCCACTCCAGCTAGAGCTCCAGAGACACAAAACCCACAGCCATTGTCACACTGAAAACCAGAGGCGGGAAGGGATGACGACTCTTGCCAGCAGACGGGTAAACAGCTTTGAAAATGTAAAGAAATCCAAGCGTGATTTCTGTAAAATTTACCTTTTTGCATTGGTCTTAAAACACAGAATCACGGGGAGCCATTGCTCTCTGGCAGTAGCAGGTGCAGCATATTACATTTCTCGGTTTCTAGCTTGTTTCTAGCAGTAGCTGTGTACCCCAAAAACCAGCATCCTTCTGTGGTGCTTTATGAGTTTCAGTGTGTGATCACGATGGCTGTGTGCTTGCATTTTCATTGTTCTGTATTTTTGCTGCAGATATGAATGAAAATGAAGCCTAGAAAATATTTCTATTTTTCTGTCAAAATTAACTGGGGTTGCATCCTTCTTGCAGAGTAAACTTATGCTGTGTTTCTATAAAATGTATCCCTGTGAGCATGTCTACAGAAGAAGAAATGAGTAAAAAGAGACTTCCTGTGCAGGTGCAGTAAATTAATGAGCGGCATGGGTGGTTTCATGCTCAGTTTTCCAGCTTTATTTTTTGAGGTTTGCAATGCATTATTCACTCTAAAAGCAGCACAGCTTGGAGATGTGGCCTTTTCCCATCTTTTTACCAAGACGAAGTATGAAGAATTAAGAATGAATAACCAGCATTGAAGAATGTTGGTATTCAATGGTTCCCATTGACTTCCTTGTGTGTATGTTTTTTTTTTTTCTCTCTCTCACTCTCCATAGAATGGAAGTCAGTGGGGACCAGAAACTTTGTTACCCACATTCTTCAAAATATGTTCATCTTTGGTTGAACTATCCCTTTAATTGTATATGAAAGTAGACTTTCAAGATGTTTCTTATCACAAACTTTAGTGTACTTGTAAATATTGCAATTTGTAATAATGTCAAATTAAAAGTATTAATTTAAATTAGTGTCAAATAAAAAAAAAAAAAAGTTCTACTTAAATCATTGTTTTCATATATATTTTTTAATGGTTTAAAGTGCACTCATACTGCTGTATTGCCTGACATATTAAAGCACATGTACTTGATTACAATTTCAAATGAAGTAAACATTTATTTATATAGCACCTTTCAAAACAACGTTGCAAAGTGCTTTACAATAAAAAGATCAGTACAGTAACAAAATACAAAATCATCAAACCATCAAATTTAAGAAAAAGCCATACGATAAAAATTAGTCTTAAGTAAAGACTTAAAAGAAGATACAGAAGTAGCCTGCCTAATATCCCCAAGCAGGGAGTTCCACAGCTTAGGCGCATGAACAGGAAAAGCGCGGTTACCTTTGGTAACAAGTCAAGATTTTGGAACCATTAGGGCCCTACCAGAGGATCTCAAGCAACGATCAGGCTTATAAGGCGTTAATAAATCACAAATATAGGAAGGAGCCTGACCCTTCAACGCTTTAAAACCAACACGTTCTCACTCCCAACTCGTCACATAATGAAGCTTGGTCAGGATCCCTTGGCGTCATGTTTTAACTCACTGGGTGCCCCTTTGGCGTCATGTTTTAACCTGCAGGGGTTCCCATAGATTTCTGACTGGAGCCCGCGGCGTTGACATTTGGCGTGCAGGTAAGCAGACCGCAGTGTGTACGGGTCGAGACTACGATAAATAGGAATAAAAAAGAAAAGGCTACAATAAATTAGTTTTGGCAGGGCGAGTCGATTGGCGTCCCCCAGGTCATATTTAACTGATTTTTTATTTTAACAATCACTCGTTGCCTGATATCAAAGTGCCGTCTGTGAAACAGCGTTCAGCGGTGACTTTAACAACGCTCCAGCGAGCAACAGCAGTAAGCACTTTAAGTGTTTTCCTAGGTAATGCTGGTATTTTTGTCGGAGACTTGATGATGATAAACGTATTTAATGTGCTGTGATTATGTTTGGTTAATCAATGTTTAATCAGCGCAATACGATGCAATCAACCTATTATTTATTTATCTCATTTATTTATTTATTTATGTGTTTGTTTGATTGATTGATTGATTGATTGATTATTTATTTATTTATTTATTTATTTATTTATTTATTTATTTATTAATTAATTAATTAATTAATTAATCAATCAATCAGTGGTGCTGACGTCATTGTAAGGCGTGATCCCAAGGCCCACTGTAATTTCCCAATCGGTAAGTACAGTTAATTAATACAGATGGGAACAAATTTACGGAACAAAAACTGTTTAATCAGGTCAAGAAGTTGTGTTTAATAGGTCAAGAAGGCTTTCCTGTAGCTCAAATAGTAGAGCATGGCGCTAGCAACGCCAAGATCATGGGTTTGATTCCCAGGGAAAGCAAGAGCTGATAAAATGTAAAAAACTGTAACTTGAATGCAATGTAAGTCGCTTTGGATAAAAGCGTCTGCTAAATGCATAAATGTAAATGTTTAGAACCTTTAGAATTGCAAGGTAGCAGTTTCGTGATGCAGTAAATGACAGCAGACATTATAACGATATAAAACCCATTCTCACTCCCAGGGCGTCAAAAACTGAAGCAGGGTCAAGCGCCTTTAGCGTCACTATGAAGACGAGCTCGGACCTACATTGATTTCAACGGGAGACTTTTGGCATCAAACACAGACGTGAAGGGCAGGAGATGTTTTTATCGCTATGAAATCACGTTCAAGAAGTCTCATTCAGCACACATCGCGATATTTGCCATCAGTTTACATGTGCCACAGGTTGGGTGAGTAGTCGTAAATACACCGTCTTAATGTCTGTTATAAAATGTATTCAGTCTTCTTTATTTATCAGATTAGCGCCGTATGTTTATTCGCTGTATTATATCGGTCATCCGAGGCTGTTTTTGAGTTTCATTGCGTTTAACTAAATGAACACACCTGCTAACTAGAGTGATTAAACACTATCTGTCACGTGACGTGCCATAGACCTTGGATCAGTTTTATATTCATATCAGCTTCACAGATGTAAGTTGTATTTGTAGTAAAATCATGGTAACCATGTAGTTTTACTGTGAAATTTGAAGTTAAAACAAGTAAACATGACACGTACCATGATTTTACCACAGTAACTGTAGTGATATGTATAGTAATACCACAGTATCACCAAACTTACTATGGTTTTACCACTGTAATGGTAGTTTTGATGTGCTTTTATGACAGATATCACAGTAATCACAACATTTACTGTACCATGCTTGTAATACCTTTTAATGTAAAATCCAAAAAAAAAAAAAAAAAAGTAAAAATTAAAAATAGAGAAAAAAAAATCCTGTATTTTTTTTCATCTTGCAGTTCATTCATATCAGTTTATATTTTAAATATTTTACTCACAGATCATTATTAACATTCTCTATATAATTCTATTTTATTTTCTCTCCCTTTTTTAATTATTATTATTATTATTATTATTATTATTATTATTATTATTATTATTTTTAGCTGAAAAGAAGTAAAGGAAGCAGTCAGCCCAGTCGTGTTTGTGGAGAGGTATTAATTCAGAAACTAAACCGAAAGCTGCGGAGACAGACTTTTGCAGCGGTAGGTCTGTATTAGTTTTAGCCTTTTATCAAAAATTCTTGCTGTTATAATTTGCACAGCATTTGTTGTTTCTTAAACTTTTGCCCTGTACAAATACCCACACTTGCGGTCTTTGCACTTGACCACTTGACTACTTATTTGACGTATTTCCTGTATTTGGCCCAAGTGTTCAAGTGTGTGTAGAACTTTTCATTACCTTATGGGACACACTTATAGTGCTGTAAAAATGCAAGTGTTTACAGAGATTTATTTTTAGTTTCAACTTTGCATTTTAAAATAAACTTCTAAATGTCTGTTCAGTAGTCCCTATAACAGATGGCAATTTAATTTGTGGCGCTTCTAATTAATGATAATAAGCAGTTGCAAATGATGTACAAAATAAATATACTTATCTTTGCACCAATAAAACGTGCAACACTTTGTTTTACTACCAAACTATTCCTAATATATAACTATTATTAATATTTAACTTACACTGGAAAGGTTTCCGTGACCTCTCATGAGATCTCAGCAAAAAGTCTCACGATTTATTCCAAAACATGATGCATGATGGGATACACCAAACCTCGAATAGCGCTCCGGTGTGGTATTCACGATAGTGTGGGTTTAGTGTGCGTTAAGGGCACTGTGCTTTGGCATTATTAAGACTCAAGTGGCCAAGACCGCAAGTGTAGGTATGTGGACAGGGCAAAAGTCTTTAAAATGCTCCATTAGTAAGAACCCTAAACACGGTCTCACATCAGTGTCCTAATAATTCAGTAATTCAATGTAACACTTGTATGATATTGTACAAGTGTACTTATAGACAATCCTGCAATGTTTACTCTACTGCTGTCGTTAGTCATTGCCTCAGACCCTGTACACTATCACAATATTGGTAAATCAGTTACGCTCTTCAGAAAGTTTATATTGTGCTTTGGCTTCTTAATAAATGACTTCAAATGGGCTCTATCAGTTCATGTTCCAACTATACATGATGTCTCTCTGCACCTCGTAATTTATCTGTTGCAATGAGTGGAAATGCTAGTTTGATATGTCACGTGATATATTAATTTGTCAGAACCAAATCAATTACACTACTGATAACAGTCCTGTTAGCATCTAATCATGTTTAAAAGAATTCTTATGAATATAGCTTGCTATTAATGACTTGATTTTAATAATGGATGCATTTAACATTTAATTATACAGCATCTTTACAGAGGCTGCTTTTACGGCCTAAAAAAATAATAAAACCCACAATAATGTATAAACCAACAAGTTACATGTAATGTAATAAGTGACCCTGTCTGTGAAATCTAATTTTGAGATAACAAGAATCAAAATTTGATTTCAACCATTAATTTCACTATGATTTCATTCTTTGACATGGCCTTACTCAGTCAGTATTAAAAGTATCAAGGTTACATTTTCACAGAATGTTCTTTACATTATGAAGGATGATTTTATGTAGAAAACAGTAAATCACAGAAAATGACTTTGGGTTTTCACAGACACGGTCACATATTTCCTTCCTTTCTGTCTTACAGGATTACTCACAGATTGTGCTGTCCTTCTTTTTCAGGTCTACAATATCGAACTCAACAACTCTTTTAAGAGCCAACCCTCACAAACCTTCCTAAAAACTAAAAGAGCTATTACTGAGACTCAACGAATCTTGTCATGATCAGCCCTTCACAGGTCAATTTTCTGGAATTTTTAATCAACATTTACTCATCAAATGCTCTGGTCTGAATCTTATTTTAAATTAACTTAATTATTTTTAAGGAGCAATGTTAAGTGCGCACAGAGTAAGTGGAGATTTTCTTGTTTTACAGAAGAGAAGGAAGACCAAGGGAATTCTTTGTTCAGGGTGAGGAATGAACATGGCCATCTTGCATCCAAACGAAGACAGAAAGGTGCGCAAGTCCACTGGTATGTCTGCATTGAAGCAATGCTGTATTATATAGTACAGCACTTTATGATAATCTCTCACAGGACTGTTCATGTCAGCAGTGATTATTCTTTCTAATTTGTAATTTTTATTTTATTTATTTATTTATTTATTTATTTATTTATTTATTTTTTTTGGATACAACTATTACACTTACAGCATGTTAGCAAAGTGTGACTGGAACATTTTTCATCTTAAGTTTTTAAAAACCACACCACCTGTTTTTCTTAAAAGCAGACAAGTGTTATAAAAGTGGTTTAGTTGATCTAAACACCAATTTACATTATTTCATTGTTTGGTAAATGTTGTGTGTTATAAATTGTTGATTGATAGTTGATTGGTTTGAAGCAAGGCCTTACACTGCACAGACTAAAAGACATTTGTGTTTTAATATTGAAGCAACACTTTTGTGTTTTAAGATGGAAGCAAGAGAAGTCATGAACTTTGGAGAAAGATTCTAGAGGAAAAAGACACATTTACTGCAACAATAGATGAATTCTAGAGGCAAAAACTCCAGTCTCTGAGAACTACTCATGGTAATGGGTGTCTCATGAGCAAGTCCTTTGCCTCTGTAACTTTTTCTTAAGTCTTGCATAATGAAATTTTTATTGCAGTATTTTAACAATTTTACTTTGTACAGATAATCTCATCAGCCAAAAGAGGGGTTTTGACCAAGCGATACTCTTGAAAGGAGTGAAAAAAGAGGATGTTGTAAATTGTCTTCAAAAAAAAAAAAGCTTCTCAAAAGGTCTTAAAACAGCTTAAAACATGGTATGTGTACAGTACTTCAAGGGTCATAGTTGCTCACCCTGCTAAAATCACGCAGAACAAAAGCTGAGCTGACTGTCCATTAAACAAGCTCTTCTGAATTGTTTGTGTTTTTTGTTTAACAGTGGGGAATAGATAATGGCAAGTTGTTGCAGGTTCATCCATTATGTTTATTGGCATTTAATTAAATCTAAGAAATACTCTATTATTATTATTACTGTTATTATTATTATTATTATTATTATTATTATTATTATTATTATTATTAATTTTCCATGTTTCATCAAATGGCCTCACAATGTCCTGTCAAAAGCTATACGAGGCATGATGTAAGAATAGAAAAGGGTGGACTGTGAAAACTGTTAGATATAAATGTGACTCAACACAGTTTGTTGTCCATGATGAAGAAAATACATATATGTAGGTTTTACTGCCCTTCTACCCCCAGGGGCCCAGTAGCGCCCCCTGGAAGAGCCAAAAAAATGCACATTTCAAATGGCTGTAAATCAGAGTCCAATTAACGTATCAAAAAAAAAATCGGCAGGATTACTACTTATGCTATGTTGATTAAATAATGTTGGGCACAGTTTTCAGAAATATATGGAAAGGTGGCATAAAGGCATTTTAAATATTGCTCACTGTAAAATACCAAATTTCAGCCTGCCTCTAAAATATATAATAGAGGTTTACACAATGAACATATTTAGATATCCAGTTTTCCATTAAAGATATTATTTATTTCGTTTAGGTAATAAAAAGTTTTAAACTACATTACCCATATGCCTCTGTCATTCTATCTATGGAACAGGAAAAACTTGGCGCTGTTATTTGTAGTTCATTGAAGTTATGCTTAGGGTTAGGTTTAGGATCTCGCTAAAGGAGTAATTTCTCTCAACAAAGCAACACTTCATTGTTAATTTAATATATTACTAACGTGATAATATCAGCAAAACATACTTTTGTAACATGATGCGCTGTTTAATATGGGTTAAATGATAGTCCAACCACAGACAGTCCTGTGGGTGACAAGGGAAATTCACAGCCAATGACATCCCAGCTGAGCAGCGGCATCACATTTCCTTGTCCATTTATGGTTATTTATGTCAGATGTCTTCCATTTTTCGGCGGAAGGGATAGATTCGGTCATTTATTTTTTGACCAAAGACAAGTGCATTTACTAATCAAATGATATGCTTCTAACATTTACATTGTAAATTACATTGTGTTTTAAAGTTATAGAATTATTCACTTTCGTGTTTCTGTGATTTGCCATTCTCTACCATTTGAACTCTAGGAATAAAAACTGAAAAAAGCATAGAGAAAGCATAATGAACACGTATAGTTTTGTAAGCATTTCCCAGTATTTATTGATATGTCAAACTCATTTAAAGACAAACAAAGTGCCCAAACTACTGCACTGCATCCTCTTGCCACTATGAAGAAAAACAAAAGCAGTTAATTACAAAAATGTATCCAGGAAGCACTTAAGGAAAAAAAAAAAATAAATACATTGAAACAAATGGGAACAGGTGTGTAACTCAGAAATATGTAACAAAAAAATCCTTAAAAAAAAAAAAAAAAAAAAAAAAAAAAAAAATTATATATTATATAAATTATATATTGACCAAAAAGTGATACAACACATAAGGTAATTGTTTCAAACTCACAAAATAACACCACAAAGTCATGCATGTCAAGTGTGCAATATCATCTATAACACTCTATCAGCACAGCACCAAATAAACATTAATTGTCTGAACAATGGAAGATAGAGAAAGAGCTCAGGAAAACAAACACCTGCTACATACAAACACAGAAATATAACTTTGACAATAGCATCATGAAATAGCTGCATGTCTGGAACTAGGGGATGGCTGTGCATGAATATGTCCTTTACTAAAACTCCTGATGAGAACTGATGCTTTTTATGATAAAAGCATTAGGCAGACACCAAGTAAAATTTACTGTATGAAGCTTGAAAGAGAGAACACAATGCTTTAACAATACGAAAAAGATTATTTTTAACTATTGTTTTCATTACTGGTTCTGTATACAGTATATGGGTTGCTGGAAGGTCAAAATGTATTCGTTATAAGCTTATAATTAAAACAAGGTTGCATCTTCTGCAAAAAAAAAAAAAAAAAAACACTGCAAAGTCTTAACATTGATCCAGGTGGTATTTCTGTATGTGTGGGGATAAAGAGTTAAAGAGGTGAGTGCATGTGCATGATGGAGAAAGACAGCGTTATCTGCAAGTAATCCTGTAAGACAGAAAGGAAGGAAATATTATTACATTACATGTAACTTGTTGGTTTATACATTACTTTGGGTTTTATTATTTTTTTAGGCCGTAAAAGCAGCCTCTGTAAAGATGCTGTATAATTAAATGTTAAATGCATCCATTATTAAAATCAAGTCATTAATAGCAAGGTATATTCATAAGAATTCTTTTAAACTTGATTAGATGCTAACAGGACTGTTATCAGTAGTGTAATTGATTTGGTTCTGACAAATGAATCAAAGGTTTGATATATCACGTGACACATCAAACTAACATTTCCACTCATGGCAACAGATCAGTTACGAGGTGCAGAGAGACATCATGTATAGTTGGAATATGAACTGATAGGGCCCATATGAAGTCATTTATTAAGAAGCCAATGGACAATATAAACTTTCCAAGAAGAGCGCAACTGAATTACCAATATTGTGATAGTGTACAGGGTCTGAGGCAATGACTAACGACAGCAGTAGAGTAAACATTGCAGGATTGTCTACAAGTACACTTGTACAATATCATACAAGTGTTACATTGAATTACTGAATTATTAGGACACTGATGTGAGACCGTGTTTAGGGTTCTTACTAATGGGGCATTTTAAAGACTTTTGCCCTGTCCACATACCTACACTTGCGGTCTTGGCCACTTGAGAGCACGTGTACGTGACAGTGCGTGCGCAGGACTGTCCTAGGTCTTAATAATGCCAAAACGCAGTGCCCTTAAATCACACTAAACCCACACTAACCCACTAAACCCACGCTATCCTGAATACCACACCGGAGTGCTATTCGTGAGACTTTTTGCTGAGATCTCGCGAGAGGTCACGGAAACCTTTCCAATGTAAGTTAAATATTAATAATAATAATAATAATAATATATTAGGGATAATTTGGTAGTAAAACAAAGTGTTGCACGTTTTATTGGTGCAAAGATAAGTATATTTATTTTGTACATCATTTGCAACTGCTTTTTATCACTTAATTAGAAGCACCACAAATTAAATTGCCATCTGTTATAGGGACTACTGAAGAGACATTTAGAAGTTTATTTTAAAATGCAAAGTTGAAACTAAAAATAAATCTCTGTAAACACTTGCATTTTTACAGCACTATAAGTGTGTCCCATAAGGTAATGAAAAGTTCTACACACACTTGAACACTTGGGCCAAATACAGGAAATACGTCAAATAAGTAGTCAAGTGGTCAAGTGCAAATTGCGGTCTGGGTATTTGTACAGGGCAAAAGTTTACGAAACAACAAATGCTGTGCAAATTATAACAGCAGGAATTTTTGATAAAAGGCTAAAACTAACACAGACCTACCGCTGCAAATGTCTGTCTCCGCAGCTTTCTGTCTTCTCCGTTTCTGAATTAATACCTCTCCACAAACACGACTGGGCTGACTGCTTCCTTTACTTCTTTTCAGATAATAATAATAATAATAATAATAATAATAATAATAATAATAATAATAATAATTTAAAAAGGGCGAGAAAATAAAATATAATTATATAGAGAATGTTAATAATGATCTGTGAGTAAAATATTTAAAATATAAACTGATATGAATGAACTGCAAGATGGAAAAAAAAACAGGATTTTTTTTTTCTCTTTTTTTAATTTTTACGTTTTTTTTTTTTGATTTTACATTAAAAGGTATTACAAGCATGGTACAGTTAATGTTGTGATTACTGTGATATCTGTCATAAAAGCACATCAAAACTACTATTACAGTGGTAAAACCATAGTAAGTTTGGTGATACTGTGGTATTACTATACATATCACTACAGTTACTGTGGTAAAATCATGGTAAGTGTCATGTTTACTTGTTTTAACTTCAAATTTCACAGTAAAACTACAGATACTGTGGTAAAATCATGGTAAGTATCATGTTTACTTGTTTTAACTTCAAATTTCACAGTAAAACTACATGGTTACCATGATTTTACTACAAATACAACTTACATCTGTGAAGCTGATATGAATATAAAACTGATCCAAGGTCTATGGCACGTCACGTGACAGATAGTGTTTAATCACTCTAGTTAGCAGGTGTGTTCATTTAGTTAAACGCAATGAAACTCAAAAACAGCCTCGGATGACCGATATAATACAGCGAATAAACATACGGCGCTAATCTGATAAATAAAGAAGACTGAATACATTTTATAACAGACATTAAGACGGTGTATTTACGACTACTCACCCAACCTGTGGCACATGTAAACTGATGGCAAATATCGCGATGTGTGCTGAATGAGACTTCTTGAACGTGATTTCATAGCGATAAAAACATCTCCTGCCCTTCACGTCTGTGTTTGATGCCAAAAGTCTCCCGTTGAAATCAATGTAGGTCCGAGCTCGTCTTCATAGTGACGCTAAAGGCGCTTGACCCTGCTTCAGTTTTTGACGCCCTGGGAGTGAGAATGGGTTTTATATCGTTATAATGTCTGCTGTCATTTACTGCATCACGAAACTGCTACCTTGCAATTCTAAAGGTTCTAAACATTTACATTTATGCATTTAGCAGACGCTTTTATCCAAAGCGACTTACATTGCATTCAAGTTGCAGTTTTTTACATTTTATCAGCTCTTGCTTTCCCTGGGAATCAAACCCATGATCTTGGCGTTGCTAGCGCCATGCTCTACTATTTGAGCTACAGGAAAGCCTTCTTGACCTATTAAACACAACTTCTTGACCTGATTAAACAGTTTTTGTTCCGTAAATTTGTTCCCATCTGTATTAATTAACTGTACTTACCGAGTGGGAAATTACAGTGGGCCTTGGGATCACGCCTTACAATAACGTCAGCACCACTGATTGATTGATTAATTAAAAAATAAATAAATAAATAATCAATCAATCAATCAATCAATCAATCAACAAACAAACACATAAATAAATAAATAAATAAATGAGATAAATAAATAATAGGTTGATTGCATCGTATTGCGCTGATAAAACATTGATTAACCAAACATAATCACAGCACATTAAATACGCTTATCATCATCAAGTCTCCGACAAAAATACCAGCATTACCTAGGAAAACACTTAAAGTGCTTACTGCTGTTGCTCGCTGGAGCGTTGTTAAAGTCACCGCTGAACGCTGTTTCACAGACGGCACTTTGATATCAGGCAACGAGTGATTTTTAAAATAAAAAATCAGTTAAATATGACCTGGGGGACGCCAATCGACTCGCCCTGCCAAAACTAATTTATTGTAGCCTTTTCTTTTTTATTCCTATTTATCGTAGTCTCGACCCGTACACACTGCGGTCTGCTTACCTGCACGTCAAATGTCAACGCCGCGGGCTCCAGTCAGAAATCTATGGGAACCCCTGCAAGTTAAAACATGACGCCAAAGGGGTACCCAGTGAGTTAAAACATGACGCCAAGGGATCCTGACCAAGCTTCATTATGTGACGAGTTGGGAGTGAAAACGTGTTGTTAAAAACAAGCAACAAAATCTTAAAATCGATTCTAAAACTCACAGGCAACCAGTGAAGTTCAGCAAGAATCGGTGTAATGTGGTCACTTTTCTTAGTATGTGTTAAAAGTCTAGCAGCAGCATTTTGAATCAGTTGCAATCTTTGGAGATTTCTCTTACTAATACCAGAATAAAGTGCATTACAATAATCATGTCTGGAAGAGACAAAAGCATGAATGACCTTTTCCAAATCTGCAAAAGAAAGGAATGACTTTATCTTCATTAGTTGTCTCAGTTGTGCACTACTTTAGTCACCTGAACATCAAAGGACAGTTCTGAGTCAAAAATAACACCTAAGTTGCGAGCTTCTTTTCGAACATTATTAGATAAGGCACCCAGACTCGAGGAAAGATTATCAATACTAGCACTACTGGGGCCACGCGGGGTAATTATAAGCACTTCTGACTTGGAGTCATTCAACTGCAGAAAATTTTTCGACATCCAATTTTTGATCTCAATAAAGAAGGACATAATATGGGATGTATCAACAGTACCAGACTTTACCGGGACATACAATTGCGTGTCATCTGCATAGCAGTGGAACTCAATGTCATAACTACTGTAAGGATTAGCTCTTCATTTAAGTTTTTATTTTGAATTTTAGCTTTAGGAAATCGAATCGTAGAGATTCAATATTGATTTGATTAATTGATATTAATCAAAACGTATAATTTATACTTAATTAACGACTCGTCCAGGGAATCGTTAAGGTCAGTATATCTCAGCAATTCTGTGTATTTCATGGCCACGATAATAAGACAGAATTGGTTTGGTAAATTTTTGAGCATAGGTAACGCGATTTTTGGCAAATAGTTTCAAACTTGAAAATCACTGCACCAGACCATTCTTTATAAATGAAACAAGAGTTTATTTGATATTCTACTAATACAATGCTACACAAAACTAAACTAAATAAAACAAAACACACATATATACAAGAATGCGATTTGAATGAAGTTCCCTAAAGTTCTAATACTAGTTTTCCAAGAATTCTGTAAATTCAACTGAGGAAGTCACAAGCAGAGAACTTTACTATTTTTACTTTTAAAGATTAATTCAACCCAGTTCAGCAAGACATGGAGATTATTTGTTTGTAACTTGCTTTAATTTGAGATGACAGCTGATCTGTTGTTTCCCTCGCGGGTCTCCACGTGGTCGAAGGGAACCTCCGAGGCCGCTGATGTCGTCGTTTGACGTGATGTCACTGTGGGAACCCCAGTCGTGGTTGGTTGGCTTCTTTTGTGATGTGATGACACTCTTAGGAAGTTTGTTTCGAGTTCTTACGGCTTCAGGTGTTAAAGTTTCTTTGGTCGGAACTTCTTGGAGGCATGTGTGGATTCTCGCCAGATGGTATATGGCTGAGGGCGCTTCGCAGCGCGATCAAATGACGAAGCCGAAGTTTCACGCAAGTCAGCAAGCAAACAGCAAACAGCAAACAGCGAAGATTCAGTTCATGACATTGAGTTTTAAGGGGGCCGGCTAAGTTCGTCCCACGTCCTGGTCTCCCAATCAGATGCTGTTGCAGGGCTTAGCCACGCACCGTAGTGTCCTTCTTTGGACACAAAACTTAATCTGATCTGCGATCTCCCATGTGAAGAACACCTCTGCAGTTTTAATAACTTCTTATAAAAGTATTATCATCATTTGTATGATGCTGAAAATCGACATATAATTCACACCGAATTGTTGCATTTATCATGACCATTCATACAAAACCAAATTCAACATATTTCACACACATTAATAGCTTTTCCTGCTAGAACAAAAAGGATCACAAATCAAAGATTAAAATGAAATATCACGCATAAAGGGCATAAAAATATGACCTTAATATATATTGTCTCTTGAGTATATTGCTTTAATAGCAGAAACAATTATTATTTGTCCTTTTGGAACACTTTATAAAAGCTTGAGTCTTTGTTCTGTCAAAGAAGAAGAAAAGGTGCGTTCCTTGGAATGCCAGACCACAAAAGGAGAGCTGTCCGGGGGTCATGAGGATGTCAAATTGTGTGGTTCTGGTGATTTTCTTAACTCAGAGTTTCCTCGTAAAACAGACTTCCTTGTTGATACCATCATTGAATTATGGTTAAACGGTCAGGATATTCTTGTCCTGTCCTAATAAAATTATGTTTAAGTGATAAGAAATAACAGTGTTCTGTTCGGTTCTTAAATCCATCCAGATGTTCTTCCTCAAATCTATCATTGTTTTTGGGGTCTCGTGAGATGACAAGCCGATCTTGGCAGGAAGTCTGCCAGCCAGTTGGGCACAGTACTGGTCATTTATTAACTTTTACAACCACAGCGTGGAGGGGAAGTTCTTTAGGAATGTGCTGTCCTGTAACTATTTTGTGTGTGTTCTCTCTCCACAAAGCATTACACTACGCATAATTTGACCCAGAGGTAACATGTAGATAGTAATCAGAAGGGGACCCAAAATAGATCCCTGAGGGACCCCACAATATATAGGTTCACTGTGTCAAAGGCTGAGCTAAGATCAAGAAGGATTAAAATGGAGTAAAAGCCAGCATCAGCTGCAAGCAGTAGGTCATTAGTGACCTTAACCAGAGCAGTTTCAGTGCTATGTTGGGAGCGGAAACCAGACTGAAATTTTTCAAAGATTAAATTATTATTCATAAACAAAATCAGTTGCATTGACACAACTTTTTCTAGGATCTTTGATAGAAATGGAAGCTTAGAAACAGGTCTAAAATTTCTTACATTGGAGGGATCTAGAGAAGCCTTCTTTAAAATGCCCGAAAAACTAAGTAGGAAGGCAGTTAGAAGGACAGGAGGAAGATTTTGAAAGTACAACAATACGTTTCCAAGGTAGACAAGGAGATTTCATTAAAATGAGTAAATGTTGAAGGTGGACCCGAATCAACATCATGATCTCTTTTGAATTACTTTTATTGTAAAAGTAATTCAAAAAGGCATTGCAATTTTCTGGAGTAGAATCAGCTGGCTGGTTAGGCAAAGGACATATAATAGAATTAATGGTTTAAAAAGTATTCTTGGATTAGTAATCAGGTGTGAAAAATATGTGCTCCTTGCTTCCTTAACTTTACACTGATAAGTAGACATCAGATTTTTTTTAAAGAGGCAAGGGAAACAATAAGTTTATCCTTTTTCCACTTCTGTTCTGCCTTCCTGCATGATTTTATTTCATAAAATTTCTTAATTCTTCATTTAGCCATGGTAAAGAAGGTTTCAGCTTTCTAACTCTAATTGCAGCTGCAAGATCTAAAATATCTCTAGAAGAGCTATTAAAAACACTAACTAACTCCTCTACGGAGTAGTCAGACTGTTGACTAGTGTTAAAAGGGGAATTAGAGGCAGTGAAAGCTTGACAGAAGCAAGAAACTGAGAGTGAGTTTAAAGGGCGAGAACGGATCAGTGTAGAGGGTTTGGAATCAGAGAGAACAAGTGGAAACTGGAATAACACTGCATTATGATCAGAGATGGCATAATGTATCATTCGATTACATTTGAAGTCAACATTTTTTAAAATGACTAAATTGCAACTTCACAATTCCAAGATTACAGATGAATTTATATATGACATGTTTCAGTAGAAATTACATTTAAATATATTTTAGTTTACCATAAATGATTGTCAGTGCATTTGGCAGTGTGCTTTAACCATATTTTAAAGAAATTATGGAAACACACAGTTCTCACTACTAACTAGTTGTTTATTAGCATGCCTATTAATAACATATTGGGTGTTTATTAGTACTTATAAAGCACATATTCTGCATGACCATATTCTACATCCCTAATCCTACCCAATGCCTAAACTTAACAACTACTTTACTAACTATTAATAAGCAGCAAATTAGTAGTTTATTTAGGCAAAAGTTGCAGTTAATGGTTTGTTAATAGCGAGAATTGGAGTGTGACCAAAATGATATTTTGTATGTATGTACTTAAGTATTTTTGAAATAACAAATAAAGATGTGCTTAAGTTCTACTTAAGTGGGTCAGAAAAGCACTCTTATATTAACTAGTTGCATTTAATTGTAAATAACATGATATTAAGTGTCTTACATTTAGTTCACACATATTCTTTCAAAGAAAATGTGTTTTTTAAATTATGCTGACATGTTTTTCAAATGCATTTTATTTTTTAAAGTTCAAGTAACTTAAAAGCAAGTTCCATCTATACTATATGTAGTAAGCAGACTAAAATCATTAGTAGTAGTACAATTATTAGTAGTACAAGTATACTACTTTAGTACTTTTGGGACTAAATTGGTTCATTTTGTAATTGAAATCTAACAGTAATAGACTTTGTGTTCACAACTAGTGTGGTGTTTTATTCTTCTATTGCAAGTTCTACTTTGAATTAAATTACAAGTGAACTTATAGACATATATACACACACATTTACTAGCTATACACTTCTAGCTCACTTTTAGTTTATTATGCAAGTACACAGTAAATTACCAGTTTTTATATTGAAAGTATACCTGTAAGGTTTCTTTAAGTGCAGTTAACACCATACTTACACTTTACTGACAACATTGAAGAACTGTTAATAAAATCAGCCAAATGTTTTCTTTTCTGGATTAATAGCACTAAAAAAAAAAAAAAAAAAAACTCAGCTCATCTTAACAATGTAGCAACGTGGCGTTGCGCAACAGAAACAGTAACTGGAGAGATGACTACGCCACCCTAGGACTTGCACCCAGGGAAATGCTATGCATCCTCAAGTGCTACTCAAGAAAACGTTCAATTCTACTAAATAAATGAGCAAGAGATGTGACTTAACAAAATAACATTTATTTTACACAAGAATCATTAATTCTAAAACATTCTAAAAATGAGTCTTGTCAACAGTCTACCAGTTAAATATCCACAGTTACAAAGAAACCATAATACATATTTGTTTATCTAACTTTAACAGAAGGGACAAACCACACAACAAATCAGTGCATAATTCTTAAAGCAAGTGACAAACCTATAATAATAATAATAATAATAATAATAACAACAATAACAACAACAACAACAACTCTTCTTCTGTTAAGCTTCAGTATCACAGCTCATCAAGCATTCACATATGGATATGCACACTGACCAAGTCACTTACGGAAACAAAAAAGAACCAAAAGAAAATATAGGAAGGAATACATAAACAACAAATCAAAACAAAATCACATTTAATAATATTTAAAAGAAAAAAAGAAAAAGAAAAAATAATTTTAAAAAAGAAAATCAAGCTGTTTCGATGAACCAAAATACAAACATGTGGGCTTAATAAACTTACACAGACAAAAATGTCCATGGTTTCATCACAAGTATATCATACAGATCGATTGAACAAAATAGTCTTACAGACACTGACGACCACACAGTCAGCTGTATGCACAGGAAAATGAAACAGTAGGATCTAACAATATATAGAACAGCAGTATGAACAGCCGTAGATGAAACCGGTATAAGAAGCAGCCGTAGATACAAGGATACGAAACAACAGCTAGCGTTCTCAGGCCACACCTAAAATACAAATATAAAAACATAAATAGTGAATCCACTTCAAACGATTTCCCTCCTTCAAAAGAAAGGAAACCCACAATAAAGTTTCTTACCTCATTCTTAGACTACAGTAAGCTTTACGCTACCTGCGCTCGTCACTTTGTACACACACATCCCTAATAACAAACACATATTTAGAATGTAAACTGCGCCTGCAAGGAGCAGCACATCAGGCGACTTACCAGAGGATAACGACAGGACATATAAACCCCTGGACCTTTACGGCCCACAAAACAGGAACACATCAGAGCGGAATGACCATGCCACACTTAGACTTGCTTCTTATAAAGCCACTGGGACTCCACAAGAACGCACCTCAATGATTGAGCCGCCAGGTGTGATCAATGTCTACACGCCATGTCTTCTCATTTCAAATATGCAAACATTAAAATGGAAACAAATTCTAATGAATCAAAAATCATAGTAATTATAAGACACTCATCATGTCACAATAGCAAAATACAGGTTAATGTGTTGCACAGAACAGACATGCCAGTGTAAGAGCTAAGAGTCCTTGCCAGCCCAACCAATCATTCATTAAGTCTCTGTGTTTGTGACGATTTATGATGGACTGCCTCATTTCACTTTTAATAATAACCATAATTTAGGGGTATAACAGCTCTTGTGCTTGTATTGCTTATATTGAAGCATGCTTGCCTGCTATCCATCTTCTAATAGCATGAGGCTGTCATTGATTTTTATTCCGATTTTTATTCCAATACACATTTTTTTGCTTGAAAAAGAGTACTCATCCCTTGGGATAAACATAATCCTCCTCTGTCACTGTTTCTTTCAGCATAATGGATGTTCTTTGGGCGACAGAGAAATTATGAATGAATTATGAGAAATAGTTTGGCATAATAAAAGGGAAAGCCAGTGGAGATATTTTACCCAACACAGTCTGAATGAAAACTTTGCATGTATTATGTAAATTATGTAAATTGTCAAGGTGTTAATTACTATAGAAAATTCAAAATATTTTGACTTTGTAGCTAATACCTAGGGAAGCCTGTTTCTGCCATGGGATGGATGGCTATATATATATATACACACATATATATATATATATAATGTGTGTGTGTGCGTGTGTGTGTGTATATATATATATATATATATATATATATATATATATATATATATATATATATATATATATATATATATATATATATATATAAATAAAGGTAAGTGTAACTTTTTTACTCACAATTTAGACATTATTCTGTGTTAATATTAACACAGAATAATGTCTAAATTATTAACTTCTATAACTATTAACTTCTGTGAGTTAAAAGAGTGAAATATAAACTTGCTAAATACTAACATTAATGCTAAAATTGTAAGATAGAAAGGAAGAAGAAGGGAAAAGTCATAGTTAATAGTGAATAAGTGTTCCCTATTCCAAAGTGTTACCATAGATAGTGTAGGAGATCCTTGAACGGACACACATATATGTATACAACGAACAGACTCATTCCAGAGGAATGAGTGAATCTCTGGTTTCACCTCTGAGAGTCATAAAAGTAACTAAGGATCCAAGACGATGCCTAAGTGTCTGGACCAAGATCCTGTCTTGCTAATCCTTATCTCTCCAGAGATCAGAACTGCTAAAGATAATCAACTTCACCAACGCAGAACAAAGGAAACTTCTGGCGGGAAAGATACCAGATCCAGATGGTAAATGGACCCTTGACCAGCCAACGTATAAATTGACAAACTTATCAACAAACGCGCGATGGATTTACAGTCGTAGGCCTGACTTAAACATATGCCAGAACTCCCCTCCCGGACACTTTCTGACCTCGGGACACTCGCGGTCCCTCCTCGGGTGCATTCCTGAAAATTTGCCTTTTTCGGACAGACAAAGAAAACACTCAATAGTGCGCCAAAACTCCAAAAGACAACATTCAGGATTTTTAAGTAATGACAATGTATTCCCAAATTATGTGTGTTATGCCTTAGTTATGCTTGATATGTTAGTAAAACATACTCTATGTTAATCTATCCATTATAAGGTCGGTACCATTTCAACCTATGCATTATGAGGGTAGGAATATGTGTGTGTGTCATGCTTTGTGTTAAACGAAAGTATATTTTATTTGCAACAACTGTAGAAATTAGGTAAATCCCGTAACGTTATAATGTTTATCAAGATTATTAACAAAACCCTGCAAGGATTATCGGTCATGTGATGACACGGGCAGCTCATTAATTTATGCAGAGAAACGGAGCCTAGGAAGCTGATCTCCTCCTTGCAACAAGCGGATTGGTACCCCAGCTCCAGGGTGGGCCTAAAGTGGCCTGCTTAAAATCTAATGTCCAACTAAGGATCAGGGCTCTTTGCCATGGTTTGAAAACTGCTTCAACTTGTGCACTCATATGCTGCATCAAACCATCACCTCATTCCAAACTTCAAGCTCTTCAAGAAAACTTAGTAATTTCTGAAATCTTCAACTTCGGCAACCGAGAAAGGAAAGTGAACTTCTAGCGTGTCTCATCCAACCAGGCAACCCACCAATCACGGCCGGGGTTCCCTAAGAGACGTCAGACAAACAACGGTTCGCCAGCCAATCAGCTAAGCCCGTGGATTCCCTCCACGAGACCAGGACAAGACAAGGACCGCAACCTTCTAAACAAGTAAAACAAAATCTCTTATCTATTGGCTGAAAACGGTGCAAAGTTATTATTAATGGGAAAGATAGAACTAAGCTCTGCTTTGTTGACTTTCTGATAACCACCGAAGTTGAGACTTCCTTCATAACTCACAACTCTGCATAATTCCATTGACTTGTGTGTGTGTGTGTGGTCGTATGTGTGTTTAGATTATTTAGTCTCATGTAACCGTAGGAGATAGTTCAATATATTGTATTTTATTACAAAGAAACGTTGTCTTGTGTTGTGAGTCTTAGAATTCAAACATTGCCTAAAAGAGAACGCTACAATAGCTCATAATTAACTAAATACCAAATTTTGTGTTATATTCTGTGTCCAAGAATTAACAGAGTTGGTAAAAATACACTGAGTCGAGCTATTCGCTGGATGGAGCCGGCGAAGTGTATAGGAAATTTGAATCAGTTCAGTTAAATCAATTTGAATCTTTTAAGATTTGATTCTTTAAAAGCTGAACCCTAACTTACTTGATAAAAGTACTTACAATAGATAGACAGACAGACAGACAGACAGATAGATAGATAGATAGATAGATAGATAGATAGATAGATAGATAGATAGATAGATAGATAGACAGATACTGTATAAGAAAAACAAAATCTCTGATACATTTATTTACTTATTCATTTATTCATTTATTTATTTTAAATGAATGAATGGATAAGTAAATAAGTAAGTAAATAAATAAATACGTTTACTTTTGCAAATGCATAAACAACAGCAGATTGGCCATATACTTTATTAATACTGACCATATTAGTGATGGATGAATTTGCATCTAGATCCACATTTTGGTTCAAAACTCCCCAGGTGAGATAAATATAATCTTTTAATATGTACATATACAGAAAAGCAAAACAACATTAGCTACTATGTGGCAGTTACAAAACCCATGTGAACCTGACATGTGAACATTCGGATATGCATTTATGTTTTCAGTGTCATATTTCTTTTGAATTAATGGCTCTAGGTATATATAGGCCAAGAAGTTCACTGTGGGCCAGCACACAATTCTTGAGAAAAAAATAAATAAAAATCTTCTAGTCTCCCATTCCTACCTTTTTATCTTGCACAAAAAGACGCTTTTAATATTCTGGCAATTTAAACATATCAGATTCTTCCAGGAGGCACAGGCAGGTTGAACCCTTATCGCAGCACAGAAGAAAATTACAGCTCTATATTCACCCCCAGAAACCATGTCACAGGATCCAAACATGCACAAATACACAGATACATATATACAGTAAACACATCATTGCACCTTAAGATTAAGCAACTTGTTTACAATTTCTGAGGAAAAAAAGGTAGTGCAAAACTCACCTGTGCAAAACTCATTCCCATAATGCTGGATTGTTTTGAAAGGTTGCCAGGGTGTTGCTATGCAGCTTGCATAGCAGATGTTTTGAGTGTTTTGTTTTTAACATGGTTTCTTAATGACATCTGAAAATAGGCAGATCTTTTCATAAATTTTACATTTTAAGCAAGCAATCTTTTTCTTCCTAAATTTTCTCAATATAATTATCAGTTTATTTGATAATAAAACATTAAAATATTTATTTCATTATTATTTATTTTATTTGATGATTTTCCATATAGGCTTTAATCTAGTGTTCATCATAAATTCTTTCTCTATATTTCCTTTAAAAATGACAAGAAACTAATGACAAGTTCACAATGCACAATTTTCAAAGTCGTCGGATCACACTTGTTTTCACACTGCACGGCTATCTGGGGTAGCATTCAGATGCTCCTGTGTTCATATTGCATGATGGATCGGCGACAGGAGGTTACACACTGCATGACTTTACAATAGGAAGAATCGCTGACAACCCTGTCTGGTTCACAAACTACGTTTCATTTAACTCCTCCCTGAATTTCCCACTGCCTTCTTGCCCTCTCATTGGCTGTAGGTCATCGCAGATGTATTTTTTCAGTCAGAACTCATTTCACACAGAAGGATTTTGAATCGCCGACAGGTCCAGATATTTAGCATGTGTCAGCGATTCTCTCAGATCGCGTCTTTGATAATTTACACTGTGTGATTGTCACTCGCGTGAATGAGCACCGATTTGCCTTCATTTTTGGGCATTTCAGTTTCTATCAGGGGGCCTAAAACTCATCCATGCCATGTTGTTAATTTGATTTTGTCATTCAGTTCAGGTGTGTGTCATTAATTATCCTTGTTTGGACGTGTACTTAAGTTGCTCTGTTTCTGTTCATTGTTGTAGGGTCTTGTCCATGTTAGATGTGTTGTAGCTATTCTCTCTATGTGGATTATTTACCTGATGATTTATTAAAGACTGTCTTTTGCCTTCCCCATCGTGTTCGTGTTAGTTCTACAACACCGTTCTGTGACAGAAGACCCAACCTAGATACAGTGGGGCAAAAAAGTATTTAGTCAGCCACCAATTGTGCAAGTTCTCCCACTTAAAAAGATGAGAGAGGCCTGTAATTTTCATCATAGGTATACCTCAACTATGAGAGACAAAATGAGAAAAAAAAATCCAGAAAATCACATTGTAGGATTTTTAAAGAATTAATTGGTAAATTCCTCGGTAAAATAAGTATTTGGTCACCTACAAACAAGCAAGATTTCTGGCTCTCACAGACCTGTAACTTCTTCTTTAAGAGGTTCCTCTGTCCTCCACTCCTTACCTGTATTAATGGCATCTGTTTGAACTGTTTGATCAGTATAAAAGACACCTGTCCACAACCTCAAAAAGTCCAACTCCAAACTCCACCATGGCCAAGACCAAAGAGCTGTCAAAGGACACCAGAAACAAAATTGTAGACCTGCACCAGGCTGGGAAGACTGAATCTGCAATAGGTAAGCAGCTTGGTGTGAAGAAATCAACTGTGGGAACAATTATTAGAAAATGGAAGACATACAAGACCACTGATAATCTCCCTCGATCTGGGGCTCCACGCAAGATCTCACCCCGTGGGGTCAAAATAATCACAAGAACTGTGAGCAAAAATCCCAGAACCACAAGGGGGGACCTAGTGAATGACCTGCAGAGAGCTGGGACCAAAGTAACAAAGGCTACCATCAGTAACACACTGTGCCGCCAGGGACTCAAATCCTGCAGTGCCAGACGTGTCCCCCTGCTTAAGCCAGTACATGTCCGGGCCCGACTGAAGTTTGCTAGAGAGCATTTGGATGATCCAGAAGAGGATTGGGAGAATGATGAAACCAAAATAGAACTTTTTGGTAAAAACTCAACTTGTCATGTTTGGAGGAGAAAGAATGCTGAGTTGCATCCAAAGAACACCATACCTACTGTGAAGCATGGGGGTGGAAACATCATGCTTTGGGGCTGTTTTTCTGCAAAGGGACCAGGACGACTGATCCGTGTAAATGAAAGAATGAATGGGGCCATGTATCGTGAGATTTTGAGTGAAAACCTCCTTCCATCAGCAAGGGCATTGAAGATGAAACGTGGCTGGGTCTTTCAGCATGACAATGATCCCAAACACACCGCCCGGGCAACGAAGGAGTGGCTTCGTAAGAAGCATTTCAAGGTCCTGGAGTGGCCTAGCCAGTCTCCAGATCTCAACCCCATCGAAAATCTTTGGAGGGAGTTGAAAGTCCGTGTTGCCCAGCGACAGCCCCAAAACATTACTGCTCTAGAAGAGATCTGCATGGAGGAATGGGCCAAAATACCAGCAACAGTGTGTGAAAACCTTGTGAAGACTTACAGAAAACGTTTGACCTCTGTCATTGCCAACAAAGGGTATATAACAAAGTATTGAGATGAAATTTTGTTATTGACCAAATACTTATTTTCCACCATAATTTGCAAATAAATTCTTTAAAAATCCTACAATATGATTTTCTGGATTTTTTTCTCATTTTGTCTCTCATAGTTGAGGTATACCTATGATGAAAATTACAGGCCTCTCTCATCTTTTTAAGTGGGAGAACTTGCACAATTGGTGGCTGAATAAATACTTTTTTGCCCCACTGTAAGATAAGCTGCTTAAGATAAGCTTATTTGTTTGTTTGTTTTTGGTTTTTTTTTTGGACTTTTTGATTTTTCCCTTACCATTGACCTCCCGGCTGTTTGCCTCTTGGATCTTGAACAGGGAGATCGCTCCCTCGAGAAGCATTTGGAGGACTTTCCTCGACCTTGTCCATCAAACAACCTTCCCGGATGACTGCTTATGTACGATTTTGATCACCGGGCTCAACACCGCCACAAGGGCACAGTTATCCAGGGAAGGTCCTCAAGGGAGCTTCGAGGAATTTCTGGAGTGTTTGCTGGTGTCTTGTGGATCACCGCTCACCACTGGACCTGACGACATTGACCCGACCCACTCACAACCCAGTACCCAGCCAAAACCACCCATATTGCGAGGATCAGCAGCATGAGCCCACCGGAGGCAGCGAGAGGAACTCCGCCATGATGTTCGAGCCAGTGCCAATGGGATTGACCAAGCTGAATGCTGCCTCGGAGCCTGGGCAACATGTGTATGACCAGGTGTGTGAGCCGGCTACACCATCTATTGCCGAGGGAGTGCTGGTGGAATACGAGGGTATCAAAGTGAGTCCTGCTCACCCTCCCCCAACTCAGAGTGAGTTTCAGGTTACTGCACTGGAGAACTGTTTTGGCTTTGGAGAGGTTGATTTTCTGCCCCCATTGCTCTCGCCTGAACATGTCTGCTCTCCTCCGATTCTGCTGATCCTGCCCAACTTCCCTCTCCAACCTCCTCTCTAAACCACTACTAATGAACTTGTATGTATCCTCAGTATCTGTTTGTCCCTTCGCCAGTCCCCAGCAACTCCTGCAACCTAGTCATAGTCATCTAACTACCATCAGTCCCTCAGTACCCCCTCAGCTTCCTCTCAGTGGCGTGGATACACCTTGGGACTGCTGGGAGCTATCTCCTCCTGGATGAGAAGCCCTCAGAGTGCTCCGATCCACCTCGACCCATCGCCCTGGCTCCTGTGCCTGCGCTTCTTTCTCCCTCAATTCCAGTAGTGACCATCGAGCATTCAGCCCCACTGGGCTCCCTTGGTCCGTCGGCTCCACCTGGGTCAGACATCACACCGCCTTCACCTGCAAGATGTTAGCTCTCCGGCCCTCCACTCCTACATCTCCAGCTAGCTCCGCCCTCGGTTGCTCCAGGTCCAGCTCCAGCTCCAGCTCTACCTCTGCCCTCTGTATCCCTGCTTCCTCCCCATGAGGTCATCGCTGCAGCTCCATTGCAGTCGCCAAGGTCATCGTTGTCCCTTCGCTTCGTCGACTCTCCGGCTCCATCTCCAGCATCACCATTGCCTCCGGTTGTCTCCATGGTGTCTTCTGTTTGTCTTCTTCCATGGCTTCTCCCTTCAGAGCCACCATCACGGATCACTGGGATGCCATCTGCCCTTCCCTGTTCAAGGTCATCCGCTGGATCACTCCATCACCTGCACCACCCTGGACATTTTTGTTTGGCCCTCTCCTGGTTCTTCGTCCTCCAGCTGTAATATCACTCAGTTTGGATGTTGTTTCAATTTGAACATTTCCCCTGTTGAATTTGTTGCCATGATTGTTGATTTGATTTCATTCAGTTCAGGTGTGTATCAATTATCCTTGTTTGCATGTGTACTTAAGTTGCTCTGGTCTGTTCATTGTTGTTGGGTCTCTTCCATGTTAAATGTGTTGTAGTTGTTCTTTTATGTGGATTACCAAGTCAAGTCAAGTCAAGTCGAGCTTTATTGTCATTCCACTACATGTGTGGACATACAGTGGAACGAAATGTTGTGTCTCGCAGGACCACGTTGCTACATAAGCATAAATATAAACATACCACACTAGATGTAAGAACAATTTTTAGACCTACATAGCTAACTTACTGAATCGGTAATCTAACTATACACATACTATAAACAGTTGACTATACATACACATAACCTAAGACAGACTATACAAGTACTTTACATAATAACTGTACATGATATTGTGCAATAGAGGTATTTAAGTTTGAGGAAATAGTGCAATATGATTTGTGATACATTCCCAAGTTAACATTTGTATTATCTTATTAAGTCCTTGTAACATGGAGTGTTTATAAGAAAGTGTCTGGTGCATATAGAGAGAAAAAGAGTGTGTTTCTACAGGTGGTTTGTCCAGCAATTGGAATTGAGGGCTCTCACAGCCTGGGGGAAAAAGCTGTTGAGCAGTCTGGTGGAGCGGGCTCTGATGCTCCGGTACCGTCTTCCTGATGGCAAGAGCTGGAAGAGACTGTGGGAGGGATGGGTGGGGTCTGTCACGATACTGGTAGCTTTACTGGAGCATCGTGCAAGGAAAATGTCTAGGATGGAGGGGAGAGGGGCGTCTTTGCAGCTGTGTTCACTGTCCGCTGTAGGGTCTTGCACAATCTCAATTGTTCCCCTGTAGAATGTGGTGACGATGGGTGGAGAGAGATTTGCTCTTTTGAGTTGACGCAGGAAGTGGAGCGGCTGTTGTGCCTTCTTGGAGAGTGATGTAGTGTTGGTGGTCCAGCTGAGGTCTTCTGTTATGTGCACCCCCAGAAATTTAGTGCTGCCGACTCTCTCCACAGTCGAGCTGTCGATGATCAGTGGGGGGTGGTCAACGGAATTCCTCCTGAAGTCCATCACAACCTCTTTTGTCTTAGTCACATTGAGGGACAGGTTGTTTGCACCACACCATTCAACCAGTTGTGCCACTTCCTCTCTGTCCTCTCATTGTTGCTGATGAGACCTACCACAGTTGTGTCATCGGGAAACTTGATGATGTGGTTGGAGCTGAACTTGGCAGTGCAGTCGTGGGTCAGCAGTGCGAAGAGCAGCGGGCTGAGCACACAGCCCTGTGGGGCACCTGTGCTCAGTGTGGTAGTACTCGAGGTGTTGTGGCCGACACGGACTGACTGAGGTCTTCAGGTTAGAATGTCCAGGATCCAGTTACAGAGGGAAGCATTTAGGCCCAGCATGTTTAATTTGTTGATAAGCTGTTGTGGGATTAATGTGTTGAATGCTGAGCTGAAGTCGATGAACAGCATTCTAACATAAGTGTCTTTGTTTTCTAAGTGGGTAAGAGCCAGGTGGAGGGTGGAGGAAATGGCATAGTCCGTGGAGTGGTTTGGACGGTATGCAAACTGGAGCGGGTCAAGTGTATTGGGGAGATTGGATTTGATATGGTGCATGACTAACCTCTCAAAGCACTTCATCATGATTGGGGTCAGTGCTATGGGACGATAGTCATTCAGGCAGGACACAAGTGACTTCTTTGGTACTGGGGTGATGGTGGTGGACTTGAGACATGTGGGGACAACTGCTTGGCTTAGTGAGATGTTAAAGATATCCGTTAAGACATCTGTCAGCTGTTCAGCACAGTCTCTCAGTACCCGGCCTGGTATGTTGTCAGGACCTGCAGCCTTGCGTGGGTTAACCCTAGATAGGGTCTTCCTTACATCGACTGGAGACAGACAGAGCACCTGGTCGTTGGGAGGTGTGGGTAGTTTTTGTGCAGGTTTGTCATTCTGCATTTCAAACCGTGCATAAAACTCATTGAGTGCATCTGAGAGGGATGTGTCATTATCACAGGCCTGTGGCAGTGGCTTGTAGTCTGTGATGGTCTGAATAGCTTGCCACATACTCCGTGTGTCCTTGCTGTCAGTAAAGTGATTTGATTTTTTGTGTATATAACCGTTTTGCTTTCTTGATGCCAAGGGACATGTTGGCTCTTGCTGTTTTGAGGACTGATTTGTCTCCCGATCTGAATGCGTCATCACGGGTCTTTAGCAGCCCACGAACCTCTACTGTCATCCATGGCTTCTGGTTGGCATGCGTGATGATGTTCTTGGTGACTGTCACATCATCAATGCACTTTTTGATGTAAGCAGTCACTGTTTCAGTGTACTCTTGCAGGTCTGTGTGGTCATGGTAGATGGCTGCCTCTTTAAACATGTTCCAGTATGTATCCTGGAAGCAGTCCTGTAGTGCTGAGGTAGCATCATCTGGCCATACTGTGATCTGCTTTTGACAGCAAGACTGTTGGAAGAGCTGGTCTTGTTTGGCAAGTTTGAGAAGTGGTTTGTATGCTGGAATTAGCATAACAGAGATGTGGTCTGAGTACCCGAGATGGGGGCGGGGTGCAGCTTTGTACGCTTTTTTTTCTGTTGTGTAAACCATGTCCAATGTGTTGTTTTCTCTTGTTGCAAAGTTCACGTGTTGGTAGAACCTTGGCAAAACTGTCTTTAACTTTGCGTGATTAAAGTCACCGGATATTATGAAAAAGCCATCAGGGTTGTTTGTTTGTTGCTCGCTGATTGCACTGTACAGTTCGTGAAGCATGTACTTAGCGTTTGCACAAGGGGGTATATACACAGCAACGATAACAATGGCCGTGAACTCCCTCGGCAGATAGAAGGGTCGGCACTTCACAATTGTAAACTCCACCAGCGATGAGCAGTGTTTTGACACTAACACAGCATTGTTGCACCATTCTTTGTTAATATACACACAAAAGCCGCCACCGCGAGTCTTACCAGACAGTGCTGTGTCTCTGTCCTCTCGGTAGCAGGTTAGCCCGTGCAGCTGAATGGCGGAGTCCGGGATGTTGTTGTTTAGCCACGTTTCGGTAAAAACAAACACGTAGCACTCCCTTGTCTCACACTGTGTATTCCAACAGAGTCGAATTATGTCCAGTTTGTTTTCTAGTGAGCGTACATTTGACAGCAAGACTGTTGGAAGAGCTGGTCTTGTGGGGTTAGCCTTTAGCCTAGCTCGTATACCTCCACGCTTGCTGCGTTTGCGTCCCCTCTCACACTGCTTGCGGTACCTCCTTGTGCGGGTAGCAGCAGTAGGCGAGTCTGCGGTCTCAGGGTCTGGCTTCCGCAGTAAACAAAGGCCTCTTAGCTTCTCAGTAGTCACTGGTGATGGGTGATAGTTACATGCACTACTGATTTCCAGAAGACGCTGGTGATCATAAACATGTTGCAGTGTACTTTTCTGATGTTTCTGTTGTTTTTCCTCTGGTTTTGAGGACAAGGAGACAAGACTAACTGACATTAAAACAGTTTTTGGGACCCAGAGCTGCGTCTGACCGCGCCGCCATCTTGGATAAATCCTGTGTAATTATTTATATGTGGATTACTTAAAGACTGCCTTTTGCCTTTCTCATCATGTTTATGTTGGTTCTACAAAACCATTCTGTGACAATAACAGTATCGTTTAAAAAAATAATGCATAAATGAACACCCAAAATGAATAAGTTTTCTGTTTTTGATCACACTTCAGTTTGAGGACTAATTCAGCTGATATGTTAGTAATACACATACTAATAAACAATTAGTTAATAGTAAGAATTGGTCTCTGAAACAAAGTTTTTCCCTGTTTTTAGTTGAAAAATGTGCTGTGTAAATGTCCCCTAAACCCTCACCACCACTTCTCCTTCTCAAACCAAGAATTCGCTCATCTCAGAGTATTATAGACAGGTCAAAACACATCTTTCAGGCAGCAGAGATTTTTTTTAAGAATGGTTTTCAAAAAGAAATGCATACAGAATTAATTTAAGAAATTAAAAATACAAATGTTACATTCATAGAGTAAAAACACATTTTTAAGAGCTGCTGCTTTTTTGCTATGTACAATGTCTATCACTGTTTGTGAATAAAAATGGTTGTCTCATGCAGGAAATTCTAATTCTAATTTATTTATTTATTTTTTATGTTTTTTTCTTATTTGCTTATGTGCCTATCGCTCCTGTGCCTGGCAAACCTTACCATGCTCAGCTTTTTGACACTCATACAGTATATCTCTACGTTCACTGAGATGGTTTATGCCAATCATACTTGCTCTGGAAGAAGTTGAAAAAACTCACAGAGAAGATGCCTGAGCTGGCATGTTATTATGCGTGCAGGGCAGAAAGTTAGTGATGAACTCTGTCCGGCTTAATTAAATGATCAGCTTGTCACATGTAAAGCTACAGGCACATGAGCTCAGTTCACTCCTATAAACACTCTACTGCAAATATCCAGGTCTTGTAAGAGCTTTCAAAAAGCTGCTCTGGTAAATCAACCAGTACTTATAAATGAGCAGTAAAAGTATTCGACTGTTGAAAAATAAGGATCAGAAACATAAGCGAGTGATTCTCAGGAAATGGTGCCATTTATGCCTGAAAATTCTATTTATGTGTTTACTGAAACTTTTCATTTGAGATGGTTATTGCTGAAGTTAATATATATATATATTTTTTTTTTTTCACACCTCATGCCCAAGTTATCAAGGCCACAAAAGGGTCCACGACATAAAGACACAACCCTCCAATTTTCAGATTATTAAAGTATTGTTCAGTGGCTGATTCTCAAACTATTGCCCACCAATCTTAAATATGTGATTAAAGTCTTTACTAATTACTAATGTTACATTTATAATGTTTCAGGTCAGTGCAAATATATTTAATAACAGTTTTAACCTCTTAACCCAGATTATTGTTGTTTATAGTAATTGTACACTATTATCATCACACTCTTACTTAATTCTGACAAACTGTGTATCCTTAGAGAATAGGAGATACATAAGTCCAACCTCAAAAACAATTAAATCTGACTTTCTGTTCACATGCTCTCACAAATTTGCTTACATTTGATTAGAAACTTCTCATTGCACCACACCACATTATTTGCAGTCAACATTCTTGTGCTTTGAGCCAAACTATTATGAAGATTATATGGTAACACTTTACAAATTGACACTATATAAAAATAATGTAATTATTTTACATCACAATGTTTCTTTGCTTAAAATATTTCAAAATTATTCTCTTGCACCCCCCATTTTGGAAAGGAGGTGCTTAAATGACATACCCAAAATAAACAGGTTGCTGCTCATGAGTCATTCTGACTAGATACAGAAACAGCATATATTTAGAAAGCTGACACTTGAGAGTTCACTGATCAAGACTTACTAAGGCTGTTATTAATATGGAGATATAAGCTTAAAAAAATAAATAAAATAACAGTATATTCTTACATTGATTCTTTTGCATTACCCATAAAAATGTCTCGGTTACGTATGTAACCCTCATTCCCTGAAGGAGGGAACGGAGATGTCATGTTGGATGACCAAAGAAATTGGGATCTCGCCAGAGAGACCAATCCACTTCGAGTGTAACTAAACGAGCCAATGGACATTGGCATGCTATTATTTCATCCAGCTGCTGCTGATCACAGCGTGAGTATAAGAGGCAGCAGATGCACTGCATTAATTCATGTTTTTGATGAGGAGCCGAGCTGGTGACCTGGCAGCTCAGCGGTGGTACAGCGACTGTGGTGACGGGACGTTACGTCTCCGTTCCTTCCTTCAGGGAACGAGGGTTACATACGTAACCGAGATGTTCCCCTTTCAGTCGGTCACTCTGAGTCACATCGGATGACCAACGAAATTGGGATCCCTGCCAAAGCGCCACAGGAGCTGGCCCTTCCAGTGCCCTGTGTAGGCCTCCTGATCCTTCCTATAAGGTAGACGATAGGACCGGGCTCTACACAGAGAAGGTCAACTACTGTTGTTCCTTGAGTAACCCAAACAGTAGGACTAGGATAACACTGGGAAGCGTGCCCTTCCGCTTGGAAGAGGCACACTGCGGAGTCACCTCATCCCAGAGGGGGTAAGTGACATTTAGACATGTGAAGTAACCCCGTAGGGCCCTATTGAACATGGAAGTCTCTGAGATGGCTTAGGCTGCATCATTAGAGACGGCAGAACGTGGTCTGCCAGGGGAAACACGGCTCTAATAAGCATACCGTGGAGTACACATATGGGATCCCAGCAGGGTTTCTCATATGGGCACTAGCCTCACATCAGATTTCAAGAATTCATTGGCTGAAAGGCCTGGCACCGGACGCTCCGCCTCGTCCGGACGCCGGACTGCTGGAGGACTCGACATGGTTTGCCTGGTTAAGGAACTCTCTGGAGAATTAGGCGTAAGAACGCTGCAAGCCGACTCTGAGCCAGGCCTCTCAGTGCCACTACCCGTTTGAGGTGAGAACACAGGAGGAAACCGGTTCGACACGTAGGCTATAAAACCTAGCGAACGTGTTGGGAGTCGCCCAACCCGCAGCTCTACAGATGTCTGCTAGCGAGGCACCATGTGCCAGCGCCCAGGACGATGCAACACCCCTAGTGGAGTGAACACGCAACCTGAGCGGGCAGGGCACACCTTGTGCTTCGTAAGCCAAGGGGATGGCATCCACTATCCAGTGGGCCATCCTGTGCTTGGAGACAGCCTTCCCCTTCTGCTGTTCTCCGTAACAGACAAAGAGCTGTTCTGAGGTCCTGAAGCTCTGAGATCTATCCACGTACTGACGCAGAGCGCGTACAGGACAGAGCAAAGCTAGGGCTGGGTCTGCCTACTCCAGGGGCAGCGCTTGCAGGTTCACTACCTGGTCCCTGAAGGGAGTGGTAGGAACCTTGGGCATATAGCCGGGCCGGGGCCTCAGTGTTGCACTGGAGTCAGCCGGCCCAAACTCAAGGCATGACTCGTCGACTGAAAATGCCTGCAGGTCCCCCACCCTCTTGATTGAGGCCACACTCGGACAACGCTACCATACCCGAAGGGGGCAACGCAGTCGGGTCATCATCCCCGGAGAGAGAGGGCATACCCTCCGATGCAGTGACCGACATCTGGTCGTCAGAGGGGGCACCAAAGGAAACGCGTGGTGCACCCCGTTCAGCAGAGGGCCCAGCGCGCACCTTCGGCCGCTCCACCGGCTGCGGAGTGCTTGAGGGGTGAGGAGCTCCACTTGTGGAAGCCCTCAGCATAATCCTCAAATCACCTCTGACTCCATCGCATCCAGCGGCGCGCACGCCAGATCGCAGCAGAGCCAGAAAGACTCCGCCATGTTTGACATAGCGGAGTCTATTACACAAATCCAAGATGGTCACGTCCCCACAAGAAGAACATGAACCATCCACGAAAGCCTCCTCAGTGTGCTGAATGCCCAGACGCGTGAGGCTGCGATCGTGAACCTTCCTGAGGCGCCAGGAAACGACCACACCCAGAAACGCACGGGTGATAAGACATCTTTAAAAAGACGCGATCACCCGTGTTACTCTTTTAGAGAAATTGTTTTTTTTAGAGAAATGCTCTTTTAGTGCTGAAGCATGCAGGGAAGCTGGCCACCGCACACTCCTAGTGTGGCTGTCAGCAGGAAGACGATCTTTCTCTTATACTCACGCTGTGATCAGCGTCAGCTGGATGCAATAATCGCATGCCAATGTCCACTGGCTCGTTTAGTTACACTCAAAGTGGATTGGTCTCTCTAGCGAGATCCCAATTTCGTCGGTCATCCGACGTGACTCGGAGTGACCGACTGAAACAGGAACAGACAACAATAACGTGAAAAATTCAGTATGCTGCTAATTACATGATTAGTAAGTCTTATCAGTCTTAAGTCTTACAAAACAGGATTTATTATGCATTCAAAATTGTCACAATATGCCTTGAAAATATAACGACTCCATGTTTAAACTGGCTTGAGTCATGAAATGATACTAATTTAACTAATTTAATTTAGTATGATCCTGATGAAAACTGAATGAACTAGATAAATAAAAGGCACCAGAAGGAGTGAATAATAATAATAATAATAATAATAATAATTTATTTTATCACATTTATTTATTTCTATCATTGTATAGAGAAAAATCAATAATCCAAAATTTCTTTGTGTTCTGCAGAAGAAAAAATTCATACAACATGAATTGATATTCATTTTTGTGTAAACTTTCCATTTTATCAGTTCTCTTCTAAATCTAAATCTAAATAGATTGTTTGTGCATGGCCGCGTGTTTAGTGTACATACATTTTAGTCTCAAATTAAACAGTCTTTTATTTATTTATTTATTTATTTTCTCTCATCTGGCTTAATGAGCTATACACTCAGTGGGTACGAAATAACATGGAGGTGTGTTCATTAACAGAGGTGTACCAGCAGTATACAGGAACGGCCATATTGATCTGTTGTTTACTCAAGGACCTACAAAGACTCAGTCCCTGTTGCCGTCAACCTTTTCTATCAGATTAATGAAGTGACCGCACGGGTAATAGCCCTTCAGCTGACAAGTCCATTCTAGAACGAGAGACACTTCTGTCTTTCTTTCATTATTCCAGGACAAAGCATCCCTGTCCCCCCCCATTTTCATTTTCTTTATCAACATCATATTTGCTTTGTCCTTGGGGGACAGCTCTGGCATTGGGACCTGGAGCCAACAGTGCTACTCTTACCCTGATCAGCATAAACAAGCTCCGATGCCCTAATATGTTTATTTACCCTCTATTTAACTGGATGTTAAATCAATCATCTGCCTGCTCTTGCCACCATCCATGCCAGTACATCCATTTCGGTTGCCCACAGGCTGACAGAGAAGCAGCGAGCCACACATATGTCTCCTGTCAAATGTGACAGATATGGGATTTGCTGTTTTTCTCCCCACTACTTTCTTTTTTTTTTTTTTCTTTTTCTTTCTTTGCGTCCTTTTCAATCTTTCACCTATGCAAAAACACAGAATATTTTCGGAGATACATATTAGCACATACAGTGGCCTCCAAAAGTATATATTTCTATTTAAACCTTGAAATAAATGGAAACTTTTAGGATTATGAAATATTTTAAGCAAAGAAACATTAGAATGTCAAATGAATGAGAAAATAAGAAAGATTCTGCACTGATTTCTAAGTCAACAATCAAATGTAAGTGAATTTGTGACAGAATGTGAACAAAATGTCAGATTTTTTTTGCTTCCACTGAAGATCACAATACTCTTTAACATTCTCACAACATCATGTAGAATGTGAGCAGCGAGTTTTCTTTAACTTGAGTGCTGCTGTTAATATACCAAAAATACCCTACCTCAAATTACTAAATTTTCTGAATGACACTTTCTGTTGAATAGAAAATACTGCAAAATTGAAGCATTTTTGGTAACACTTTGCAATAAGATTCCATTTGTTTGTTAGTTTATTAAATCAGTTAAGAACTAATTAAAAATACTTCTAATATATGCATATTATTCCAATATATAGACCATAAAATAGGAATGATTACAATGATTGGATGTCCTACCTGCCTGTCAACCTATGTATTTGCATACCTCTGCGCAGCCAGTAGTGAGAGTTTGGGGTGTGGCTACTGCAGGCTGAGCCTGAGAGTGTTTAGTTTTTCAGATTCCATTACAGAAATGTGAGTCAAAATTGAGTCTAAAATACAAGTGAGTCTAAAATACACACACACACACACACACACACACACACACACACACACAAAACAGTCAACAAGGTAAAACAAGTAAACACTGGCAGTGTTTTTACAAGATGGAGGAATTTGATGTAATGTTTGGATTTCAGTTGATACGACAAACTTACGGAGTTACCTCTCAAAAAGTGTGTATTATTTATAAGTATGTATTCTTAATATGTTGGACCTCTGATTGAAAATAGTATACTTTTACCTGTTGAGACTTGCCTTCACTTTTATAGATCCTTAAGCCTTTTTGCATTTGCAAAGGCTGTTTGAAAACATGCTTTATTTTTGTAGTTCTGTTAGATGACAATAGTAGCACAGAAACTGTCTACCCTAGCTTTAAAGAATCAGAGCTAACATGTACTAATAGTTAAGTAATATTAACAAAGATAAATAAGTACTGGAACAAATGTAATTTTCATTTTAAGTTACATTGAAAAAAGGGTAACATCTGAGTGATCTGGTCTTAATCAAATATAGGATATCAGAGAGTGAATCAAACAAGTAAAGATTTGATCGGATTGGTGTTGAACAACCCAAAGAGCCAAATTCCACGAATGGGCCCCAAGGCTGCAACAGGATGCCATAAATCAGATTCCTAGCTCCAGCCCGTCTGAAGAAAACCTTACCAACAAGCCTCTTTCACAGAACAGCTTGCAACATTAAAACAAAAGAACACTTATTGACAATTCCAATGAAGGAAGGAAACTGTCAAATTTGAGGCAAGTAATCAAGATTAATGGTGAAAAAGATGCACCGTGTGACCATCACATGTGTTCCACGATGGAAATATGGAAATCACGAGCTTCCTGAGACTGACTTTTCCTCCACATAAAAGACAAAGAAACAGACTGAAATTCCTTCCAAACCCCTTTTGACATTTTTGTTCTACGCAGAACTACACCCAGAGACTTTCTTTTTCATATGCACCAAAATCATCTTAAAAGGAATTATGAGCAACTAATAAACTCCATATTATGTATGTAACCCACACAATTAACTCTCATGTTTTAATCACATATTATGAATGTCTTTTTAATAACTAGGGAATAGTTTAAGAGTTAAAATTCATGTTTGGTATGTATGAGTTTGAAAAAACATGCTTTAAATGTTTCTTCCAATCAATTCTTTGTCAAATGTATCATAGTTTTGTTAGAGAAATCATGTCCAAAATTATACTTTACAAGAGCGGGAAAATTCGGATCATGTGACTGATACAGGATTTATGATGGGGAAGAAACAGAGCAACACCCCTAGGCTAAGATCATTTCTAATTGGTCAAGACGTCCAGATAGGACGGTCTGAAAGCCTAGTTTAAAAACTCAGGACACCATCAAACGCTCTTTTTCAAATCTCTGCTCTTCTAACTTTTAGCCATGCTTTTTCGTTATTGCTCTTGCTTTGTACATTTAACCATGCTTTTTAGTGCTCTTTGAGCATGCTCTGGCCTACATGCCAGCTGCTACCACAATGAGAAGAAAAACCACCTAGTCTCCTTACATCCATTTATTCTTTTACTTTAATTTTTTGTCTTTCCGTGAGAGTTTCGTTAAGTTTGCCGCAGCTCCGACTGCACCCGCCCAGACTTCTACCAGACCAACTCAGCATCAAGTGCCAACGCCCAAGACTTTACTACGAAAGACCACTGAACTCAGCCAATCAGCAACCTCGGGAAAACCCCTTTCTGCAAGAAGACAGCAAAAGGGAATCCCTTAACACCAAGGCAACACAAGTAATACAACTCCAGATTTTTGCTGAGCTGGTACATTTAATATAAATTTTAGCCTCATTGAGAAACTCAATGCGAGGGTTAATTAAGTGATTGATGGTTCAGGTCTGTGCAATTGCACATATTGCTGTAAACTTGGGATATCACATTTTCATTCTCTTAACTCATCCTTTCCTTACTTTCTCTCTTTCTGAAACTGAATGTGTGAATGCTTGTGTTCATGTGTTAGATTAGGTTATGTCTTAGGTTTATATAAATAAAATCTTATTTATATTGAAAAGAGAAGTATCTTGTGTTTTGTGCTTACAAGTTAATGTCTTAATCTGCCGATCTTGTTACTGTGCTATTTAATAGTGTTTTCACTATATTTTGGATTTTAATATCTAGTGCAGAGTTGATGTTATACGGCTTGTTCACTGAATCGCTGCCGACTCAGTGATCTGCCGTGAAACAGTGATTCTGTTCAAAATCCCTATAAAATCATAAATGATTCCCTTTGAGATAAATTGACTTGTTTCCCTTATTTACCTATTACCCCTTACACAAATAACCAAACAAAATTCATTTGTATGGATTAAATTAGGTATAAATTACTCTTTAAAGAAACAATTGCAGGTTACCATGTTAGTTTATGCATTATATCAGCTGTGATGTGTGTATATAAATCTTTGAGTGAGAGGTAAGGCAAATCTCAAAGTGAGATTCAACAATAGTAGCATTGTGTGTAATGAATGTGACCAATAGGAGATAAAGTCATTAGTTCAAGGTGCAGATGATTCTGCATTGTTGTATTACTGCTATGACCTTTAAACTAAACTGCCTTGAACCAATTGCATGGGCTTATTGAATTAGCCAGCATGAAATGTTGTATGTTGATGTTGACCTACATGATTAACAACAAGTTTCTGAACAGTTGAAAACATGAATTCTTTCTTCTTCTTTTTTTTTTTTTCTTCTTTATTTATTAAGATGACCTACTGTGTTGCATTTGGGACTCTTAGAATCAGAAGTACCATATGCAAACGTAGTTTACCTTCAAATATTGGTGCCAATAATTCTGATGTTAGCAATAAACATTTTAGCAGATAAATACCTTTAACTATCTTGGACATGAGGATTGTCTTCGCCATAACAACAGCATATCTGAATTTGAATAAAGCTTATGTGATTCACTTTTTCATTTTGGTGAAAAAGTCACAGTGCACTTTATTTGAACTGAATAAAAACAAAACAACAACAACAACAACAACAACAATAATCTATCAGGTAAAAAGAAGGTTAAATGAATGAAAACAGCCCTAACACAGTGCACACGCACACACACACACACACATAGTCAATGGCTCTCTGACTTAAGCATTCATCTGTGGCAGCTGAAGACAAATGTGGTAGTTGTAATATCTGTTAGTGAGACGATGAATTGGTCTGTACTCTGCCATGCCTGAAAAGTGGATCACATATCTTACAATGCATACTGACGATTTTGGACCTCTGCAGGGAAAAGAGAAACTTACTGAACAAGAGTGCAATAATGTGTAATTATCCTTCTAATACCCAAAAGATAAAAGTATTAAAAATAATGAAAGTCATTTGCATTCCTTTTTTTTTTTTTTTTTTTTTTTGAGTGACAATATTGAACATTAAAGTGATTATATTAAACAGATATGGAGGGGGGAAAAAGAAAGTAAATACAGGTATTTAATACAGAGAGGGAAAAAAAAGAAAGTGTGAAATGTGTTACTCTTCTTTTTTAACATGCTGCATGATGGTAATAATGTAAACAGTCTAACCTTACAATCATAGCATCATTTTATTGTATCCAGGAGTGTAGTGTACCGTTAAAATGTCTAAATACTGCATCCCTTGCAGTATCTTGCATTTCACTTATGTTAAAATTTTGCATCATATATGGAATGATACCAAAAATGGATGTGACATAACCATTGATAAAGTGCTGTTTACTTAAAGCGAACTCCACCAAAATAAATTATTAACATATAATTAGAAATTCAAATAATTTGAAACTTTTTTTTCAAACTATAGTGCAAACGTCAAATATCCATACATGGAAATATGTATTTTGTTCCTTTTCACACAAATTAGGATTACAGGGGCAGATTATTGATTATTAAAGATTTATTTTTGCAGTTTCTAGCACAATACTATGTTATGACTGTAAATCACTTTTGTCATTGTGCATGATTTATAAAGGGATACTAATAATGTTTGCATCACACAACCAGCTCCATCTGTATGGCTTTTTTGACATAGTAAACTTGCTTGGTAGCTCAGCTGGTACAGCATTGCACTTGTGATGTTGAGCTCTTGCAGTGTCATTTTGCAACATTTTGTTTATTTTTTTTATTGTTTCATGACACTGTGCTGTTTAATGAAACTGCATCTGCAACAGAGACAAATTAGGTAGCTTATAGTATCTCTTATGGTCATCTGAAAAGTACAATGAAATGCCAGAGCAATGTATTTGATGGATGAACTAACATATAAACATCTTTGAACATTTTTATGAACCTATACAGGTTTATCAGCAATACAAAGAATAATACAAAATACAATACAAAGAATAACAAATCCAAATGAACAGCCCAGGATTCTATGCTAGCCGTGATGAATATGCCTATGTTGAAAATAAAAAAGCTAAAGATATGAAAATCCACTTACATTAAATATAAAATCTGTCCTGACATCCAACTAGACTTCCTGGTTGCTAGTTACCAGTTTAAATATATTGTATGGGATGTTGTTAAAAGAAAAAAAAAATCTAAATGTCAGTTTAGTTCCCTTATGACAAACATATTCCAATAGATTTAACCATGGATTTTATCATTCATTTTTCTCCAATAAATTGCTGTTTAACCATTTTCGCTTTTACAAATCTGTCGAAGAAAAGGATGAATGCATGCAAAAGAACAAGTTACAATTAAATGTATTGGGGTTAGCAAGAGAAATGTGCTCATTTGTATTAAATCCAACCAATAATAACATCTTGCAAATATATTTGGAATAAAAATAAATATAAGCATATATATTTTCCCCCATCCAGATTAAAAAAAGCTTCAGGAGACAGTGTCTCTGACTAGATAAAAAAATCCTTGCTTCCTAAATCCATTTTACTATGCAGATGATAGTTTTATCCTAATGGAAAAACCATTAGGGTAAATATTATGCAAACGAAGTGGCCCATTTCTCTCAACTCCGTTCACGGCCTCAGGGTTTGATAATGAGCTTCCATGTTTTCACAGAATGACAATTAGCTAACACATCAGAAGGATGCATGCAAGGCATATGCAAAGTTACAACACAATTGCAAGGTCTGCAAATAAATCCTGCTCATTCACCTTAGACTGTTGGCGATTCTGTGAAAAATATATATATATCGTTAGCAGTATGGCTCAACACTGACAAAATTAAATCTTTCTCTCACACCCCTCGTCAGGTTGGGCGGGGTGGGGGCACTGGTCTGCTCATTTCAAACAATTGGAAATACTCAACCCATTCTCCCCGATGCAATTATAACTCGTTTGAATCTCATGCGATTACCGTAACAGCTCCTATAAAACTCTAGGTTGTGGTAATTTACCGCCCTCCTGGGCAAATTCTAGGCACCTTTCTAGAAGAGCTGGACAGGCTGCTGTCCTCATTCCCAGAGGATGGCAGTCCACTTTTAGTCATTTGTGACTTCAGCATTCATCTGGACAAGCCTTATGCTGCAGACTTCCATTCACTCCTAGCTTCATTTGATCTCAAATGCCTTAACACTACTAGCACTCACAAATCAGGCAACCAACTTGACCTAATTTACACACACAACTGTACTGCAGACAACATTGTGGTCAAACCCCTACATATCTCTGACCATTTCTTCATTACATTTAACCTACATCTTTCTACCTATGTGCCACCTACCCCTCTACCGGTTACTTTTAGACGAAACCTATGCTCCCTTTCACTCTCACATCTTTCCTCTTTAATATCCTCCTCTCTTCCCTCACCTACCCATTTCTCATCTCTTGATGTGAATGCTGCAACAGACACTTTATGCTCTACTCTAACTTCTTGTCTAGACGATATTTGTCCTCTCTCCTCCAGGCCAGCACGGGCTGCCCCTTCTAGCCCTTGATTATCCGATGTTCTCCGTGAGCATCGGTCTAAACTCAGGGCAGTAGAGAGGAAATGACACAAATCAAAAGACCTGTCAGACCTGAGTATGTATCAGTCTTTGCTGTCATCCTTCTCTGCTGAAGTCCACACTGCCAAACCTTCATACTTCCACAACAAGATCAACAGCGCTCCAGACACACGTAATCTCTTCAAAGCATTCAATTCTCTCCTCTGTCCCGCTCCACCACCTCTCTCCACTTCTATAACAGCTGATGAGTTCACCACATTCCACAAACTAGAACAATAAGCAGTCAATTCTCAGCTCCACACACACAGGACCTCCAAGCAACCACATCCGCGGCTAAAACTCCCATCTTCTCCTTCTGTCCCCTCACTGAGGCAGAAGTATCAAAACTTCTCCTCTCCAGCCATCCTACAACATGTCCTCTAGACCCAATCCCCTCACACCTTCTCCAAGAAATCTCTCCCACACTTTTACCAGCACTCACACACATCATCAACACATCCCTCCTCACAGGCACTTTCCCCACCACATTCAAGCAGGCACGGGTAACCCCACTGCTCAAAAAACCTACATTAAACACTTCACTTTTAGATAGGTACAGACCTGTTTCTCTCCTTCCGTTCTTAGCCAAAACCCTCGAACGAGTTGTTTTCAACCAGGTATCATTGTTTCTTTCACAGAAAAACAAACTGGATGCCAACCAGTCAGGTTTCAGGAGTGGCCATTCAACTGAGACTGTGCTGCTGTCAGTCACTGAAGCCTTACGGATTGCAAAAGCTGATTCCAAATCATCAGTCCTTATTTTGCTAGATCTATCTGATGCTTTTGACACTGTCAATCATCAGATCCTCCTGTCCACCCTCTCATCTCTGGGCATCACAGGGATTCCTCTTCGCTGGTTTGAATCCTTTCTCACTGGTAGGTCGTTCAGGGTGGCCTTGGGAGGGAAGGTATCCAAAGCACATCAACTGGTCACTGGGGTTCCTCAGTTCGTGGACCCCTCCTCTTCTCCATTTACACCACATCGCTGGGTCCCATCATACAGACACATGGCTATCTCCTACCATTGCTATGCTGATGACAAACAGCTCTACCTCTCATTTCAACCAGATGATCCAACAGTAGCTGCACGGATCTCAGGCTGCCTGGAGAACATCTCGGCATGGATGAAAGAACATCACCTCCAGCTCAACCCGGAAAAGACTGAGCTTCTTGTTTTCCCTGCCACTCCAACTCTACAGCATGATTTCACCATCCAGCTGGGTTTTCTACAATTACCCCATCAAGTTCGGTCAGAAATCTTGGTGTAATATTTGATGATCAGCTGACCTTCAAAGACCACATTGCACAGACAGCTCGAACTTGCAGGTTTGCATTGCACATCATCAGAAAGATCAGGCCCTTTCTAACAGAGCATGCAAGCCCTTGTCATTTCTAGGCTGGACTACTGCAATGCCCTTCTGGCTGGACTTCCATCATGCACAATCAAACCTCTACAAATGATTCAGAATGCAGCGGCACGACTGGTCTTCAACGAACCCAAAAGAGCCCATGTTACACCTCTCTTTCTCTCTTTGCACTGGTTTCCGGTTGAGGCTCGCATCAAGTTCAAGACACTGATGCTTGCCGCCTACTTCCACTCACTATTACAAATCTACATTCCCTCCAGAAGTCTGAGATCCACTAGTGACATCACCGTTTTCACAAATGTGAATTGTTGTAATTTACACAGAGACGATAATGGTATTATTTTCAAAAACTTGCACTTTGAAACCCATTTTTCAAAAGTTTGTGTTTTTAAGCCCCCAAAACGCTGTTGTCATGTAAATTAACAGCCAAAACACATCCATAGATTCTAAATGACAAGTATTTACACACTTCCATGCATTAGATAGTAACATTTATTGTACAATACGGGAGAGGACAGGTCAGATTCAAACACAGTGTGTTCTCAACTCTGACAGGTTTGACCAATCAGCTAAAAAGAGGACAGTGCTCTTCTAAAACATCCCTTTGGGTTTATTCGACTCAAAATAAACTAATTTATATTCATTTGTATTGCTTTTCTTCAAAGCAGTAATATACACTACTTACAATAAGTAATGATGAAAAATTATGTAAATATAACAACATTGTTTTAATTACACAAATCACGCAGCATGATTGATGGTAATCTGCCCACATGAAACTATTTGCTTAATAGCTTCTTGTGCCCATGTTTTGAACAACTTGTGTTGTGCACCTTTTTTCCACTACAGCTCATTCTGGCCTTCAGCACTTTGAAACATATATATGACTGCACTTAAGTGACCTAACTAATTATAGTTATTATCATACTGTTTTCATCATTGATTATTATTAATTTCATTAATTTGTTGAATCTCTAATCAACTCCTCATTGTGGAGCCTCCACACAAGGATCCTAATGGATCACTTCACTGAAAGAGTATCCAAAGACGGGTCAAATACTGTCCCATTCTTGTAATCATCCACATAAACTCACTTATTCAGATGATGCTCCTACATATCCTGCACATGTCCCTCCATTCTCATACTCTCTCCATATGCAAATCCCTCAATGTCATTATGGGCCATTATCTTAGAACCCACACATCCAAGCTTACAAAAAAAAAAAAAAAACACCTCTCATTCAGATTTAACAAACAGCTCATGTGTCCACTACACTTTGTGCCTTCTCATAAGTACTGAAGCTGCTCCATGATGTCAAATCTGCCTGGGAACTCAACACTAATAGCTCAATATTGCCTTGGCAAAATGGCAGATGTCAAGAGTGAGTAGTTCCAATTTGACTGATGACTTCTATGCGACTTACAAGAGTCTGGAATGCATGTTATTATTAGTCATGCAGGAAAAAATAAATAAATAAATAAAATTGCAAAATTATCCAGACAGGTCAACTTTGAAAAACCTTGGTTACTGTACACAATGGTATATTATTTTGCTATAATTAATTTAAAAAAAAATAAAAAATCATACATAATAGAGTGGGTTGTGTAACGTCATCAGGCGGCCCTATCCTGTCATATATAAAATGTGTAAGAAATATTCTGGGTTCAGTGTAAGTTAAGGTCATTTGGCATCATTTGTGGGATAATGTTAATTACCAAAAAGAGCAGAAGTTCACCTATGCAGAAAAAAAGGCATAAGTGCCTTGGTTTGAGGCTTCCTGAAAGGTGATATGCGTGCTGAAGAGGTGTATCTTTAGCTGCTTCATGCAATTTGTAATGGTCTCAGCAGATTGGGTGGAGTTTTGCAATTCATTCCACCAGATGGGAGCAGATATAGTGGAGATTCTGGAGAGCAACTTTATATATCTTCAGGAAGGAACAGCAAGGCACTGTTCACTAAGTGGACCATAACTGGTGAGAGGGCGTTTACACTTGTAGGAGTTTATTGATGTAGGGGGGTACGCTTTCAGTGGCAGTCCTGAAAACAGCTTAAAGTTCATATCACAAAATGAGAATCAACAAACTGTTAGTGACAACATATGTCAGTAACCTCAGCACCTCAGAGAACTCACAGTAGAAGCACCCAAGTCTGCTTGTTAAGACTGTGAAGACAAGTGCTTACAAAGATTGATTGAGGAATTAATTTTAGTTTCTAGGATTTGTATAGGAGCTATTCAGTAATTTTAAGGAATGTTCATATCACAGTCTGTTCCATTATTAATAAACAATTGGGAAATGTGGGGTTAAAGTTTATAATAAAGTCCATATAATAATATGATTGTGTAGTGAAGGGCTTCTCAAAGCTGTCCTGGAGGGTCTTACAACTGCATTGTATTTTAGATGTCTCGTATACACCTGATTCAGTTCATCAGCTCATTAGTATAGACTGCAAGACCTAAATTGGCTGTGTCCAAAAAGGGAGAATCCAAAAACAATTAGAAAGATTTGTTTGTTTATTGGATGTGCAAATAGTTTCGTAATGTATTAACTTTTGGCAGATTTGGTTCAGTATTTGTAAATAATTCTATAACCACAGAACACATCTTTGAGCATACTGGCTTAGAAACCTATTCATAAGCCGTTCTCACTGTCAAGGCATCAAAAACTGAAGCATGGATATGGCTTTCCTAGTTCGTCATTGCAAAACCTAGGGCTACCCCTTCTAATGTGTAGTCATGCACAAGCCACTTGGCCATGCTTCAGTTTTTGACACTTCAAGGTTCAAGATTGCAAGATCTGCAAAACTGCAAAAACATACTGTACCTATACATAAATGTCACTGCAGTTTCCAGGTGAAATGAACACTAGAGGCAGTAGAACAACTTTTCCACATTTTGTTCTTTTCCACACAAATGACAGTTATGGGGCAGATTATCCATTAATAAAGAATTATTTCATGGGGTTCCATTCAGAACACTATGTGATGACCTTAAAACAATTTAATCATAGTGTATGATTCATAAACTAATTTGTTTGCATCACATAACCAGCGCCATATGTATGGCTGTTCTGATGTAGTAAACTTGCTCGGTACCTCACCTGGCACAGTGTTGTATACTTGCAATATGGAGTTCTCGGGTATGAAGCACAATTCATGACAATACTCCACAAAAGAGCTTAAAGACTAGTAGAAGGAATCTAAACCTGCATGCCTGCTTTAGCAAATGTATTTTTATCTCACATTTCCTTTTGCTCACACTATCAGGTTTCGGGTAGGGTTTTGCATAGGGGGTACGCTAATTTCAAACTGAATAGAACATTAACCTTTTAGTGCCACTTACCGGACTTTTCATTTCCGAATTGCCATAATACATGCATTAACCAATGTAATAAAGTGTTGCCGAAGTCACATTTTAACTGTTTCTGAGAAAAACGAACATGCTATTTAGAGCCAGTCACTGGAAATTTCACTTTGAGACTGCTGTGAAACTTGCTACAAGCAACGCAATATAATTTAGCCAAAATATACACATTACATTGGGCTGTTTAATAAGCTCACATTTTCAATGGAGGAAAAAAAGTATATTGTTTTTATGCTTGTTGTGAACATGTCTCCTGAAAAGTGCACCGAAATGTACCCAGAGCTTTTTTTTTTTTTTTTTTCTTTCTTTCTTTTTGGCTATTTCATTGTGAGCTTTCATGTTTGGTATAGTGTCTCCTTTTCAAGAGCAGACTAGTCTCTCCAGTCCTCCCCTCCTCGTTTTGGAGGAAATTCTGAAATCACTGATGGAAAATTGATGCCTTTTGCCCTGAATGCTCCTAATTAAGTACCTTTATTTCATTCTTTTCAACTTTCATAAACTGTTCATGCACAGTTTTTCCATGCCCTATGGGGAAGCCTATCATCCAATTAAAGCTGCTCGCCACATAGAGAGCACACATGGTAAACCTAAGTGCTTAAATCAAAATCAGTCTCTTGCTCCAGCTTTGGCATTGTGAACTGCAAATCTAACCAGTTTTATTTATTTTTTTTTTTTTTGCTCTTATAGATTATATGTATGTTTACTTGAGTAATAGCACTCTAAACGAAAGATCAGAAAGAGCATATTCATTTAATCCAGTCAATCACAAAGCAAATTATACATATGCTGCTGACTCGATTCTTCAACAGTTCTTCCATAATTTTTCACCTCAACCTCATCTTTATTTTTGTAATTAATCTCAAAGTTATCATAGATATTTAGTCAGGTCTCTTTACCAAACCCATTTCAACAGCAAAAAAAAAAAAAAAAAAGTTTATTATTTGCATAGATTCAGAGTAGTCTCATCTGGGAAAAATTGAGTTTTGTCTTACAATACCAAAACATGGCTCCGGTTGAATTCTCACTTCAGTCTGAAGGCTTCAATCAAACCATCAGCACATTAATAGTCATGTGTCTGAATGGCAAACATTTTCGTGGAAAAAATTACTTAAATACCAGTCTTTTCCTTACATGAAGTTATTGCATCACTTCAGAAGATTGGGAATATAATGCACAAACTGAACAGACTAATTTTATTATACTGTTACGCAGGTGTAATTTTTGGAGTGTTAGTATTCACTTTCATTGTATTGAAAAAAAAAAAAAAAATGTTGTATGACATCAAAGTACCGCACAAGCTATAGAGAGCAGAGCAGACGGCTACATGCTTTCGATTCACTCTCGCGGTACTTTGATGTCATACAACAATCGATCGGCGGAGCACAAACAACCAACACCTGGTTATTTTAGGCAATTTAGAAATCCTGTGCAGAATGTGTCCCTGAGAAGTGACACGTCTGGTCACCTTACTTTGTCGTCATTAAAGCTTGTGCAGCTGCTCTGGTGAAGACATGCAGAATGTGCCGACCAGCTGCTCTCGAATCGCTTTTGCGGTACTTTAATGGCATACGTCACAGTGATGTGACGTCGGCACCGTCTGTAATGTTAAGTCACAAAATGATGATGAATGTTTCAAAACTGATCAAATAAAACACAATTTATAAAATAAAATAAAATAAAATAAGGTAGTCCAAATAACAAAAATGTTTGCAGAACACAAACAATACCGAACAATGAACAAAAGGAACAGAAGGGCTGATTAGGTGGATGTGAGGATAGGAGAGGGGCAAATGAAAAACAAAAACAAAGAGTCCATGGAGGAGAAAATGGCTGGAGGAACCATGGAGGGATGGATGGTGGAGGGGCCTTGGAGGTACGGATGGAAGAAGGAGCTATGGAGGAACGGAGGGTGGAAGGAGCCATAGTGGAGGAAGTGGCTAACAAGAGCTCATAGTGGCCCAAGAGACAGCCAGGAGGAAGGCAACTCGAGGTGGAACTGAGGGAAGGAGGAGCCATGGTGGACCCTTGGTGGGGATGCTAGGTGACACCAGCGACATAACCAACTGAGGTGGAGCAAGTGGAGGTGGAAACCTAGGTAGAGCCGCAGAGCTGGAGGGACCAAGTGACGATGAGGATCCAAGAGACCAAGGTGGAGACACGGCGATGTGCGGTCAAAGTGGAGCCTGGGTGCCAGATGACTGAGGCAATGATGGTGCAAGTGAAGATGGAGGTGGAGCCAGAGGGAAGGAGGAGCCTGGGAAGGAATAGGTTGACACTCCAGGGCAGAGCTACCATACAGACTCCACTGGGTCTCCCGGTCTGTGGTGGGCTCTAGATCCATAACCACAGTGTTAGTGGGCACCGAGTCTGTGTGGTCCACTGAAGGATCTTTTGTGAGCAGTTTTGGGACAAGTATATCTGGTTCTGAGTGGTCTCCCTCCTCTACAATTATCAGAGAACCCTCCAGACATAAAGTGTACATGATATATTCAAATAATGAGCAGTTGTTGTTCCCCACCAGCATTATTTGAAGCAGTTCATCATCAAGTGTACTCGTCCCAACTAACTTGATGGCAGTGGTCCTCAACAAAAGGGGGGGGGGCAACTGGAGATCAGCAACTGGAGAGCGAGCCAGGAGTAAGTACTGACACGTATCAAACCTAAGAATTACTAAGAATTAACACGTATCAAATTTTCAGTAACTGGCATTGAGAGAGAGGATATTAGTCACCGGTTGACTAGGGAAGGCAAGAGAGACTTCCTGAACGCTTGTGTGTGTGTTTCTGTGCGGAAAGATCTTCGAGTTCTCTCATTATATTGAAGCGTGAGAAACAGGTTTTTGTTTGTTTGAGAAAAGTGCCTACTAAAGCTAGAGCTCATTTTCTCTGATCATTGTCTTCTTCTTATCCTGAGAGCCATCACATCCTCTTATCCTGAGAGCCATCATATCCTGAGAGTTCCTGCTTTATGTCATGTGACTTTCCTTTGCCGCTAATGGGATCTTGTCATGTGCTACCTTTGCTTCATGTGTTATGCTTTCGTTGGTTTGTCTTGTTAGGTGGTTCACAGTTCTGCCTTGTCATTGGTTCATTGTCATGATTACTTTCAGGTGTTTACAGAGTTTCTGGTCTAACTTTGTTGTTGTAACCTGCTGTTGGTGAGTTTTGTCAAGTATGTTCAAGTCAAGTTCTCAAGTTCAAGTCTGCTGTAGTTTGTCATAATTTTTGATGTTTTGTATTTGGTTCATGGTTGTTTATCAATTAAACAGTACTTGGGTTCTGTACTCGATTCACCTACAGTGGACTTTACGTTACAACAGTATGGCAGTGGCGTGCACAGACCTCCGGAGGGGCAGGGGAAAAGCAACGTTATGAGGGCACAGTCGCGGTCCGGGGGGTGGGCCCCCCTCGGTAGAAATCGCGGTCCAGGGGCACATAGACTTGACCGAAAGGGCACCTTAGCATTGGCGATTAAAGGGGCAGGGGCTCGAGCCACCCCCCACCCACCCACCGTATGGCAACATTTACATGAATGCGCCCTGATTAATTTAATGCAGATTTCATAACTACTGCAAAAGAGTGTAAATTTCAGTAAAACTTTTATGAGCATCATCATGTTATTATTTAGTATTTTGCATTAGGTGTTTTAGAAAGCTGAATCCTATAACGACATACAAGCAACATTTATTTAAAACTCATAAAATGACAGTGCCTTTTTAAGCACAGGTGCTGTGTAGAACATCAGTTTGATCAATATGTGAATGTCTGCACACAAAATAAATCACCATAATGTCTCTAAAATCAGTCTGTTGTGGAGCATATCACATTCTGAGGGAACCCACATATGCCAGGCATTTCATGGAGAGAAAGTTCTAGAACATCAACCCATTGATTCTGATAGACAAAAACAGCTGTCAGATATAATACCCACTGCCTTTCATCTCAAACGCACATCGCCTCTGGGATACAGAAGGTATCTTGAAGAAAACACCCTGAGAACAATAAAGGAGTTGCATGTAGCAACCAGGCAATAAGCTCATGCAAAATATGATGGTAAGAAAAGCTAAAAGAATATGCTGTCAAACCCTCAAAAAAAATGCATTTCAGTCACAGTTGTGTGATGATAAATGTTTGAAATCTATATATTATTTCTACCACCCAAATATTATCATTAATGTTGTTTTCTTTGACATGAATATATGATCTTAAAGGCCACTTAAGTCCAAAAGAAGCCCAGATAGGCATCAGCAGGCAAAAGCACTGAAAACTGAAACATATAATATTAAAACCAGCTACCCATGCAGGCAACAACAAGGCTGCCTCATAATGAGCAACATAACCAAATATATGAATATATTTAGTTTTTTTTTTCTTTCTTTTTTTTTTTTTTTTTTTGCTGCTGCTTATTTTCTCCCCCTGTTTTACATATTAAAGGTTGTTTGTCACTGTTAAGGAACTGCTGAATACAATTTATTGCAATATACAGTATGCTGGTTTGCAACAAGTCCCTAAATAAACAATATATGGATGATGCATGTGAATCTTATGTGACTTTTGACAGAATAAATATTATATATATATATATATATATATATATATATATATATATATATATATTGTTGCTAGATCATAATGCTTATTCTGTCAAAAGTCACATAAGATTCACATGCATCATCCATATATTGTTTATTTAGGGACTTGTTGCAAACCAATATATATATATATATATATATATATATATATATATATATATATATTATATATATATATATATATATATATATATATATATATATATATATATATATATATATATATATATTCATGGTGAGACTCATTAAACTGAAATATGCAATAAACATTAATTTAACAACATTAGATGTAACATACAACCCTAATAAGCATAACTGATAAGAAAAAACTGAGAAGCAGCATAGTTATTTTAAAGAAAAAAACATCAAATTCAAACAAAATTTGAAATGCAATGCAGGGAATTCTGGGAACTTCAATTTACGTTTTTTTTTTTTTTTTCCCCCTGTAAATTTTACAGGAACTTACCGTTTAACAGGTTTTTACTGTAGCATTTTCACAGTTTTTTACCGTTAAAATCACGGTCATTTTTTACAGCGTGTATATATATATATATATATATATATATATATATATATATATAATTTTTTTTTTTATAGATTTTGTGAGCTCTGGAGGCAAGACATTCCTTTAATTTGTTTCTTGATATGGCTAGCATACATAAACATTTGGTTAATATGCTTATGATATCAGATTTTGCACATGTAACAGGTAAACTTATCATATGTCTGTCCATTTGGTAGTTCATAGAATCATTTCTTCTTTTGGTCTGATGACCAGCCTCTCGTAAGAGGCACTCATTTGTCTCTATTGTTTTCATCCGAATCATCAGTCTTATGTATATAAAAGTAAAATCTAATTCAATGATTAGGCGATAATTGTGTTAAAATGAAAAAGCCATACATGTTCCTGTAAAGAAAATCAATAATGTGGCACTGACTCATAAACATCCCTTCATGACTTTAACCCAATCAGATCCGACCTTAGATCATGTTTATTATGCTTTGCAAAATTGCTTTGTGCATAAATTAATCTCTTGAATAACTTTTTGAATGCTTAGTGGAGCATACCTTCCAATGGTAAAAGGTCTGCGAGAGACTGCATTCAATTTGGATGATGTTATTAGATTTTGAAAAATCAATATGATAACCATAGTACTAAGTGGGAGGCAAGGTCTCACCATTTGAATGTTTCTTTAGAAGAGGTTATTTACTGTTGTTCTCCTTTTGTGCGGCTGCTGGCACAGCCTTGATCAGGTACTTTGTCAGTTACCTTGGTTACCTTTTCTCCCCTCTCCTCTGTCTTAGGTCAGTGGTTTCCTTTAGCTGATATCCACGTACAATATTATTTCTGTCTGGAACATTAATCAGAGTAATGTGCCCCATGCAAAATAACTCTGGAGGAGAATCTACGATGATTTTGATAGAAGGCTTTTAGTTGCAGCAGTGCTGTATCACATACAAACAAATAAAACAAATAGTAACCTAAAAATCGTAACATGTATGGTTTTATTCAAATAAAAAATATGTTTTGTCACCACTAAGTCTATCTGAATACATTAATTTACACCAACAAAAGCCATTTTAAGGGTTAAATCAGGTAGATGTTTTAACTGTTTATGTTGTACTTCTGAAGATAGTAGATATAGCAATTTAATTTACATTTATCATAAGTAAATTATACAGCATTAGTTAGGATTAAAAGAGTGAAATTATTTGTCATAACTGCTTTTCTCATAACCTCATCTTCTTGCAAGTAAAATTAAATATAGTGTTTGCCTTGACTGAAATCCAGTGCTGATGATTGCCACAGAACATGAATTTGTTTGTTTTCCCCAAAACAGAGTGAATGACGAGTGAACTAAACAGAGAGAAAACTGGCTAACAGAAATAATTAACAATAAATCCAAAACACAGAACCTGAATGTTACAGCAGGGTTAAAGGATCCAAAATGTATCAATAAAATGGTGCATCTATACAAACATCTTTATGATATAAAATTTTATGAATGTTTTGTTTAGCTGTAGATGCTCAATAATGTTTGTTTTAGATTTTGTTAATACAGCCATACTTTACGTTTCTGTCCAAATATACAAAATTTGAAGTTTTGTACCATACAAATATACATACACATTAACACCTACGTATAAACAATGAGATCAGGCTGGTTTCTAATGTTCTTGGTCTGGTTTTGTCCTTAAAAGGCTTTAGTGCTGTCGAGCTCAGTTCTTGTTCCTTGTTTGATGACAATGACCCAAATTCATCTTTATCAAAGAACATTTCTTGATAACAAAATTTCACTAACAGCCAAAGAACACTCATTTAAAAAGGTCCTGTAAAAGCCTCCACAAATGTGTCTTAAAAAAGGCTGATCATCATCAATACATCTGATTTGACAATAGTTTTGATCAGCTTGATGTTACGATTCCTTTGTTATATGCGTCGTTACTTTTGACTTGCATTACTAGGTCAGGATTTCATCTTCAAGCCAGCTGCTTATTCAGGACACAATGCTGATGGGCTCACAGCAGCACACTAATGCTGGAGTGCAGTTCAGGGCGGAATGAGTGTGGATATCATCAGCAATCCTATCACATCATTGTGCTCCAACTGCAATTTTTCCCCGGTCAATGACACAAAGAGAGAAAGCGCGCAAGAGACGGGCAGACAGAGAATTACAGTAGTCACCTCAGTGGTGGAGGGTACTAATGGAAGTTTTTGGAGCCTTTGGACCACACTGAAAATGAAGAATGAAGGGATGCTGTGAAAGTGGTAATACAATAAGGCTGAGGTAATTGCTCTCAGTTCAAAACTGAATGACAAATGTCTCGGGCACAAAATGAGATTCATTCTTTCATGCTCATGTGCTTTATAAAACAGTTCTCTCACTTCTCTTATTGCAGAATAAAATGGCTGCATGAGTGATTCAATTCCAATCAAACTCTTGGCCTAGTGGACCTTGGAGTAGTCATTTTGAGAGTGAGTAAATTGGGAATGATCAAGTTTGCCTCTGACATACAAACATCTTTTCTACAATAAGAATTAGTCGAGTTTCAACTAAGTACCGGAGATCACGTAGAAGTTTTGGTAAACCCTTTAGATTAGGGAACACATTCACAATTACGAGTTTTCCCTCAATAAATTCCTAATTTGACTGCTTATTAATGGTAAGTAAGGTAGTTGTTGCAGTGTTTAGGTATGGGGTAAAATTAAGGGATCTAAGATATAGTCATGCAGAATAAGCCATAATATGTGCTTTATAAGTACTAATAAACAGCCAGTATGCTAGTAATATGCATACTAATAAGCAACTAGTCAATAGAGAATAGTGTTCCCTAATCTAAAGTGTTACCAAACTCTCTCTTCTCTTTGAGATGATGCGAGACTCTGATGTGGTGATTGGCTTTCATTACCACTGTCTTTCTTTCTGTGTAACTGCATGGATTTGGGTTTCCAGAGTTCACAGCAAACATCTTGAGAGAGTAGAAAGTTTGATGTATAAAATATACGTTTTTAGAAGCGCATTTAAGAAATATCTATCTCACTTCTTGCAGTAATGTAATGTATTTGACAATTGAATTCATCGACAAAGAGCTGTTGTTTCAAATATTTCATCGTCTTCAAATTACCCCTTTCCATATTTACAGGCTTTTTGATGTTTGCACGCAGCACATATCAATAGGCAGACCTGCAGCTTTGATCTAACTTTCACCGATTGGTTGGAGTGTCTTTCACAAGAGTGCATCTCTAAGGTGATTATTCCCACCAGTCATCTTAAGGTGGAGGCTCTTCACTGCATTACAATGGGCATTGATCTGTGTGTGTTATGCAGAGAAAGTAATTCAGAATGTTTCTCACACCTTCTGTGACATCCTTTTCAGCTCCCTACTTCCTCATCAGTGACTATTGCCCCAATCAGCGATTAACTGGAAAATAATGTTTAAATTCTAACCAAGAAATGTTAATTACCTTCGAACAGTCAAGATCTGAACCACAGACAAACCAGGATAGGGAACCTAATTGTGACCGTCATGGAAATGTCAAGGCTTGGCCATGAACATGCGGCTTAGAAGGCTCTGTTTGCTCTCACAGCGTACAGTTTGTTTTCAGATCTCATATTTTCAGGCAAGTTACCATAGCAACAGATATCTTGTGGCTTCCGTACCAACCAAAATTAGGGAAAACAGCTATTTGTCTTAATGATAAGCACTGATATCTGGGAAACTTTTGATATTCAACAACCGAAAAGCTATGATCAAATGGCAGCGCAGACCCCAAAAGCTGTATTCACATCTCTTCATACCTCAACAGGATAACTATGTAATGATAGTCTGAACAATATTCCTGCCTGATTTTAAAGTCACAGTAAGCGATTAGGCTTTATGCATCAAATTAAAATTGCAAAAATAACTTTTCCAAAAGGACAATTTCCATCTTCCTTCGTTCAACAAACAGATCTGCACAAAAACTCACATTATTGACAGAGTTTCTCAGAGTTTTCTGTTTGATTAATATGTACCAGCTGCAGTGAGATGAGAGATGGTTCTGCTGTTTAGAGGCTGTCTCAGAAAAAGGTAATTTTTCACTCAGAACACCAATTTCTGTGGTTGGAAAGAAATTTGTAAAAAAATGAAATTATTTTGTTTTTACTTTAGAAACCTATTCTTTTAACACACACTTTTCAATAATTTGGGTCAATCACTAAGCCATTATTCATACAGTATCTGAAGCAGGTTGCTGGTTTCTGTAGGAAACGAATCATGAGCTATTACTATTGTACCCTTTTTTTCTTTCTTTCTTTCTTTCTTTCTTTCTTTATTCATTCATTAATTTGGATTTGCAGTGTTTCCCCTAGGTTTTTGGCTTTGAGGGGGTGGGGGGTGGGAGGGATAATGTGGATTCCTTTTTTTTCTGTTTTAATTTTTCTGGACTCCTTTTTAATGGTTAAATTAAATTTTACTAATCAAAAAGCATGTCTATGTAATTAAAATCATGAAACTTGTAGTAAACAAAACCGCGCGTCTGCGCCATTCATAACAAAGAGACGCAGAATAGTCTTTTTGCGGCTTAATATTTACAAATACGAGTGGGAGTGTGCTCACTTGTGTGCACATTTGTGTGTGCGTGTGTGCTTGCGTGCTTGCGTGTGTGTGTGCGCGCGCATCGGGGCGGAACTCCGCTGTGCGTGATACAGAGAGCGCGACCATGTAACACAGAGACAGAAACAACATGCAAGAAGAAATAACATAAGGCTATTTAGTTTGTTTAATAAAATAACAAGGCATAGATATGTTCTATAGGAAAGGTAACTTTAAATGACATCTGTTGTGATCTGGCGCTATAGAGAAAACAAAATTAAATAAAATTAACTTGACCTTCCACTGATTTGGATTTGTTAATGGCCATAATACATATTAAGAAAAAAAAAAAAAAAAATGCTGTGAAAATTCTCAGAAATCAGAAAATTCTTTTGATCGAAACAACGGCACACAACAGCATAAAATGTGGCAATCACTAAAATCATTCATGGCATAACAGAATACCAAAGCCAGAATAAAGGCAAAACATATGACTTGTAAGAAAATGGGTCCCCAGAGTAAGAAGGTTGGGAATCAGTATTCTAAATGACTACTTTCAAAAGTGTAAACTATCAAAATCATGTTTGGAGAGTGTTTATTGACATACTGTATGATGCTGGATCAAATGTTTCATTATTCAGTTTATGTACCTGCTATAGTGTCAAAACAGCATAGCTACTCCTGTGAAAATTGCCTGTTTTTGTAAATTATGTGTATTTTGCTACATTTATCATTCGCTACATTTTATTGCATGCTTTAAAATAATTTATTTTTTTGTGCTCCGCCTGTGCTTGTGGAAGAAATGCTTCAGTGTTTTGTGACCTTGATGGCTGGTTTTAGCCGGTTCTAGCAATATGTTAATACTGGATACTGTAAGGAGGTTCAACAAATGAAAGGTTGCTCAGTTTTATAAGAGACATGTACGTACAACAGTAAAAAACAGACAGAGCTCTTGTGCTGACATAAGATAAGAATGAAGTATGACAATTTTGACACCTGTCAGTGCTAAGGCCCTTAGTAAAAGCTCTTTTGCCATTTTTCTCCTAGACTGTCTAAACAATTTCATACTGCAAATGTATATGCATCAATGCAAATTTTGAAAAATAAATAAATAAATAAATAAAATAAAAAATAAATAAAATAAAATTTGCAACTGCCCTAAAAGTCTTGTTATTTAGCTTAAGAAGGAATTTGAAAGTTTTAGCATGATTTATCACTGAATTGGTGTTCAGTCTGTCTGTCTAAACTCAGCAACCCACTTTTATTATCCTGAATAACTATATACCAAACGAGCTATAATGACCTTATAGCAAACTCATGTTCACAAATCTTGCATAAACTTAATTGTATTGTCACTGCGACAAAACTGGCAATAGTGAAAAATATCAAAACAGTTTGTATCTCATAGGCATTAATTTCTGTGCAGATTAACAAAACATCACTGGAAAGCATTGAGGGTTTTAAATTGTGGAGATCAGTCAATTGACTGTCTTCAGTATAGCTCAGCAGTTCCTTATTCACATTACACACACAGGATGATATATTCAACTGGATTAAAGCATTTGAGCAATCTAGCACATTATACAGTACAAAGCATATACCCCTAGACTCAATGAAGATTAATTTAAGTTCAATAATGGTTCTGTACCACACAGGAGGACACTTTCAATATGAGCTCAGCTTTTTATTGACTAGGGGATATTCCATTATGATAAGCATGGGAAATCAAATTTGTCATTCAGGAATTTTAATTGATTAATTTAAACTGTATCCCACTTCACTAGAAATAAATAGTAAAGGAGTTGTGAGAAATTATATCTTAAACGAGTAGGTTTTGGAAATAATTGTGCATAATAAAATGGGCAACTTATTCTTCATCATTCAACTCATGATGAAGAATGTAAGATATTTCTTCATCCTTTATTTAAAATGTCTTTAAATACATCACTTCCAAATATCCACTTGACTCATTAATTTTATTAATGAACTGAGAAAAGCAAGTTATTGGAGTGGCCAGAGGATTTGAATGGTGTGTGTTCACAAAATACATTTCTCAATAATTTACAACTCCACAGCAATTCCAATTACTGAAGTATTCAAACTGATCAAACTTATCAAACTGAAATAATGTTTTTTTTTTTTTTTTTTTTTTTTTTTTTTCCATAGCTGCTTAAAGGACAAAATAAATAATTAAATGCAATTAATAAATAAAAATAATACATGAAGTCAAGAGAAATATTATTTTGTGAGTCATATAGAATAATGGAGCATTTTATTTCAGTAAAGATGTTGCCTATTTATGTTTTGAAAATTATTATTGAAAAAAAAGCAAAATGTATGCATGCATTTAATGTTAATACAGGTAATAAACATGTTATTTTGGCAGTTTATTAAAATGTCTAAAATCCACAGTTAAAATCTCACCCTCTCTCTTTCTTTCTCTCTCGCTCTCTGTTAACTGTCAAAGCTGTTATTCTTGTTACATCTTGCTATCAAGATCAAGACCCTGACACAGGCCTTAGTTTGTTGATTGCTCTAGGGCTTCTGGCATCTGATTTGAATAGATTTTTATGAAGTGAATAAAGGCAGCATCAGCATTAATGTCTGCTGCTTTTTAAGTAGATCTATGCTTATCCTCAGGGAAGAGCTATCATCACTGGTAAGAACATTTTTTTTTTTTTTTTTTTCATTAGAGGACCATTTAAGTGATCTGTTTCCCTTTCAGCTGCTATCAATGAACAAGCAAAATGGCTGCTGGCCCAAAAATACTGGATATTCTTTCATTCCTTTGAATCTCTTCTTTCCTTTTTTTGTGGGTACGCAGAAGTTAAGCAAACCTACAAAAACCTCTATTTGGGAACACCTGAATTTAAAGGTGGGGTTTGTGTTAGGTTAGTCTAGCCATTTTAAATATCTTCATATAAAAACAATCAATATATATGCTATGTCCTCATCTTGAAAATAAAATAAACTGTCTCGCTTGTAGATTTTCTGTCAATGTTAGACAGCTGTCAAACAAACCTGAATAACATTGTATCTATAGGAGGATAAACACTGAGCTCAATTTTGACCAAAAACCTATTTTCCAGAGTCAATGGACTTTATTAGCTTTACATTATTTGAAGATAAATATGACTGTCAAATGAAGGATGTGGACAGAAAGGGTAAAAAAGCCATATGCCCAGCGATATGCCCAAAATTATAAAGTAGGCCTTGAGCATTCCCGCTGAGGGGGAAAAGCTGTTCCTGAATCTACTGGTGTGACAACAGAGACTTCCAGCCCTTTCATATCAGACAGGAGTAAACAGAAATGATACTTCTTGTTCTATGAAGGCAATGTTTGTGCTTGATGTCCTTTATGAAGGTAGTGGAAACTAGTGATATATTAGGTTGTTTTCATTGCAGGCCCTCTGATCGGATGTAGACATAGGTGGCGGAGTAATAACATTTCATTATTAAATATTTTGTTGGTCTCTTCATAGAGATTCAAATCAAGTTCACAGAGAGTAGAGGTAAATCTTTAATGAACATTTTACCTGAAATGAAAGTGTTGGTTTGAAGTTTGTGGGATGGACTGGGTTTTGAAACTGCCAGCTTCCTGTGCCACCTGGAAAGCGCACACCATGAAGCCAGGAGGAAAATATTGAGTCTGTCAGAAAAGAGCCAGTGCTGAAACATTATTCCAAAAGGTATGTGAGATAAAAGCCATTGTGGAGAAAACTAAGGCAGCCAAAAAACAGATCTTTGTGCTGAAAAATAATAGTGTTGTGTGTGTATCTATCTATCTATCTATCTATCTATCTATCTATCTATCTATCTATCTATCTATCTATCTATCTATCTATCGGTCGGACAGTTATTGTAAATATTGCAGCTTCACTTCTATTAGACCATTACTCCATGTGGATCTGACAGATTCAAAGGTCCATGCTTGTTCTTCAGCTCATTCCACAGGTTTTATATGGTGTTTGGGTTGGGGAACTGCTATGACCATGGCAAAATCTTAATTTTGTTGGCAGTTAACAATTTGTCTGCTGATTTTGATGTGTGCTTTGGTTAATTGTCCTGCTAGAGGATCCGACTCTGGCCTGGTTTAAGCTTCCTGACTGGTTCATTCAGGTGTTGGTTTACAGTAATATCTGCTGGCATTTGTTGTTTATGATACCATGTGTCATAAAGTTGTTCAAAGCCTTTGGAAAACATTTAGCCCCACAACAATAAATATCCACCACCTTACTCAACAATGAGGAGGTAGTAGTTTTCTACATAGCTATGTTTCTGTCTATGCCAAACTCACCTCTAAGTTTATTTCCAAAAAGCTCTATTTTGGGCTCATCTGACCATAAAACCTAGTAAAAAGTTACAGTAACATCTGGTGCATTCATTTGTAAGCCCATGAGTTTGTTGTGTCATGACACCAATGTCCTTCTTTGTGGCAACCTTTCAAAGTAAGTTGTGGTTGTATACTAGGGGAAGTCTGATCAGAGTTTTAGAGACTTTCTGACCACAAGACCCAACTAGCTTCTGTAATTCTACAACTGTAATCCTTACAGATTGTTTGGCCTGTCAAACCATCCTCCTCACAATCTGTGGGGCCAATATAGACATATGTCGTCTTCCAGGTAGGTTATTAACATTTCCAGTTTTAAAATTTTTAATGAGTATTTCAACCATTTAACTTTTATTTATTTATTTTTTTTTATTATTATTTTTTTTATAGCCATTTCCTAATTTTTCCAGCTCAACAACAAAGTTATTACTGTATTCTTAGGTGTTTCCCATAGTTATGAAGGACTACAGAAATTTGGCCTGTGTGTCACCTCATATTCACAGTGGGAAGTCATGGCTTAACACTTGTTCTTAAATGTTCCTCATCACTGAGGTGAACTTAAAAACATAAAATATGAAATGGAGTATTCTTCAGTTAAATTTTTACTCATTAGATTGGGCAGACAATTTTGGCACACGTTTTGAATATATAAAGTATAGATCGATAAGATATGTAGAAGATATAAAGTATAGATTTTTGTGAATATTTTTCATGGAAAGACTAACAGTGTCGCGAACAGAAATCGCATACTGTCTGTTACACCTCAGACCTGTTTTGTTGTATTTTCTCCCTCATGTGCCCATATTTGGTCGCTCCTGTTCCTGTCCTCGTGGTATCATTATTAGTTGATCCTCCTCACCTGTCTGTCCCTCATTAGCACCCCTTCTAATAGTCTAGTCTGTTCATTCTTCCCTTGTCTGGTATTGTGAATGTGAATGTTCCCTACGTGTTTGACCTGCCTGCCTGCCTGTTGTGAATCACCCTTCTGTGGATTATTAAAATGTTATTGGAAATTCTTCACAGTCTTCTTCGTGCGTTTATCTCACTGTAGGGTTACACTGTCATGTGACTTACCAGCATCAATTGTGTAACTTCACTGCCATTTATTAGTTCTCACCCGTGGCCTCATGGGATAGTAAAGTGTCCATCGAATGTGCACCTCAGAATCCGGGTGGAAGTAGTAGGTCATCTGGGTACTTTTTGCCTACCATTTTTTGAATACTATGAATTGTGACATACTACTCTTTTGGGATACTGTTTTTGCCTACTATATAGTACGGAAGTATTCGATTTCGGACACTGGATAAAAGTAAGAGAAATACTAACAATCGGTCTTGCTGATATTTACCAAGGGTGTAAACATTTGTGAAGCCCACTTTATATATAACTTTAATATTGTCACGAATCCGGTCTATGAACTTCTGTTCACTCACCACCAGAGGTCACCCGCTCACCACATAGACTCTCACATTACACAGAGTGTTACACTATACTTTGGACTACATTTCCCATCTGCCATTTCCCTAATCACACGGTCACCTGAAACCAATCACACACGCTACATAACACCCACTCCGTTCCTGCTCAGATCGCCCAGTATTGTTCAGAGCTAATTGCTCACCTTGTGATAGCTGCATTACGGAGCCAGTTTGATTCTGAGTGTCTAGTTTAGTCTACTCTTGCCTTGCCTGTTTTTTTTCCATGTCAATATCTTTGCCCATGTGTTTTGGATTTACCCTTCGCTTGCTGTTTGGATTGTGTTTGCACCTTGCCTGGACTATTGCCCTGTTGAATTACATTCGCCATCGACCTACCCTCGCTTGTTTATTGAACTGCTCTTGTGTCTTGCCACGTTATACCTGTTTGCCATTGATTGACCTATGCTTGCTTCCTTACCACGCCTTTGTAAATAAACCTCTGCATATGGATCCACACGCCTCTTGTCTCATCGGTCCCGTAACAGAATACTCGGCCACACCAGGATCCAGCAGCTTTTCACGAGGACATTGGGCAGGTATGAATATGGCAAGCCTATTATTACCCCTCGAGCAGGGCACGCGATCATTTGAGGACTATGTACAAGAGTACTTAGACCTCGCTTATTTTTCTGATCTGCCAGATTGTGTCCTGATATTTTTATTTATTTTTTTGTGAGGGCATTAACCAGCCGCTCAAATCGCGACTAATTAGTGAGGGTCCCCGTTCGTCTTTAAGTGATTTTATGGACTTTGCTTTGGTGTCCGTTGACTCTTTATTTACTGTGGGTGTCGTGGAAGAGGAACGCGACATGGCACTCACTCATGAAATGGCGGCCGCATTAGAGCATGCTCACAAAATGGCAGCGACAGCGGAACCTTGTCGCAAAATGACGTACAAAACAATGCCCCGTTATGTCACAGCCACCAATTACGAGTCAAGTCAAGTCACAGTGGATATTCATGAGTCCAGTCAAGTCACAGTTCATCTTCATGAATCAAGTCACAGTTGATGTTCATGAGTCCAGTCAAGTCATAGTTGATCTTCTAGAGTCTCGTCACGTCTCTACTGATCATCCAGAGTCTCGTCACGTCTCCGCTGATCATCCAGAGTCTCGTCACGTCTCCGCTGATCGTCCAGAGTCTCGTCACGTCTCAGCTGATCATCCAGAGTCTCATAACGTCTCAGCTGATCATCCAGAGTCTCATAACGTCTCAGCTGATCGTCCAGAGTCACATCACGTCACAGCTGATCGTCCAGAGTCACGTCATGTCTCGTCTGAACTTCCAGAGCCATTTCATGTCATGTCTGCAACCCTAGAGCCACGTCCTGTTGCGGTTGTTGTACCGCAACCCTCCACCATCCTATCAAGGGAACCTGTCATCAGGCGTCAGAGGTTGGCATCCAGCGTGGAGGATCCACCGCTAATGTCAGCGCGCACAGCGGGTATCCCCAAACCCAATCTCTCTAGTCCTCCTGCTCATGAACTCATTCCCATGTCTGCAGCGCCTTCCAGTATGGGGGGTTGCTTTATGGTGTATTTGGGCCTCCCGAGACAGCGGCACTTGCCTCAAGTTCCTCAGTGGTGGTGCCCAGTGATGATCTCCATGAACTGTCTGTTCCGGCCGAGGAGGACATTAATGAACTTTCGTCTGCTCATGTCACAGCCTATGAACTCTTGTCCTGTCCTGAACTGGCCACGAAGGCCGTCTGTGAATCCTCGTCCTGTCCTGTCACGGCTATGGAGGCCGTCTGCAAATCCTCGTCCTGTCCTGTCATGTCTATGGAGGCCGTCTGTGAACTATTGCCTTGTTTCAACCCAGCCAAAGAGGCAGTTTTGGAACTCTCAGCCTTGTCTGTCCCACCCGAAAATGCTGTCTTTGAACTCCCTGACTGTTTTACTATGGCTACAAGGGCCATTCAGGAACTCTCATGCTTGCCTGTCACTGCCAGGGAAACATTAAACAAACGTTCTATATGCCCTGTTAACCCTGTCATTGCCAGAGAGGCCACTAGTGCACTACCAGATCGTCCAGTTACCACTAATGAACATGAGTGTAAAGTGTCAGCCCGTTTAGCCATAATCAATCCTCTTGACGTGGAACTATCCGTGGGTCCCATTTTGAGTAATATGTTTGATGAACCTTCTGTCAGTCCTGTTTCAGTCAATCAGTCTGATTTCAAACTGACTGTCTGTCTAAATGCTGTTAATGAAGCAGTATCTGAATTCTCTGCCAGTCTCGTTTCCCTCAAAGAGTCTGATGTTGAGTCATCTGTCTGTTCTGTTTCTAACAATGCTCTTGATTTTGAACAGTCTGTCTGTCCCTTCCCAGTCAATGAATTTGATCCTGAACTATTTCTCTGCCCAGTATCAGCCCATGAGTTATGTGTCAGTTCAGCTCCTATCAATGCTGTTGATTTTGAACAGTCTGGTCACCCTATTTCAGTCAATGCATCCTGTGTAGAACTGTCTGCTAATCTGATTTCAGTTAACGAGTCTGATTTTGAACCATTTGCCGGTCCAGTTTCAACCTATGAACCTGTTATTTGCCCCACTAGTCCAGTCACGACCCCAGAAACCTTACCTGAGCTCCCTGTGTGCTCTGGTAGCCTTGTCACAGCCCAAAGACCCACCTTTGAACCCATAACCCTGCCTGTCTTGAGCCCAGAGACTATTAATGCATCCCATGTCTTTCACATTAACTCTGTCACTGCCACAGAGACTATTCATGAAGTGTCTGCTTGTTATTTTCCCCCAAGTGTGTCTGTTGAACCGTTTGCCTTACCAGACCTAGTCTGTGATCCTGTTTATGAACTGTCATCATGTCCAGTTTCAGTCACTGAACTAGATTTTGAACTGTCAACCTATCATATTTCAGTCAGTGAACCGGTTTATGAACTGCCTACTCATTTGGTTGTCAACAGGGAATTCATTGAGGAACCTTTTGTGTCCGCTGCTTCGATCCTTGATGCTGTGAATGCTCTGCCTGTCTCGTTTTTTCCTAGGTCCCAGTTACTGCCAGGGGTCCCTGATTCGCCTGGTATGTCGTGGTGGTCTTCTGCTCCGCCGTGGTGGCCTTTTGATCATTCTAGCTTGCCATGGGGGTCCTTTGCTCCATCTGCTCTGCCGTGGTGGTCTTCTGCTCCACCGTAGAGGGCTGCTGCTCCGCTGTGGAGGTCTTCTGCCCTGTCTGCTCTGCACTGGTGGGCTCCTGCTCTGTCTGCTCTGCCGAGGAGGTCATAGACTCTCACATTACACAGACTGTTACACTATACTTTGGACTACATTTCCCATCTGCCATTTCCCAAATCACACGGTCACCTGAAACCAATCACACACGTTACAGTTCCTGCTCAGATCGCTGAGTATTGTTCAGCGCTCATCGCTCACCTTGTGATAGCTGCATTATGGAGCCAGTTTGATTTTGAGTGTCTAGTTTAGACTAGTCTTGCCTTGCCTGTATTTTCCTGTGTCAAGATCTTTGCCTGTGTGTGTTGTATTTACCCTTCGCCTGCTGTTTGGATTGTGTTTGCACCTTGCCTGGACTATTGCTCTCGTTATCAGATTCCCCTCTTGTCAAGCCCTGTTGGATTACGTTCGCTGTCGACTTACCCTCGCTTGTTTATTGAACTGCTCTTGTGTCTTGCCCATGTTATACCTGTTTGCCATTGATTGACCTATGCTTGTTTCCTGACCACGCCTTTGTAAATAAAGCTCTGCATATGGAACCACACGCCTCTTGTTTCGTCGGTCCCGTAACAAATATACATATCCATATAAATATCCATTATATTTGGAGAAAGTTCACTTTCACTTATCACCTTCTATCCATTCATCCATTTTCCAAGCCGCTTATCGTGGGTGCTGGAGCCTTTCCCATCACCTCTAGCCAGAGGCAGGGACACACCCTAGACAGATGGCCAGTCCATCATGGGGCAAACACACAGACACACATTCACAATCTCACTCATTCATACAGACAATTTGGAGCAACGAGAGGAAACCCTCGCCAGCATGGGGAGAACATGCAAACTCGAAAAAGAAAGGCCTCCTGGCTCAACCAGGAGCTGCCCACCACCCTATACCCATGCCTCCCCATTACTTTCTATAATTTACATATTTTAATTTTTAAACTTTTTTTCAGTGGTGATATTAAGTTTATTATGAAAATAACCTCCAACAGCACAAACTGTTGCAAACAGCACCTACTATAAGTGCAATACAGTGGGCACAGGGTATTTATAGTGTGCAGTGTTTTATGTGAGCTCTGTGTGTGAGACGGAGTAGGTTAATCTTGTAGAGGTACTGCATATCTTGAGGCTTTCTTGAAAAATCCAAGATGACAGTATCACATTATGCAAGACCTGAAAAAGAAAGAAGGGAAAAACAGACAGAGCACACAATGTCCATCAGTACTGTTGCTAAGCAGCAGTCAGTCAACCATGGCTAGGCTGACAAGTCTAGCTCTTCCTGCATATTATGATGGTACTAAAACAGAGAGGTTGTATGTCTCCGAATCAAATCTGGCCATAGATCATATCTATGAGTAAGCTGCTGCTTTAGAGCACAAGGCATACTGAGAAAGTGTGAATCAATACATGCTTATTACATATACAATCATTCAGAAATTGCTTACTCTACACTGTAAAATATTTTGTTAAATAACTGAAGTGTGCTTCATGTGGTAACATCTTTTATTTCTTTGTCTTTTAAGACATACATATTAACTTGATCATATTGGGTTACACCAGCAAAAGTAATTTTAAGGCTCAGATCAGGTAGAAATAAGACTTAATAGGATACACAAAAGGAGAAAATGTGAAGACAGCTTTTTCCGTGCAATTACCATGAATAAAGACTACTTTCAAGATTGTAAAAGGATGCACAAGCACCATAAAAGGAAAAAAAAGTTGCTCTGTATTCCAAGTTTTCTGAAGCCATACGATGACACGTTGTGTGGCACAACAGACCATTATTCTTTGGCCATATATTTTCAATGAATTTGTTGATATGGTTTACAAAACAAGGAATGAATGATTTGTTCACAAAGCTTGTTAACTGCATGTAAAAGAAGAACCAGCAGAGTCATTGGAATTGCCTTTTTGGTGTGTTACATAGAAGAAAAAAAAAGTCATATGAGTTTGAACTAAAGATATCAAGAGTTTAGGGTAAACAGTTTACTGATAACCTCAAGAGTTTAGGGTAAACAGTTTACTGATAACCTCTAAATGACCTTTTATTTAAAAGCTTTTTTTAAGTAGTGCTGTTTAAATTCAAGTAGTGTTGATGTATATATTAACATTTTAAAGTACAATTATTATACATATATGCATGAGCAACTTATGTGTATAGACATTAAGTCAAAATACTTACCGCATTGTTAAAAAAAGCATATGTCACACAATATGTATTGCATGTACAGCATTGCATATTTCATGTCTTACAATGCACTCTTGACTAGTTTATCAACATATGATTTGTGCAAATAGCAATTTATTGCTTGATAAACCAGAGAAATTAAATTTCATTACTGCATAGTTGACATTAGTGACACAATTTTCTAACAAGCCAAATTTCAGAACCAGTAATGATTTAAATATGTGAAACCATAATGCAGCACGACACAGCATCTACTACACAACACCGCAACTGCAGAGACTTCTGCCCACTCAAGCTAGACATCTTGGCATCTCTGAATTTACATTTGATTATACACAGATATAAATTTAGTTTGTAAAATGATGTGACTGTAACAGTAAGTTGGTGTACCATACTGAATAGAATGCATTTAGCTGTGGTGTTCACCAGCTAGTAAGGCAAATTCAGCATGATTCAGGAACTCCAGACACCAGGGCAATGCTGTATGTGGATGGATCTATTGATTTTCATGTGCTAATTTATCATTTATAATTTTGCACATTGTCAAATCCCTGCAGTGATGGCGTCTCCGTGGTAGGGATAATTCAGATACATTGAGCATTACAAATGACACCAAATACTCTTCCAGCAGCTTACATTGTCTGCACATAGTGCCAGTCCTGCTCTGTTTTTGCTATCACTGATGATCTATCACATGCGAATCGGTACTTCCATCGATAAAGAGACTCATGCATTTTTCAGCATTCAAATACCTTCAAGCTCCAGGGATGGATGTGGCTCGCCTATCAGCTCCACAACAACAAAGACGCAATTCATAAATATTAGAGGAAGACTGAGCCAAGAGTTTCTTTTCTTTCCTCCCACTGCCTCTCGTTCCAGCTGAATCCACCTTGTTAGCGTGCTGTTCCTACAGAGCTTCAGCCACAATGAGATGACATAGAATTTACCCCTGAGATTTCAGTCTTGTTAATCTATTACTCTGTCGGCAATGGTGATATGAAGAAGAAACTACAGGAAAAAGCAAAAGAAATGGGTTATTTGTATGCAAATGTGTTTGTCATGTGTTTAGAAACTCAAAGACAAATAAACACATCTACGGTACGATGAGCTCCTTAGAGTAAGCAGACAGACAGAGTTGAGCGCTGACAGGAAGAGACAGGTTGCAGGAGCTGCATATATTACAGCACAGTGTTTTTTAATGGGTGGTTTGCAACTGAATAATGGGTTGAAGATCTCTTCTGATAGTTTTGTGGACAGCAAGGCAAATGCAAATATTTAAATGCTATACTGTAAAAAAAAAAATAGTTATAAATAACATGAAGATTATTGGAGTATGTTTTACAAGAAAATACTACATCAATATTTCCATATTATTTATTACAGGCTACTTCAAAATCTTACTTTGTTGTGGGTCCCACAGGCTGTTCATCCAACCAAAATCAATAATATTGTTTCATCCTTGATATCTATGAACAAAACCTTGCTAGCTTGTGCATTGAATTATTAGTTGCTGAAAGCAGGAAAATGTATCAGGTTACAAGTGTAACCATGGTTCTTGACTAGGGGAATGAGACACTGTGACCACTGATATGAGGAACACCCTCAGTGTGACCGGTATGTGAAGTATGTGTCTTAAACATGACAATCCGTGACATCACTACTGGTGTGCCCATGAGTATAAGAGGGCACCTGTAGTACACATCATCAATTTCTTTGTCTGAAGGAGACATTTGCAGGCAGGCCTGAAGCATGGCAATGAGATGCAGTGTCTTGTTCTCCTTCTCAGAGAACTATGGTTACACTCTTAACCCGAGACGTTCCCTTTCGAATGGGAACTCACACTGCGTCTTCTAACACTATGGGAAACAGATACCCACTCCACAATGTTGAGGGGAAAAGTGTGCCACACCAGCTAAGCACTGCATCAATGGGTATAACATAAGACTCAATGGACTTAACTGTTGGAGTAAAAAAAGTCCCCTACTCAGGTTCACCTTAGTTCCAGGCAATATTCCCAACAGCCACTACCCAAGCTTCAAACCCTATAGAAGTAAAATTTTATTTTATTTATTTTTTCTCAACCTTACTCACTTTCTTGAGGCAGCAGTGTCTGGCCCGAGGGCAGAAGCCACTTCTCGTTGGGTTCTAGGAGATGGGTAAATCCCTGGGAAGCAGGGGACCCTACTTTGAGACCCTCGACAATGGGGGCAATCTGTTTCAAACTAAAGGGACATGTCCAGGATCTTATGTCCAGCAGTCCCAAAGGTGTCATGAAACAAGAAGGGGTGCAAACATTTGAGGCAAAGCCACATCTTGTCAGGTTCTTAGAGATCAGACAAAAGCTCTCATGCAGAGCAGAGCATTATACTCGATGCATAGGGCTTGCTTACCAAGGGGAACCCACTAAGTTCTAGCTACAACCACATAATACTGCTGTCTTCATAAAAAAGCTACAAGGGAGCCATCCTGTTTAGAGAACCCCAATTTCCTGAGGGAGGCAGCATCAACCTTGTGTGCTCATCTAGTCTGCTATAGATTTCTGGCACCTGTTAGAGTAGTAATTGAAACGAGGAGGAACACTATTCCTAGTGAACGTCCTCAACTTGTGTACTGTACACTACCAGAGTATGCAACACAGCTTACTCACAAGTTCTGTGCTGAAACATCAGAAGGCAGATAATGTGTAATAAGTGATATATGCCATTAACATCCAGCCTTTAAAAAGTGCAATAAAAACCTCTATACTAACCTTATTATCAGACCGCTTCCTTCCTTTGGAGGAGGGGTTGTGAGAGGCAACACTCACCTTCTGGCCTGGCCTCCAGTCCTTAAACTGTGACGGGCCAGATTTCCCAGAAGCTTTTGGGGAAGATTTGGATCGACCCAGTAAATATCTCTTAAAGGCTGCTGACCTCGCTTCCCTGAACCTCCTGACCACTGCCTCAACAGTTGTGCTGAAAAGCTCCACAGGAAAGACCGTCAAATCTCCACAATGTCAGTCAAGTTTAATCAAAGATGTTTCTCCATGGCTACCATCACTACCATAGATTGACCAAATGTTGTGTTTGTTTGGTGGCCCGGAGAGCTAAATCTGTGGTGCATCGCAGCTCAGCCACCTCCTCAGGGGACAAACCCTGGCCCTGATCCAAATCTTTCATCAAGTCAACCTGGTATTCCTCCAACACCGCTATTGTATGCAAGGCACTCCCGGCCTAAACCGCTGCTGCATATGACCTGCCATTCAAATGTGATGTCATATGTGAAAGCTTAGATGACAGAATCTGATGTCCTGATTCAGCGAAAGGAACATACTATTTCTGAATTCCTCAGCCAACTATCTCTTTCTGCTTTGCCTCAGCCAGTCGCAGGTCCCGAGCTTGGGGGCCAGGACGTCTGTCCCTCATCCCTCAAGAACATGTGCGAACAGAGCTTCTTCATTGAGAACTTTTTACAATATGTGCATTCAGCTCCTTCAAGAACTGGATTCTCATTCTCCATTCACACTCTCCACACTCAAACACATGACGCACAAGTCCTCAGGTGTCAGAAACCTCTGACATGGAGACACACTTCCTGGAATGTTTGGCTGGGTGTTTGTCCATAGTGGTTGCTTTTTTTAAATGTATAAAACAAATGGCTCCTGAAGACGAAAAAGCTGATGATATGTACTACCCTGCTGCCAACTTATACTCACAGGTGCACCAGTAGTGAGGTCACGGACTGTCATTGGCTAATAAGATTGTTGCATTTAAGACACATACTTCAGACACTGGCCACTAGGGCTGCCCTCGACTAAAGATTGTTTTTTGGTCTACTAGTAGTCATTCATTTTAGCGTTTAGTTGACTAATTGCCTGTTTATATTAATAAACCATATAATTCATAATAATGAGCCATTAATTGCCTATAGTTTATCAGCACTCAAGCACACACATACAGCTTGCCACAGCGCACTGGCAGAAGTAATGATTATGAATGCTCCAGGAAAAAAAAAAAAAAAAACCCACCAAGAAGACCGCCTTAACATCATAATAATTTATTGATAAGTGTTTTCTGTATTTTCGGCTGTAGTGACAAAATCGACGAAACTGACTTGTCATCTCCACAGTGGACGTGCACATTTTGTACGGATTACTTAATCTGAAAATATTTGTTTTCCATTTGAATTGGTTCATTTAATAGTAGACATTTTCTATTTTTCATTCTCTATTTTTCATGTCTGTGAGGCAAACACAGACTTCGCCACTTTCTGTGGATTTTTTTTTTTTTTTTTTTCTTTCTGCGATTAAGCGACTAATGAAATTTTGATCAACTAAGCCTCTTCTGGTCGACTAATGGTTAGTTGACTGTTAGGGGGTAGCCTTACTGGTCACACTGCTGGCATTCCCCACAGTGTCAGTAGACACAGTGTGAGTTTCAGTTCAAAAGGGAACTACAGGTATAGTGTATGTTAGTGCTTCTCAAACCTGTCCTGGGGACCCCCAACCACTGCATATTTTGTATGTATCCTTCATTTAACACATCTGATGCAACTCATCAGCTCATTAGTAGAATCTGCAAGACATGAATAGGGTGTGATCTATGAGGGAGACATACAAAATATGCAGTGGTTAGGTATAGAGAAGCACTGGTGTATATCACCAACCACATATCAACTTCCATTTCTTATTTACTGTATTGTAAAATGAAAAAATCTAATTTGAGCTTGTAATATTGCTTTTATAGATTTTTTTTTTTTTTTTTTTTTCTGTTATGCAGTGCCTGTTCTTGTGCCTTTGTTATCTGTTGGAACATTTATGTTCCTTAGATAGATGATAGCTGGATAGATGAATACTCCTTGAAGAACTATACTAGCCATAATCCTGAAGATTGTGTTGCCAATCAGAGAAGTCACTGTTACTAAGGGAACAAGAAATACGTCAAAAGAGCTCAGCAGTGACCACCCACTCTCATAAACCACTGCAAATGATGTCACAGAGTCTACGCTCTCATTATAGTTGTCTTTTTTTATATCTAAATATTTTGCATTATAGCCATTGACAATTATTGACCATATGAGTATTGTCTCATAAACGTTAGGTATGCAGTCTTGTACCTTTGCCTATTTTTATTTTCAAATACTCTCATACTTCAAATCAAAGGTTGTAATATTGCAATTCATCTTGAAGATGGTTGAAGCTGGTCTATGTTGTAAGGCAGCATTTTGTTTCTTTTCCCCAGACTGCAGATGCCACCCGATTCAGGGCAATTTCTAGTATGCTGAGTGAGATCATGAAAAACTAATGCCTCAGTCTTGCTTTCCACAAGCTTCCTACACACTGTCTATTTATCACCACAGCTGATAGAGATAAAAGACGGCCAGAGTGTCTTGTTACTGTGGTGGGGAAACAGAGCTCATACATTACCAGACTTGTGTAAAACGTCTCAACTAATGGTTATGTCTGAGGCTGGTATTGCTTTAACGGGAGAACTACTCTCATTGGAGTCCCTATATGTATGTAGTCTAGTTTCACTTTATGAAAAAAGTGTTGTATTACATCCTAGTCATATGAGGAAACAGACCAATAGAAATGTGATTTGGTTGAATTATGATCCTGTGGTTTATAATAACTTCATACACATGGAATCTCAACAAAGCATACACAAACAGATAAAGAAACGGCTGGTCCAATAAACAAATATTACTGTACTCATCAAGCATATTCAAATGTTAATCTTATTAGAGATCTACAGAAAACATGAACATTTACAGTTTTATGCCAAATGGATATGTCAGTTTGCCAGATGTTTGCAGCTCTTCAGTGGTAGCAGTAACCTGCAGCAAACTTTTGGCAAAACTAGACAGTTTCCCTCTACTGGCAAACAGATTTTGGCAAACATTTGGCATTTATCTGGCACAACTGGCACACATTTTGTTGAATATACTGCCAAACAATTTTGTGGCAAACCTGCGGCAACAATGGACAATCCAGTGTAGTCAAACTCTCATTATGAACCAAGTTTAAGCAAACAACTTTTGCCTAAAACTTCACACAGGAACTTCAAATTATATCAAAAGGTTGCAAATAACCTTAATATAATGTCTTAACAGCATTAAGGTGAGTTTTGTCTACAGTTCAGTTAAAAGTAAAATGCACAATATGAGTACTATAGCTAATGATATGGTAATGATCTGACACTTCAGGTGTCGTCTTCTGTAATTCATGTAACTGAAGAAATGACATCTCTCCTTACCTCTCTGGTCAGTAATGTAACAAAGACACAGTTCACACAAAATTGTTGAAACAACATCTAAAAAGTGCTAAATAAATGCAACTCTCATTGTGAGACTTGAACCAACCATATTTATACTATTTCTTGTTTTAAAAATGCTAATAATAATGTCATGCACTTGAAAGTCTACAATGTACCTTCTGGAGAAGTTTAGGCACCTGCATTTGTTCCGTAATCTGATGTTAGGGAAGCTATAATCTGTATTCACAATGTTTTAATTTACTTCCACCCATCTCATCTACATAAATACGCTCCAGTGTCTTAGAATGTAATGGCACAGCATTAACATTAGAACAGTCAAGCAGTGAGATCCATTTGGTGCATGCATACAAACCGTCATCTTGATGAAAGCAGATGGCAGATTTCTGTTATTTTTTTTCAAACAGGCTCAAGACTGGTTTCATTTCAGCAAGGTATTCACACTGTGATTATTTTGTGCACTGTATTGGGGATGTTTTGAAGTTCCCTTTGCTTTTTTACCTGATACTATCTAAATCAGCTTTTTGATGATGCACAATAATCCTTTTGTATTTTTCAAGACATCATGAAACAAAACGGTTTTTTTAGTTTTGATATCTGAGGTTTATTTCATCTGTATGGTATAAGATATGCAGATATAAATTTAAAATATAATACACATTTAATTCCCCAGGAAAATGGAACAAAAATACAGATGACTAATCTTGTTTGCGAGGGCCTAAAACATTTTTTCCCCTCTAATAGAGAAAATATTATATGTCAGCTATGTTCAGAATAAAATGTTTGGTTATTTTTAGTCTTTGATTTCAATTTTATTGTAATTTTGGACCCACTTTATATTAGGTGGCCTTAACTACTATGTACTTATATTTAAATTAATAATTTGATACAATGCACTTATTGTATACATACATGCTTTTACATTGTACTTATATTTTTTAAAAATACCTATATGTAGTTACATCTGTAATTAATTTCTGTCATTACATTTTATAATTACACTGTTGACCCATCCCTTACACCTTAACCCACCCTTAAATCTACCCAAACCACCAAACCTGTCCCTAACCTTACCCATCTCCCACCTCAATAGCAGCAAAAGTGTTCTGCAATACAATATGACCACAATAAGTACATTGTACTTAATTTTTGATGTAAGTGCATAGTAGTTAAGGCTACCTAATATATAGTGTGACCAAAAGAGAATAATTTCTATGTTATTTCCAGCTTATCCAGTAGTGTTGTGTGCCGTGTTCTCTGTTTTGGCAAATGTACTAAGTCATGCTGGTCTTCCACATATAAAGAGAATTTGAATGTTTTGCACAGAATACACTATTCAAAACACTGGCATAGTTTTGCCAGACTGTCAGGTTAACTAAAGGATATTGGATATTTGACAAAGGACAAATACTTTGATATATAATTTCTTCACCCCTCATTATAATGAAATAATCAAAAAAAAAAAAAAAAAAGAATAAATCAATAAAAAAAAAATAAAATTTAGATTTTTGTGAGGAAAGAAATCAGTCAGTTTATTATTAACTAACCGTGTTTACAATTCAAGAGCTCTTTCCCAGTATTGCCCATCGTTACTGCCCAAATATTTTGTATTTTGGCTGTGCTTATGAATTTCACAATATTGCACAAAAAGTTTGTTCCAATTTTTTTAACAACTGAAATGGACCAGTGAACTGTGTAATATTTTGTAAACAGCATGAAAGTAAAGAGCAAATGTATAAACGTCTAATGATTTGATTTGAATTAGACATGGCTTCAAATTTAAAAGTTTTTTTTTTTTTTTTTTCTCCATGTAAGTGTAACTTATTAAGAGTGCTGTATTATCTGCCCTTGTGATCACCTTTTGCATGAAAAGGGATAAATTATGTTGGTGTTTTACTGCCTCTAGTTATCATTTTAGCTGGAAACTGCAGCCTGTGTTGCACCTCTGTTGTATACAGTATATTCCTGTTGCCTCTGTGTGTTATCCAAGGAGGTCTAATCTGCCTGGAAAGAGCTATCTTTTAACGTTCCCATTCACCTCACTAGTTGAAGGCAGTTGCTTGGGTGATATGCGTCCACCAGAATGAACTAACAAGGCCATGCTAACCAACAAAACATTGCAAATGTATTTGTCTGGGTGGATTCCAAACAGAAGTGAGCATCCCTATGATCTACTCACTCCAAAGGGTAAAGCCCTTGAAGTGGAAAGTTTGGAGGGAGCAGGGCACTTGTTTGTCATAATGTAACCATTTGGAACACACTTGGCAAAGGGAGCAATGAAAGACAAAATCATTTCCGCCATGGTATCCATCGCCCCTGTATTCTAGACTTTCTTACTGCAAATAAATATACATTTCATAATGTAGTTTTAATAATGAAATGCATTATGAGAATATACAACAACTTGAATTATTCTGTTTATATGTTAACTCAAATTATCCTGCCATCTAGCTTTAAAGGTGCTGTATGTAATTATTATTATTATTATTTATTTATTATTATTTTTTTTTTTTTGGACAAAAACATAAAAAATACCATAATATGTTTGCAGATATTTAGGAAACATACTAACATCCTTGTTTCTCTGAAAGACAATGCTGCAGCCAGTTATTCTACTTTGAAATGTGCGTTCCATGTAGGAATGTGTCACGAATCCGGTCCACGAACTCCCGTTCACTCACCACCAGAGGTCACCCGCTCACCACATAGACTCTCACATTACACAGACTGTTACACGTAACCCCGGACTACATTTCCCAGCAGCCATTTCCCTAATCACACGCTCACACCTGAGACCCATCACACAATCACACACCCTACATAAGTCTTGGACTTCCTCGTTCTAATCACCGAGTATTGTTCAGCGCTTATCGCTCACCATGCTCACTCAGCTGCATTATGGAGTAGGTGTTTTATTCTCAGTGTTTAGTCGAGTCTTGCCTTTCCCTGTTTTCCCGTGTCTAGATCTTTGCCCGTGTATTTTGGATTAACCCTTTGCCTGCTGTCTCGGATTGTGTTTGCACCTCATTTGGACTACTGCTTACGCCATCGGATTTCCCCTCTAGCCCTGTTGGATATTGTTCGCTGATCGAAGACCCACGCTTGTCCTAGGATTACTCTTTGTCTTGCCTGTGTTGTACTTGTTTTCCATTGCATGAACCTTGCTTGTTTTGTGACCACGTCCCTGAATAAATGCCTGCAAACGGATCCGCACGTCTCACGTCTCATCGTCTCCATAATAGAATGTCTGTTTTTGTTTTGGTTTGTGTGACTCCACCCACTGCCAATTTACCCAATATGATTTCAACACCCTGGATTGCCAGTTAGTGGAAAACACAGCATATTGCAGCCATGGAAGCCATCAAATAAATTTGGTAATAGATCACAAATTCTATCCATCCTAAAAAGCCTCAGCATCCATCTAAAAAGCTCTATGACCAGAGACATTAAAACACAAATAAATCAACTCATCATCCTACCATGTAAGGTTCGTCGCCTATTGTCAATTGCACTCGTTCCTGTTGCGTATCCTCAATTTTTCAACCCACGTGAGTATCGTGTCTGAGGAGGGGGTGGGTGAAACAACTCTCTCTAATATTTTGAATTTGGACTGCAGTACCCATTTCAACCACTAGCTGTCAATATTACATACTTCACCTTTAAAATTAATCGCAAAGACTCGCTACCCTGGGTCAACACCATAAAAGATAACTTTACTTGTGCAAAGTGACAACTGCATGTTCCCTTCAAGCAAGTTCACTCTCATTACAAAGAACTAAGTACTACCATCCACACCCCGAACACAGAATGCACACTTGAACTGACCACATTAGATATACAACACATCACTTCATAATGAAAATGTTCAACCAATATCAACACGAAAACCTTCTCACTACAATCAAAAGCCTTGTGCTCACAGATATTGCTGTAACCTCATACACAGTTCTGTCAGTTCAAGCAACTACAAAAAAAAAAAAAAAAAAATAGAGGTTTTATGCTGACATAAACATGGAAAATAACGAAAGATGTACTTCCTCTGCCCCAAAAAATTGCAGTGATTTTTTTTTTTTTTTTTCTGGAGAGTTTTTTTTTTTTTTTTTTTTATGAATTAATATATGGATATATGTGTGCGTGTTTCTGTTTGCACACAGCTTTCCCTGTCAAACAAATAAAAAATCTAAATATCAGGTTGGGTCAGGAAATGTTGCGACTCTGTCGAGTTTCGATGCCTTTCTCCCTCCACATCTCTGCGCAGCATAGCAGTGTAGCACAATCTGCACATGCACATCATAGACAGGCAGAGAGCCTCCCTTCCTTTCCAGTTGTGTTTGTCTTGGTGTGGAGGTGAAAAAAAGACTAAGCTAAATGTGCCTTGAATTTACAGCTAATTATCCAAAAGACAAAAGGCAATTATAGTTAATTTGTCTTGCTAACATCCATGACTCATGAGAGCTACCATGTAAGTTAGCTAAATTTTAGCTAAGGCAATAGGAAGTCTAGTTAGGTTAGACCTTAGACCAGTGCGCGTTCTTTCAATGCATGATTCAGTTTATAAAAATGCATTTAGAATGATCACAAAATTCAAGATATGGGGGCAGAAATGTATATACTAATATAATTTCCTATATTTAATCAGTATCACATGAAGACTGACGTTTTTTTACACCAAAAAGCAGCATGATTATAAATGTGATATTGATTTTCAACAACAGTTCAATAAACAAGAATTTAATATTAAGTTTACATTTTAGACACAATATTGACTGTTTTCGCTCTGTTTCTCCAACAAATAATTCCAATTTGCGTCTCTGAGCAACATGACGCTGATGCTGCCACCTACTGGCAGTTTTAATTTCACATTTAAAGTATCGTTTCATTAAAAAAAATAAATAAATAAAAAAAATAATAATATATCAAAACAGTATTTCTGCATTTGGAACTGCAGGCTAAATGCATTCATGTCCTGCATTAAACAGTGTGTAAATGCATCTAAATGCCAATTCCAATGCAACTTCTGTGTTTTCTCTGCATTGCAAAGATTAATTTTGTCAATACTGATTTCATTTGCTTGGAAACAACCCAAATGACTTATTATTTTAATTGACAGATTCAGTTTAAGAATTTGACTTGCACACTTTTATAAAAAAGGGCTTTATAAAGGTAAAAATGCCCATAAAAGGTAAAAAATCAATTTAAACTTACTGGAAAAGATTAATTTCTGTCGCTGCTTTGAACTGACCACCACACAGAATATGAAAAATATCAAAAACTTTAGAAGTCAGATGTCCACGGTAGTCCTTAAGATATCAGCACAATAACACACTCAGCAAAATATTGTCTAATTATCGTTATCGGTAAAATCCCAGAAAATATTGTGTGTTTTTTTTTTTTTTTTTTTTTTTATCATTTTGTCAATATCGTACACCCCTAATATATTTAACATTTTGTTTAGAAGAAAATTAAAATAAAAATAAGTGCCCTTTTTTCCACTTGAGCCCCTGCCCTTCAAAATATCTGTGCATGTCCCTGATCTCAGCCATGTTCAATTTTCAAACAAAGTGAAAAGAAACAGATTTAGATATTGCATTCAGTTTTACTTCATTTATAGTGCTTAATTAATCAACATCAGTACCTTTTTTTGGTCAAGGAATCAAACTCAAATTCACAGCTACAAACGGTTATCAAAAGAATAAATTAGAAATAATAATACATAAGTAAATGTGTCCTATAGTGATACCTATACTGGATGTCACATTTTCTTTGTAAAGGGAGAGTTGAATTTTTCAAGAGCTAGCATCCACTTTAAAGCTGTATCCAGTTCACAGAACTCAGATCAAACTTAAACCATGATATATCTCATGAATGTGTAATAAAGAAAGTTTAAAAAGACAGATTATAACCTTATTACAGCAGAATTATTTAACTACGAAAAAAGATACCTACCAATAAGTGAGTATTGCTTTTTATGTATTTTCTCATATACTGCATGCTAGAAATGTCTTATTTTCCAGAAGAATAACAACATTCTGACTCCTGTGGTTTTCTTATGAGATAAGTAACAACATAGAATTTATTGTATTTCTCAAACTGAAACAAAGTTGAACCAGATTACCATTTAGGTCCATTTGGTTTCCTACACTGACACGAATATTTGTGTATGTTTATATATTTTATTTAATAGCAAATCTAAATATTTTGAATTAAAGGGGTCATATGACGTTGTTAAAAAGAACATTATTTTGTGTATTTGGTGTAATGCAATGTGTTTATGTGGTTTAAGGTTAAAAAACACATTATTTTCCACATATTGTACATTATTGTTGCTCCTCTATGCCCCACCTTTCTGAAACGCGCAGATTTTTACAAAGGTCATCGTTCTGAGAAGCGAGGCATGCTTTGTGACTGGCCGAATACCTCAAGTGTGAGACAGAAATGTTACGCCCCTTACCGTGTTGTGATGCCATCTCCTGGCGCGATGACACAAAAACAATAAAACCCATTACAAACGAGGCATTTGTTGCATCCAGTGGGGACATAATTACTGATTATAATGACTTATACTGTGTTTTTACGCATCGTGTTGCATCAACATTACCATGTCTGCATTTGTGATCAGACAAACGACAAACAACAAGCACTACTCTACATTGCTCAAAACTCGCGTTTGAATAGTCAGTGGCAAATTCTTTAAATTTGAAATCATACTAACAGGCTGTGAGTCAGAAGCACCAGACTGTCCTTGCAAAGTTGGAATTGCCCCACTTTATAGAAACAGCCTTTGAGCTGGTTACACCCAGGTTCAGGAAATAGTCCTCCGATAAAATCCGCTGCACACACTCGAGTATTTGGGTTGAACTGTTCTGGAACAGTGTTGTAAATACAACTTAACCACTGATTTCTAGTTGTGTCCTCTTTTGGAAGCCCAAACAACGTACTTTCGCTTTCACAATGAAACACAGCATCTCCAGGACATGGCGCCAGTGGCAGCAACAACACTACAGCGAAAATAAAAGTCCCGCCCTCTTTCTTTGTGTATACATTTGGGCAGTGTTTTGCAAATCTCCCCACACCGTGACGTAGATGTGGGGGCGTTTAAACGAGCCGTTTTAGGGGGACGTGGTTGAGTCTTAACTTTTATAAAGAATATCTCTTTGGTTTTGAGAATTTAGTCTTTGCAACTTCAGGGATCTTATCTATGAACAAACAACTTGTAACACTCCAAAGAGAAAGGGAAACTTGAAATTGCATCATATGACCCTTTTAACAAAAAGCAAAAAATAAATTCTAGGTTAACCTCAAAGATTTAAAAGCACAAGAAATGTAGATGGATTAAGTGACAAAGAGTCACATCTTTAACACAGAGAGCTGATTTTCAGCTGTGTGATTTTTATTAAGACTTTATGATACACTCCAATATACTTCCAATTATCTTATTAAACTGAACTGCCTAAATATTCATTGCCTTCTAATACACTAAAGGAGAATTTCTGAGTTTTATCAGGCTTGTTAACTCCTATCCATGATTAAATGTAAAGAGTTGTTTGAGGATAAGAACAGTAAACATCATTTGTTAAATGGGTAATTCTTATGGAATGTGTATTAGAGATTTGAGTATGATATACATTATGGGGCAGGTTGCAGGTTGACAAGTAACAACCAATAAACCTTTAACATTGTGTTGCTGATCAGATAACTTGACCTCAGGATACCCTAGTAGAGCTGAACCTGTTACAAGTGTACTATCTAGCTTTAGCTAAATTATGTTAGTCAATGAAATTAGTAGTCATTTGTACGTGGAAAACTGTTTAGAGGGAAAACCATTGGCTCAGTATGCTCATTAAATGGCTCATTAAATGTTATAATAACAGTTAAACAATTAAGGACAGTCTTAACAAAACAACAAGCACAACATTTTATAATGTGTGAAATAGAGACATTTTCTCTGAAGAAGCAAGAAAGGCATTGTCTCCACAAAGAAAATCTGATGAAAAAAATAAGATAAAAAGATAAAACAAAACAAATATTACTATAATATCAAATAATACATCAAATATTAATCACTTGTTTTTATTAAGTAAAACTGTCCAATAGCGACACCAGTGGATAAAGATTATGAAGGAAACGACACGTCTTCTGGCTCTTTTCAGCCCATTGTGTTGTCTTTGCCCACGTACACAAGCATCTAATACGATTGTCACTCCTGCTGCAAGCTTAATCTTTTTCTGTTCACACAGAGATTGGTAATTTCTCAGGTAGTGGCAACCACATTTATATAAAATCTGCATAAGTGTACAGAACCAAACTGAACAACAACCAGCTGGTAATGCGGTGATCATTCTCTTGTGGGTGCTGACAGCTGAGTGCTAGCAAATCAGAGCAACACAGGTACGTGTCTTGAGTAATAGTTTCTCTCACCAGATCCACAGTCTCAGGGAATCAGGAAGAGTCTCCAGACTCTGATATTATATTTGATCACCTCCACCAAAAATTGCTCTCCAATGGATCCTCTGCAGTGAATGGGTACCATCAGACTGTGAGTCCAAACAGCTGATAAAAACATCACCGTAATCCATACCACTCCAGTCTATCAGTTCACATCTTGTGAAGTAAAAAGCTGCATGTTTGTAAGAAACAAAGCCATCATTAAACTGTCACTTAAGCATTTTAATAATAGCATATTCTTAAAACACATGCAGATTATCACTTCATAAAACAAGACTGATGGCCTGGAATCATGTGGATTATTTGTGGATTATTGCAATGTTTTTATCAGCTGTTTGGACTTTCATTCTGACGGCACCCATTCACTGCAGAAGATCCAGGCAAGTGATGTAATGCCAAATTTCTCAAACTCTTTTCCCATGAAAAAAAACAAACTCATTTACATATTGTATTGTACTGAAAACATAAACATGTTATGATGTTGAGAATAGGGTTCAAAACCCAACAGACTGTAAAGTTGACCATTATCCTGACAAACCTAAATGCAGTTAGCACAGAAAAGCAGAGTTGATCCCCACAGCAGCAGAGAGAACATATCCCAAGCTTCCTTGTGCTCTATGAGCATAGTCCCTGTGCAACCTCCAGAGCCTCCAAGCACGATGAAGTTTATCATTAGACACCGTGAGCACAGGTACCTTTTCATGCGTCATTTGATTAATAGAATAATTTCTGGGTAACGTCCTTATACATTGTTGTCTCTGGTGGGACTCAAAAGCGAAGTGTTGATTAATGGGAAGAGGCATGGAAATGGTAATCTCCACTTTTGAAATTCATGACCTACTTTTTTGCACTAGTTTTAACTTCCACCACTTCTTAGGACCTGGGTCTCTCATTTCTTATCTTTAGTAATATAATATTTCTGTCAGCATAGTTCCCATGAGTCAATGTTTTACACACACATACATATATACATATATATATATATATATATATATATATATATATATATATATATATATATATATATATATATATATATATATATATTCAAGAAAAAGCATGGGTAAACTACACATTTGTGTATAGTTGGTATTGCAGAGGGGAATTTCACATTTGCCTCTTATTTGCAATTCCCACTGTGAGTCATGCTATAGGACAGCTTCAAATTCCAAAGGCGTCTAATATATATAATGTGTATACAACCTTACTATGTATTTTAACCTCAGGTTCAGACATTCTCATTTAATTTTCCTTCAAATTTTTCAGTGTTTGTTTGGCTAGGTCAGTCAGCAGCTATTTCCTCCATTAGAGTCAGAGATGATAATGAGTTATATTGTTTGTATTTGGTTCAGTCATTTCATATTCCTTATGAGTTTAGAAACTAAACAGGTAGTTGTAGGCATCAGGCGAGCTTGGAAGCATGCCTGTTGATGAGAAACTTTCAGATGTGGCTTTTAGTAATTACTGATTAATAATTGACAGTTGAGAGACAAAGTGTTTCAATGTTAATGTTTTGGTGTCCAAACTGCATTAATACTTGTTTGTCACATAAGATTCCTGAAGATACTATATGAAATAGTTATCTTAAATTATGTTGCTTTGCTCACATGGTGGAATTTCAATTCCAATTTTCAGTCCCTGCTGAATAATAATATTAGGGCTCCTCTGGTCTCTTAGTTTGATCACTTGTGAGCAAAAGTTGTCTGTCTTTTCCCTTCTAAATTGCCATCATTCAGAGCATGCATCAGTGTCTCAAACTCTGAAAATACCATTTTTCTTAACTGCTATCTGTAGGGGAAAAGAACACAAGTTTAGTATATTTAAAACTTCATACACCTTCATGCATCACACTTGCCATAGGTTGCTAAGACAAAGATCAATATTTCCTCTGCTAGGCTTCCAAGCGTTTCAGGAAACTGGAGCTAATTAAAATTGCCCTGAAACCACATACTGACATCTGCAATATTATTTTAGATCAGCATAACCTATTCTCTGCAACATTCCTTCCAGAAGTATATACTCTAAAATTGATTTCTTTAGCACTGCCTAGCCATAGCACTATAAAGAAAACTGCATAATTATGGGGAGACATCCTTTTAGGAGTTTGTGGAAGTTCCATTTTGTTTATATTTTGGAGTTTAAAATGTCTAAATATCTTTGATTTCTTTACAAAAAGTCATCTATTCTGCTTTGTCAATAAGACATTTTTTAGATTAGAAGGATATTTTTAGACTCTAGATGGTGATAGACATATATCCAGAATAACGTACATTTACTACACAACGAGTGTGTTTACACAGTACATTCTTTATTTTGGATATACAGCTTTATTTATTTTTTTATTTTATTTTATTTTATTTTATTGTTTTTATGTTTACGCTTGTTTTAAATATAGAAATTTGAAAATAGCATTTGTTATTTATTCTTTGTTATCGCTTTTCCACTGAAATGGTGCTGATTCTCATGCAGTTGCACTGGCAAAATCTGGGCCTGTGTTCAGTTGGGGAACTGCAAACCTCAGACCAAAATACACTGCGATGGGCTCCTTATAACCTGCCCATAAACAAACAGTATAGAATTATGAGAACATATTTAACATAAAAAAAAAAAAATAGATTAAGTATAAGTGGTTTCCAGCATGCGAAATGACTGATAGTGACTGACACATTTAGCTGACTGACTTCTCATCCCTGTGCCGTGTTGCATAAAATAAAATGATTTACTGCACAGTAAAGGCTTTGTAGATTAAATAAAACATAATCCTTTATTTTATGAAAAATCCACTAATTTAGCGGTGCTGAAAACTGCTCTCTCCAGGATGCGAAAATCAGCACCACATAGCTTGCTAAAAACTACACAAAACATCCAAACAATTGCACTGCAACTACCTGGCAACCACCCATAAAACCCTAGCATTGTAAGCAACCTGCACCTTTTTCACCAATCAATCAATCAATCAATCAATCAAATCAAATTTGTATTATTATTATTATTATTTATTTATTTATTTATTTTGTCTTTACATTCTGATTCACCCTCAGTCTACATTATCTTGCCAAACAATAAAAATTTTAATGACAGAAAACATGTCTGTCAAGACATACCATCTGATTGGAATAACAATTTGAGACATTTATAATACATCTGTTTCACATGTTCATTAAGCACCATCTTTACAACAAATCATTTTTATCTTGTCATTTTTTTTTTTTTTCACTTATTTCTAAATGAAACGACAAACCCTGGTGAGCTACATTTAAATTTCTCCCAGATGGATGCCAAATGCTTTCACAGTTTTAGCATTTATTTATAACAAGGACAAGCTGCCAAAACATGACAGCCTTGCAACGAGTGCAAAATAAGTTTAGCATGATAATCTTACCATAAAATCACAGCTACATTATTAAGAGGAGAGCTGAAAATACACTGACTTAAAACAAAAAACAAAACAAAAAAACCAAAAAATAAATAAATAACTGTCATACACACATACAAGCAAATAAATCCAAACTACTGACCAGATTGCAGCTCAGTAACTCTCAGAACTATTCTGGGCAAAGTCTTACTCCGGCAGATTCATTCACGCATAAAAATATACCTCCACATATGTACGGATAACACTAAATGAAATGTCTTTCAAATCATATATGGTATGCTCTGCTCTAGGGTTACTGTACTGCTTTCTGCAGTTGATAATTTAATAAGGAATCCAATAAATAGTTGTGAAGTTATTAATACTCAACGGAACCATATGAAGTCTTTAAAAACTTTCACTTATCCTCCGCATATATGAGGTTGAAAAGTTTTTAATAAATTTATATTTCTAAGCTGCCTACCTATAAAAATTTTTACTAAACAGTGAACTTGCAAAAATGACCAAGCTTAGTATATATTTTAGATGCATTCACACCCCTGACCTAGGCTAATAGTAAAAGTCAGTATTATAATGGCTACTAAATGCATATGCACTGCAGGCTACACTGTTGAGCACACTACATTTTGATAGAGTAAATAACAGCAGAGCTTTCAAAATTTCAAACACTGTCATTTAAGTCCTGTAGCTGTTGTCGTGTTGTGTTCAGCTTGTTGTGGGTGATGGTCCTGTAAAAGTGAATGCCTAGCCTGTCTTGTCCACTGCAGTCATCAAGAAAGTGCAAGGGTTAATGTGAAGCTGCATTGGTATGATGGGTCTGTGCCTCCGGAGCCTTACTTTGCCCATGTGTGGCTAGCTGCCTGGTGAGCTGGATGGAGCCTAGAAGATACTATAGTCCACATGGTGCTGGTGATTGAGAGTCCAGAGCTTGTGGTACAACTTTACATCACTCTGGTGAAGCAGCAGGACTACTGTACTCTAACTGCAGCAAAGACAGAAAAGAAGCAAGATGAACTGATCCAAACGAAGAGTGAGATCCTAGGGCTGCTTGCAGCAAATGTAAGTCTCAAGTCTCAATTTATTTATAAAGCACAATTAAAAACAACTACAGTTGACCAATGTGCTGTACAATGTTGTAAAAGACTTTTAAAAACATGTATACAAACCAAGCAAACATCAGACAAACAACATCACAAGTCATAGGCTATAGTGAAGAGATACATTTTTAACTTTGATTTAAAATATGTAATGTTGGTGCAGTTCAAATTTGGATCGGTAACGTGTTCCAAAGTTTAGGTGCGGCTATGGCAAAAGTTCGATCACCCCTAGATTTTAATTTTGACTTTGAGACAGTTAACAAACTCCGATTGGCAGACCTAAGTGTTCTTTCCGGATGATATTCACACAACAAGGCGGAGAGGTAAGGTACTCAAATGTACACACAATGGAGGTCCCACAGTTGTATGAGTGGTAAAAATAGAGTTAAGTATGAACAATATGTCATCATGATTGCACACTCCTACGAGAGAGCTCAACACTCTGCAAATGAAAAAAAACAAAAAAAAAAACATACAAATAAAGAAAACATCTTCAATTTGACAACATACACACGGCAAATGCTCACAACACAACTAAATAAAGAAATGTGCTGCAAAAACAGAAACGCGCTACAAATGCTCACAACAAAACAAAATAAAAAAGGCACTGCAAATACTTACAACACAAACAATAAAGAAACGCGTGCAAATAGGCACAGACCACATCGGAAATGTTTAAGGGAACCTCAAAATGATAAACATGGCTGGGACATATTGATCAATGTTTGCTCTGAAAGGTGAGATTTTTGATTTAACATCCTGATCATAAGATTCCTTAGCTTTCTTTTTTTTTCTTCTTTTTTTTTTTCCCGTTTGGATATTATTAGCCTAAAAAGCTGATGAAATACACAGTTACTACTGTGAAAGGTTATGTAAGCTGGCTAATTTACTTTTACCAATTTCCTTACAAAAATTAACCATAGCCTATGGTTTTACTATTAAAATTAATTAATTAATACATTTATTATATATAAAAAAAAATAAAAATAAAAACAAAAAATGGTTACCATAGCTAACCGTAGCCATGCACAAATTAACTATGGATTTACTACACTAACCATAGCTTAACCATGGTATTTGTACAACTGTGGTTATACAAATGGTAATCAATACGACAAAAAAAAAAAAAAAAAAAAGTTAATTTTCGTTTTGTTGGGGTAATTTTGTTGTGGTCTGTACTATCTTTATTTTTGGTCTGCGAGTTTCTGTATTTGCCATGTTTCGCTGCCGGAAGGAATGAAGGAGCCATGGATAAACGAAACAGTCTTTAATTCAATCCAACACACAGGGTAAATCCACACTTGGAACGAGGAATGACACACGAACATCGCTGGTAGACCCGACAAAGGAGGAAAACACAGACTTAAGCCCTATTCAGACGGTAATTGTTTCTCAGGGGGAAGTAAGTGATTTTCACCATTTACAGGGGGTAGTTGGTGATTTTAATGCCGTCCGAATCCAGGATGTCTGTGTTTTTCTCTCACCACCCCCGTAAAATCCCCCGTCCGAATTGCCTACTGTTTTTTGACAAAAACCAAGGTCGTGTGGTAATTTAATTGCCGTCCGAATCCACATCTCTGAGTTTACGAGAAGAAATCGATTCAAAATTCAGTGTTTTAAACCCTTTTTGAGCACTCCTGAACACCGTAAGGTAACATTGTACTTCAGTGTAATTTGCATACATATTTATTTCTGAAATGCTGTAAAGTATTTAAAAGAACAATACTTCATAACTGCTCCACCACAGCAAGTGAGAGCAGAAAGAGAAGAAAAGCACATAAACATTCGAAATGGGTCTTTAAGGCAGAAGCAGGTATGCAATACAATTTTAAAATATATAAACAGATATACAGTATATCGCTTATAATTATATAAGCACGTCTATTTTCCTATTTTTAAACAGGATATTTAAATAATCAAATGATAGCCTAACTAGGATTATGTATATTATAAAATATGCTTGGAATAATAAGAATGCATTTTACATAAGTATTTTTAAATACATTTTACACAATAATAAGAATAAATTTTTAAATTAAATTCATTTTATTTACAGCAGACAATCATGTGACTGGTCACGTGAGAAGCGCGATCCCGGGTTCTTAGGATCACAGAACTCACTCCTCCACTGTGAATAAATCGCCATCCAAATCCATGAGTTTTATCACTGATGTGATATGTAAATTTAATTTTACAGACGTCCATATGAGAAACAATAACCATCCGAATCGGGCTTTAGACTTAAATACATGGGGTAGGGAGTTAAATAGGGAGGAAAACAGGTGCACAGGATGACTAATTAAACTAAACGAGGACAGGAACATGACCAAATAAGGGATAACAGGAACAGAAACGGGGCAAAACAGGTACATGATCCTGACAATACTTGGTTGTGTTGTCATTTACAGCGCGTTTCTTTATTTGTTTGTGTTGTGAACATTTGCAGCGCCTTTCTGTTTTTGCAGCGTATTTATTTGTTTGTGTTGTGAGCATTTGCAGCGTGTTTCTTTATTTGTTTGTCGTGATCATTTGCAGCGTTTTTGTATTAGGTTGTGTTGCGAGTATTTGCAGCAAATATACTGTCAAACTGATGAAGATGTTTTCTTATTTTGCTCGTGCTTTTTCTGTTTGCATTTGCTTTCTGAAGTTGCAGTGCGTTGAACTCTCTCGGCCACTGTACAATCCACACTGGGAAGCAATATAAATCTACTAGACATGATCTCTGGTACGGCTTTAGTATGGGACTGCCCTGTACCTCCACCCAGCGGGAAACTAATGGTGGACATCTCCTAATGCCCCAAACCTCAACACCCTCTATAGCAGGTTCTTTTTGGTCAGACATCTAGGCCACACTCAGGGGCTGTATTTGAAAAGCTTTTGTCATTGGCAGTGGAATTTTAAGTAAGTGTCTCCTCCATTGACATCCATTTAAAAAAAAATGGCATCTGGTCTCCTTCTCTGCACCGCCATTATGCTTTTTTGGCTAAAGGTTGAAGACTTGCCTTCCAGTGGCTTTGTTTATGAGTTCTAGCGACTTCCAGGCATGTGTGTTGGGGTTGGTTGGAGCTAAACTCTGCAGGACAGTGGCACTTCTGGAGCTGAGTTTGACACGTGTACTAATCCACTAAAATCATCTTTGCGCTGGAGCCATAGCCTTGTGGGCAGTCAGTCAGAAATCTTTGCAGAAAGGCTCAGAAAGGTGAGGTAGATGGTACGGAGAGATTAAGTGTCTCAGTGTGTCCACATGGCTCCAAATACTTGTTGGGGGTCTAAGTATATAGATTATATGTAAATAAATACACATTGGTAGATTTTAAATGAATTATAGATGAACTTGTGCTTCCCGTGCAGTCTTAAATTAATCACCACTGGTCTCTTCTTAGAGACTCTGAAGGAGCTACCATCAAACTCTCAGAGACCAGTTGTACTTACTCCTCAAACTTCTCAGCTCCTACAATGATCAAGTTTGTAGTTAGCCGTGAAATTCCCTCACACACCAGTACAGATGAAGGTGTGAGACAGCGAGAGATGTTGTTATTCAGCACAAATGTGCATCTGCATGAAGGAGATAGCAGACAGATTGACCAATCAATTTTGTAGAAGCAGTTAAACACACATACTCTCAACTTGGTCGATAGAGAGATTAGACCTCAGGGAAGGCTGTATGTTGAATTAGATGTCTGAGTATGTACCAACTGCTTGAACACTATAAAAATGGTCTCTGCTCTTTCACAAAGAATTTAACCCATTATGAATGACAGTGTTATCAAAGAACAAATTTAACTGTAAAATGTGTTTCACAGGTCACACATTTTACTCCAGTGAATATTTCTCAAGGTATGTTTATTTTGAAAGTACATTTCTGTATAGACTACAAAAGCTATATTGAACATTTAAAGTGTCATACTGTCACACATTTGGTTATGGGGAAAGTTGTCATAATGGAATCTTTGCTATTTAACAAAATGCATACAGTAAAACAATGCAAGAGCAAAAATGTAAAGGGTAGCGTGCAAAATCTGAAACCATTGTTTTGGCTAACCAAGTGCAATTGTATAAACTTAAAAATATAAAACTCATGTAACAACTTGTCCAAAGAACAAAGTCCAGTTTAAACATCATTATATAGTTTGAATGTGGTTTTAATATTCTCGCTGGCTAAAAACTGCTATGAAGATACTGGAATTTGGAAGATTTCATTAGGAAATTAGTTTGAGGTAATTTTAACTAGCATTTGAAGCCAACATACAAAAACATCAATAGGGGAAAAAAAAAAAAAAAAAAAAAAAAAATTAGACTTTTGATTCTAAACTTTATAGTTGACATAATAAGCCACTTAGCAGACAGAAATGGACAATTTCCCCATGTGACAACTAGACCAAGTCTCCCTTATTATATGCATATTTGTCACTATGTGCAGGGAATTTTTGAAGTAGGCCTACATTTTTCTGCATTTATCAAGTAATATCCACAGAAAAGTACCTGTAAACAGATGAAAGGTAGGCTGTGTGTATGCTAAGTTTCAGATAGCAGTGGTGTAGTGCTGAAATAGTGAAGATTAATCTGCTTTTGCATTACAGCATTTATCCTCAAACATGAAAGGGACACATCCACATTCACAAGCTTAACTTTGCCAACACCGCATTTTATTTGCAGACAAAGAAACCAAGTTTTAGAATATTCTTGCAAGCTGCATTTTTCCAGCACAATCTTGCTCATCATTCCACTAAGAGGCGTCAAAAGAACATCTTGGATTATTACTGTGTAAGAAGAGAGATCCTTTTTTAAAATAATCCTCCTAATCTGTAAACACGCTGGAATCCTTTCAATTCAATTGCTCTTAGACAAGAAATCCCCCAAATCATCTTACTGCCAAACAGTGTCTTAAGCTAAACTAGGTCGTTTCCCTTAATTTGTTCATTACACAAACCTTTTCATTTCTTTTCAGCAACCTTAAACCACAATTCTAAAATAAGAACCAAAATCTGAAGCAGAGAATGTGATGCCATTGTTGGAATTACTACGAAGCATGGAAAGTGAATCAGGAAATATCCATTTAATCTGAAACATGTCCCTGTCTGATGAATATTAATCACAACAGTACAATCAGAGGCACACAAATTAAAGACACTCATCATCTGGTGTTCTATAAAGGCAGGTTCATTTTCTCAAGAAACATCAATGACATTCTTTATGACTTCCCTTCAGCTCATGTTGGAAGATATACTGTAGGAGGTGAATTCACTAAATGTGTCACTTTTATAGGCTACAAATTTAACCAGGTTCTAAATGCACTAAAATTTATAAAGCCATGAGCAATTAAATAAAGACATACTAATTCTTTTTAGCACAAACATGTCTCCATGTATTCTATATAGGCTAATTATAGCCTATATAACATACAAACATCACAAAATTATTTGTGCCTGCTGCAGTTAATGCTGCACTATTATTGGTCACAAAAACAAGTAGTTAAGTTTCAGTTAAAACAGATGTTTGTGTAGATTTTGTAGCGGTCATAGTAGCAACCAATGGAGAAGAGCATTATAACTGGGCAGATATCCAAATGCTTGGTGTAGTAGTGCACTTTCAGAATTTTAAAGAGATGACTGACATGCATGCATAGATTAGTGGACTGATGCAGTACAGTCCCAGTAATGTATGCCAGATAAGCTACTTTGTCCTTCCCAACCTGCAGTAGCTCTCACAACCAAACCATAAGATGGTGATTTGCATTATGATATTGCTTTCATACAACAGTTCATTAACAAATAACTCATATTGAGTAACTTATGTTTTAGATAAATATTGGCCAGTTAGTTTGTGTATTTCTTCACTGACAATAAGAATAATTCTGAAATAAGTCACTTAGCAATGCAGAATGAATGTAATTCTGGAACAGCGACAGACATTTCCCCACCAACTCGGCTTCCACTATTCAACAAGAGTGAATCCAAGAGAGTACACAAATCAAGTACTTGAGTATAAGTACAGATGCTCTAATAAAATGTTACTCCAGTAAAAGTATAAGTTCTCATTTTCAATTTTACTTGAGTAAAAGTAGTTGATTTTTAATGTACTTGAGTATTAAAATTGAAAGTAATGATTGATGATCCATGTTTATTATTTATTTGAACACTAGTCAGTCATTATTGAGAAGTGATAAGAAGGATTACATTAATATGTATTGACTGGCAAATAACCTTTTTCTTAACAAAATGTGCACAATCAAAACTTTTAACTTAAATAATTAAGTTACTGATAAAGTGTGCAAACAGGTGAAATAATAGTATTTCAAAGATTTTACAATATTTAAAAAAAAAGGAAAAAAAGGAGGGCAAAATGTATTTAACATTTTGAGGGTATGTTTACACACACACACACACACATACACACACACACACACACACACATACATATATATATATATATATATATATATATATATATATATATATATATATATATATATGAAAGGTAATAGAGTAAAAAGTGTGATATTATTCTTTGTAATGTAGTGAAACAGAAGTAAAATTTCACCACTGACATAATTGTATAAATATATCAATATACAAAATAATTAGTTTTAAAATCTATAGTTAAAAAATTCAGTACACAAAACAAGCAACAACACACTGGAGACGGATTTCAACTTAACAAGATAAGAAATGATGCCTCGACCTTTCCACTTCACTGACAAACTCACATGTATTTTGAAATTATACTTGAAATATTTACAATGATAAATTATTAAATGAGAGAAGTACTAGAGGCTTTACAGTTTTACATGCAATAACTTGTGTCAGACATAAATACTTTTTGGCACAATGCCATTAAAAAAAAAAAAAAAAAAAAAAAAAAAAAAAAAAAAAGTATTTCTGTCAAAATTATAAAGAAACAATATTTTGTCCGATTAATAGGACGTAAACAAGCTTTGGTAGAAAGTTTTCCCTGTGTTATTTACAGTGGTGTATTGTAACGAAGTAATAATACTTCGTTACAGTACTTAAGTATTTTTTTGGGAGTATCTGTACTTTATTTGAGTTTTTATATTTCAGCCAACTTTTACTTTTACTCCACTACATTTCCTAATTAAAATGTATACTTTTACTCCGATACATTTCCCCGAAGTATATTCGTTACTTACTACAAAATAGTCAGAAGAACACAGACGGCAAGAAAGCAGGTTTGACGAATCCGGTCTGGCGTTTGTAAGTTAGACTCCTAAAAACACCTTTGCTCATGCAAACAAGTGCACGCACAACCGCGGATGATTTCATTTTCCACTCAAGTCGAGTCTGAGCTGTGCGGTATAGCATTATCTGCGATAATATGGTAAGTGTTGTTGTAATGATGTGCGATCTGACATTTTCAAGTAGGCTATATCACCAAATCACACACAGAGTGCACTCACGTTGATTTGTAAGTCTATTAAAACTCAAAATTCCAGGCATTCTAAATTGTAGACGGCAAAAATGCTTCTGCATGCTTTTTATATTTACATAATTTAATATAGTTAACTTCTATATATATCTTTATCACACAAAGGGTACCGTTTTTCTGCAGATATCATGAACACATTTAATAATCACACAAGTTCAGTAAAGCAATAAGTGACTTACATTTTAGACATACTATTGCTTGTTTTTGCTCAATTTTGCCAATGAAAATAGTTCCAAACAAAAATCACAGCACTATTTTGCGTCTCTAGGCAATGGATGGTGTTTACTTATTGAATGAATCAGCTTTATGAACGAATCGGTTGAATAAATGATTCAGTGATTCACTCATTAACACAGTCAAGTGTTTTGTTTCTGAATGAATCAGTTGTTTGAATGAATCGGTTGAATCTCAATGACTCGCTCATTAGCAGTCACTTGCTGTCACCTACTGCCGGTTTTAATTTCACATTTCGACTATTTTTTTCATGTTTTAAATTATTTCAAATATCAGTATTCAACGTTTTATGTTAAAAACATTAGGCCTATTTATGCATATGTAGCTGCAGTTTAAATGCATCCATATTCCCTCTGAGATACATAAACTGTGTAAATACATCTAAATGCTATTTCAGATGCAGATTCCAGAAATATTTTCTTATGTTGGAATAAAAGACACTAAGTACCGGATGAAGTGCTTCTTATTCTTACCCAAAAATACAAAATGGAAGAAAGAGTTAAAATTGAAAACAATTTTGCTACTCAAGCTGTATGAATATTTTTATATATATTTCTTTGCTTCTTTTCCATTTTGCATTTACTTGTACTTTTACTTTACTTAAGTACGTTTAAGATTAAAAAAAATAAATAAATAAAATACTTTTTTGTACTTAAGTACAATAAATATCACATACTTTAAGACTTTTATTCAAGTAATATTCTAAACGGTGACTTCAACTTCTACCAAAGTCATTTTTTGGTAAGATATCCGTACTTTTACTTGAGTATCAGGGTTTTTCCTGGGTCAAAAAAGGTCTTCGGTGGTAGCTGACGGTCATCCACACACACAATAAAAAGTACCCTACCCACGTGATCTGCGAACCCAATACTGACCATAACTAAAATAAATGCAAAGAAACAGTTTGTGCTTTTAATTATATTTATTCATGAAAGAAAAAAAAAAACAGCCACTGTCAGGGAATGTAATAAAACTGGCTTTCATATTTTTGTAAGATAGGATCCTTCTTTGCTAGACCTCACAATTATAATCATATCAATATTGAAAAAGCATTTAAAAGCAGCATTAAAAAGTTTATATTTAACTAGTAGTCTAATTTTCTACCATATATCTGAATAAAATTAGCACCTGGCTGACAAATTGTTTTGTGGCTGTTTTCACCTCACTCAGTCTAAACTAAATGATTTTATGGGTAATTTACTACTTTGTTATAAAAAAAAAAAAAAAAAAAAAAAAAAAAAAATATTTTGAAATTTTTATTTTTTATTTTAAATCTTTTATTATTATTATTATTATTATTATTATTATTATTATTATTATTATTATTAAGTTGAAATCTTTTTATTTTATTGAAAGTGTGTGTTATGTTAGTTGCATGTGGAGAATGCTTGTCAGAGAACACATATACATATATATATAATAAATCTGCAAAAATGTCAACAATTCTGTGTTTTTCTGTCAATATGGGGTGCTGTGTGTACATTAATGAGGAAAAAAAAAAGAACTTAAATGATTTTAGCAAATGGCTGCAATATAACAAAGAGTGAAAAATTTAAGGGGGTCTGAATACTTTCCGTACCCACTGTGTGTATATATATATATATATATATATATATATATATATATATATATATATATATATATATATATATATATATTATTATTATTATTGTCTGCTTCTTTTTTTTTTTTAAGCACAATTCACACCACCGGTAATTCAGTAAAAACAAACAAAAAAAAAAAAATAATAATAAATAAATAAATAAAAATTTAAAAAAAAAAAAATAAAAAATACATAATTATAAACAAACAAACAAATAAATACATGAATGAATGAATGAATGAATAATAATAATAAATCTCCGAATGCGCCGCATGAAACATGGATTCAGTCTTCTGACCTTTTACTATCATGTCAGTTGATTTTGAGGGAGGGAGAGGAAAGACAGTTAGGGCCTGTTTACACTTGGTCACTTTATGCGTTTTGTCGGATCGGATATCCATCTGATTTGTTACACGTGGCCACATTAAAAAAAAAACAACAAAAAAAACGGATCCGATCTGCCTACCGCACTATCATGTCAAAGAAATCAACAAATATGCGCTGCATTTTATTCATCATCAGCCAATTACCAGATCGAAGAACACAACAGGAGAGAGAGCGGCATCAGCATTGGAAAGATAAGTTACTTTACTTTCAGTTTCATTCGCGGCAGTTTGCGCGTCGGCTTGCTGTCTATATCCGTTGCGATGCGTGTAGCATTAGCGCTGCCATGTCTGACTATTACATGTCATATAGCCTATAACACGCTCTCACCCGTTTGTTTTGCAACATTTTGGGAGGAGTAAAATGTACATATGTGGTTTCAACAACCAGATGCATTTACACTTGTCCAGTTTCGTCTGGAATGTGTCCCAGACATAAGCGGCCTGCTACACCTGGTCATTTCATGCGTTTTAGCTGATCGGATATCTATCTGATTCATTAAAACGTTTTCATTTACACTTGACCACATAATGTGTCGTTGCAAAACGGATATAAATCGGATCTTCAATTCCCACGCTATATTTAAATATAACGGAGTTCAAGTCAACGAAATCGAAAGATAAGCGCTGCATTAATTATCAGCTCATTTCAAGATCAAAGACCGCAATAGGAGAGCGTGCGGCATCAGCATTGGAAAGATAAGTTTGTCTTATTACTTTTGAAGATGATTGTGTGTTGACCTTCTGCGTCTTACTTTTAGTTTCATTCGCGGCAGTTTGCGCGTCGGCTTGCTGAAGAGATGCTCAGCTACTCGTCCGCGGCGATGCGTGTTGCATTAGCGCAGTCATATCTGACTATAATGAATGTTATAGGCTATATCTGACTATAGCCTATAACACGCTCTCACACGTTTATTATTTTAACATTTTGGGAGGAGTAAAATTTACATATGTGGTTTCAACAACCAGCATTTACACTTGTCCAGGTTCGTCTGGAATGCGGCCCAGACCTCCTCCTGAAGTGGTTTGAGCGATCGGATCCGTCTCGAATGCGTTTCGGACGGGTCCTTTCACAATCGGATAGCTATCCGATTAAACAAAACGCATGAAGTGACCAGGTGTAGGTTAAACAGCCCCAAGTGGTTTGAGCGATCAGATTTAAATCCCCCTCTAAAGCGTTTCAAATTTGGAAGACTGGTCTTTTCACGATCGGATAGCTGTCCGACAAGCTGTCCGACAAGAGAAAACGCATGAAAACAGGCCGCCCAGAGGAAGGGCTCTCTGCTCTTTCTCTCCCTCAGTTAACATGGGCGCTATCACAAGCGCAGCAGTCATTTATATCACTCATAAATCACAAGAACCGATCAAATACGGCTTTGGAGGGACAAAAATTGATTTTGGCGGCCGCCAAAAATTTTTCAATGGAGGAAAAACCCTGAGTATGGCTTTCAGGTACTTTATACACCACTGGTTATTTAACTCCTATGGCTGGTAGCATGACAGACGGTACACTTCCCCTGCAGGGCCAGGGTTATATGCACAGACACAGAGCATGATCTTCTTACGCCTGCTGCAGCTCTCATCTTCCTACACGGATCGTTCAGTTAACACAAGCAGCTTCTCAGTGCTGTGGTCTCTTGCCAAATCTTGCCTCTTTCAATTGGCGTTCCTTTTCTTTCAGCCTTTTTTTACAGAAAATACTTGTTGCAGTTTGTTGTAATGTGTTTAGTTCAAGAGACAATCAGGATTATTCTGTGTCTGAAGTCCAGTTTCTGTGTGTCCTGGTGTTGAAGTTGAAAGCAATTCTAGATATGATACTGGCTTTACAGTATTGAATTTAGTTGTGGTGCTAGTTGCTATTCTTTCACTGTAGTTTTTACAGTAGTAGATGTACAATTACAGCTGAACACAAAAGGATGTTGGTAGCCAAACAGTTTATGGTCCCCATTGGCTTCCATAGTAATTTGTTCCATAGTATGGAAGTCAGTGGGGACCAGCAGCCCACATTCTTCAAAATATCTTCTTTTGTGTTCAACTGAAAAAATAAATTAATACAGGTTTTTGAAACAACTGGAGGATGAGTAATGACTCATCATTTAGTAAATGAAATGGCGGACACACCGGAGTGAACTCACATAATGGCGGTGACAGCGGAGCCTGTTCGCAAAATGGCGGCCACAACAACGCCCCGTCATGTCACAGCTGCCATTCATGAGTTCAGTCAAGTCACAGGTGATCTTCATGACTCAAGTCAAGTCACAGTTGATCGTCATGAGTCCAGTCAAGTTACAGGTGATCTTCATTAGTCAATTCAAGTCACAGTTGATCGTCATGAGTCCAGTCAAGTCACAGTTGATCTTCATGAGTCCAGTCAAGTCACATCTGCTCTTCATGAATCACGTCATGTCTCAGCTGATCTCCCAGAGTCTCGTCACGTTTCAATTGATCATCCAGAGTCAAGTCAAGTTATAGCTGATCGTCCAGAGTCACGTCACGTCTCAGCTGATCGTCCAGAGTCACGTCACGTCTCAGCTGATCATCCAGAGTCATGTCCAGAGTCACATCATGTCACCGTAGATCGTCCAGAGTCACGTCACAGCTGATCGTCCAGAGTCACGTCACATCTCAGCTGATCATCCAGAATCACGTCACGTCTCAGCTGATCATCCAGAGTTACGTCACGTCTCAGCTGATCATCCAGAGTCACGTCCAGAGTCACATCATGTCACAATAGATCGTCCAGAGTCACGTCACGTCACAGCTAATCATCCAGATTCTCGTCACGTCACAGCTGATCGTCCAGAGTCTCGTCTCGCCACAGCTGATCATCCAGAGTGTCATCACTCTCTGTCTGTTACACCCAGATCTTCAAGGTCGGTCTTTCGGTATCCCAGTCTGGTATCTAGTGTGAGGGATGCACCGCTGGTGTCTGCACGCACAGCTGGTATCCCCAAACCCACTCACTCTAACCCTCCTGTTCCTGAACTAATTCCCCTGTCTGAAGCGCTTCCCATGATGGGGATAACTTTATGTTGCGTTTGGGGTGCGTCCACTACCACAGAATTGCCCGAGGTCACAGCGTCCACGGAGATGCCTCCAGAGGTGGCGGCTGATGCTGCAGAACCTCTTGGGGTAGTGACGCTCGCTGCTGTGTTCTCCGAGGAGATTGCACCCGCTGCAGCCTCTCCAGAGGTGGCGGCACATGCTGCAGAACCTCCCGAAGCGGCGGTGCTCGCTTCAGTCCTTGTATGGTGGTGGCGCCCAGCAATGTACTCTCAGCCTGTTGTGTCGCGATCAAAGAGACTGTTACTGCTGTAGAACCTCCAGAGGTGGCGGCAACCGC